>JAOWCC010001589.1:127099894-127487599 GCA_030867875.1 Actinernus sp. WN-2022
TTCTCAATGACATGGAGGGAAATCGTACCCACCATCGTACTTCCCTATATCAGGCTGTAGGCCTAATGATCTTCAAAGTTGATTCAGCAAGTCCAGAAAAATGACCAGCAAGGCAGTACATCATCATATTAATTACCAGTTCAGCACATAACTTTATACCAGTTCATTGGGAGCAAAACTGCATGCAGTTGACAATGGAAGTAGTTGGTAATTTACAGCTAAATAACAGCTGTTTCCAATGACATGGAAGGGAATCACATAGACTCTGATAAAAAAAACTGTGAATGGAAGGATCCAGGTAAAATAGCAACACAAAAATAGTGATTGACAACTGTACTCTCGGAAAACCATTCACCTACTTCAACAACACCTAAGTTTATAATCATCAACATCCTGAAAGAAGAACTATTCAATTAAAATAAAAGTTTATAGACATGATAAAATATAACTGCAGAACTCCTCTAAATAGAACCACATAGACATATGCATAGCTTTAAGGTGGTTACTGATTAGAACATGTTTGCTTCAAACTCAGTCACCATAATAATTTTGATGTGATCTTTGTTATGGTGGAATTTCTTAATACAATTAAACAATATTTTACATACTCAGACCCAATCGTTTTTTCATTTGCAACATTGCTAATACCGGTATATGTGGCACCAGCCTAGTCCCAGGTATTCTGGCTGGGTTTTTTTCTGTTAAGAGATCCAGTGGTTTGTACTGCATCATAAACCAGTACAAATCCCACCAACCTGATCACAAAAAAGTCAAGCCAGCCAGGTGCCTGGGACTTTTTTAATCAAACCTGTAAAGTTGTACTAACTATTCCATGTTGGAATACCATACGGCCCGAGTAAAGGCTGTTACAGCCTCTTGTTAACAATATCCTGCGATCAGAGGTTTTATCTCAGCAAACAGCATTTTTTTGTAATATCGTCATGTACCATTTAAATCTGTGGGGAATCGCACCTCGCGCGCTTGGAGCGTTGTCGTACCACTATTATAGTTAACAATTATTCACCGAAGTGGAGGTGAATAGTGGTAGATATTTACCAAGCCGCTTCGGCGAGATAAATATCTACCACTATTCACCAACACTAAGGTGAATAATTGTTTTAGTATACCGTAGAATCCCGGTTATAAGCCCTGGGCTTATACAACTTCGTAAGGGTTTTAGGGTGGTTTTGGTTTTGGCTTATAACCGGGAGGGCTTATAACCAGGATTCTACAGTATACAACACTGCAGGTGAATAGCCAGCACCAAATAGTTCTTTTATTTTCTGTCAAAATGGACAAAAACTCGTGCGAGATGATCGCTGCTTCACTTGGAGGTGAATATGAAATCATATTCACTGTTTGAGTAGCCAATCAGAGCGCGCGAAAAGTTATATTCACTGGTGTGGTATATACTCATATATATTATACTATAATAGAATATTTTATGAACATGCTAATGCAAGTTGATATAAATCTGGTAAAAAAAAAACTGCAATCAGCTAATTCTCTCGTGGTCAAATGGTTAGGGTTAGTGCACACCGCGGCAAAATGGTATGCTCCGCTGGCCAAAAGAATGAAGGCTCTGCTATCAAATACAAATTACCGAGGGTTTCAACTTTTTTAGTAAATATTTTTATAACTTAGTAAACTCACAGTGAATTACAAATTAAGAAAACTTCAACCTGTTAAAGTTTAGGCTTAGCTGTTAAGTAGTTAATAGCAAATACGCATGCGCGTAACGTTTTGCCATTGCATTGATTCTTAACCGGCCAGAGTTCGATTTCCGGTTCAGGAGGGGGACATTAGGGGGCTCTCGATACCGAAACACCGCGAAAAAAATCCGAAAACACCGCATCACGGCATGTAACGTTGACAAAATACCGACACTGCAATGACGCAATAAGAGTCCCGTGATTTACATGGGATTTGACTTTGAAAATAAACCACAACACCGCAAACATATCGTTTCACCGAACACCGCAGGATTTGAGATTTAATTCACCGAAATACCGCACTAAAAACTGACCCACACCGCAAACCCCAATGTCCCCCTCGTTAAGGCAGTATTTTTTAAATACTTTTTTATACATAACGTAAATCCTTCAAGTGTCGATTCGGATGTTCGTATAAAATTTCTAAGTCTCAAATTATTCATAGCGAACGTACCCACAAAGGGAATTTTATGACGCAGTTGGTTAAACGGTACACAACAATACTACCCCGGGGATACTACCCATTTTTTTCTAACTCGAGCAAAATAAAAGTCACCAACCATGCAGTTGTTAACAGCTAGTGAACAATTATGAACTAGCCGTATAACTATTGCGTGTATACTGTATGTCAAAGCACAGAAAATCAATATCAAATGCAAAACATTCAAGGACGAGGAGGTAAGGAAATCCTATTGAAGACCTTTCTACACAGCGACGCGACCAGGGGTTTTTAATCTCATAGCACACAGCAACATTTTCTAACTCAGGCAAATTAAAAATCACTACAGACAACAATCAGTTGTTTCAATGTTTGTCAACACTCCACAACAGTGTCGATCAGTTCATTACTTATGGAGTTTGGTTAGTGTTCAGTGCAGAGTCGACGTTATAAAGACAACTGTAAAGACTCAAAGCAGTGAGTACGTCAGTTGGGAAGTAATTGTTATTTCTAAGGAGTTATATTTCGTGTATGCCAAAGCACATAAAACAAATATCAAATGTAAAACCCGCTTTGGCTGAAATATTCCCGAACATTCGAGTGTCCTTGACAAGCTAAGGACTAGGTTGACAAAATATTATATTACGCAACACATCATGTCAATCTTCAAACGTCACTCGTCAGACTAAAAAGTTGCACCTAGAAAAAACCTTAAATTCTACACAGCTTACCTGACTTTCTGGCGGGGGAGCCATTCTTTCCAACTAAACAGTTTTTTTATCTCACCCTCACGACATAGGTGAAAACAAGAATACGTGTTATTCTTGTTTGCTCACGAGTTATGCATGAGTCAACTTAAACCCCCACCCCAACCCGGGACAAGGTGGGAGAAACGTCACACCGCGCGCGGCAAAACGGTATGCTCCGCTAGCCAAAAGAACGAAGGCTCCGCTATCAAATACAAATTACCGAGGGTTTCAACTTTTTTAGTAAATAATTTTATAACTTAGTAAACTCACAGTGAATTACAAATTAAGAAAACTTCAACCTGTTAAAGGCTTAGGCTTAGCTTTTAAGTAGTTTTCTTATTTTTTGACAAAACAGTTCACAAATAGATGCTTTTAAGCAGAAATTTTAAAATCACGGGTATGTGCCTGTTGTTTCATTTCAGTTTTCGCGGGAAACTGGGGGCGGCCGCGCGCCGACAAGAAATAGCAAATACGCATGCGCGTAACGTTTTGCCGCGGTGTGGAGAAACGTGGGGATTAGTATGGGATTGGATGAAAATACCTGCCCCACACCCTGGGGCATTGGGGAGGTTTTGTTCATATGCTTGCCCCAGAGGGTTGCACAAGTCATGGAGGTGAACAGAATGTCTAGGAGTCTCTTATACTCATCCAACAAAGTGTTATCAGGGGTGGGGGCATTTTGTTAACTTTGTAGTGAAAATGTTGCCCCAGGGGGTGGGGTATTTGTCCTTTTTTGTGAAGGGGAGAAAACAAATCCCCACCTTGTCCCGGGTTGGGGGTGGGGGGGGGGGGGGGGTGGGGGTTTAAGTTGACTCATGCATTACATGTTACGTTGCTCGTTCCCATGTCCAATTATTCACTGAAGCGGCTCGGTAAATTTCCACCATTATAACCCATCAAATATTTTCTCTCGCGCATGATTGGTTGAATGCGTCACGTGACCCGATATTTTCTCTCCGCGAGCGGGAAATATCAGCGAATACACCCCCTGTGAGCGTATTTATATAAGCGCGTGTCAAAGAAAGTATTTGAAGGATGATAAGTATAGGTAATCAAATGGGGACGAGTGAAATTAGGGATAAATTTCACACGTGTTTATTTCAATATTTACAGAATAATGGGAAGATCAAAGCTAAACCTAAGCGGTTAAAACATTCAGTGAGACACAGGTATAATATTTTACTTACTTGTTAACCCACAGGCAGCCCAAGCTCTAAATATCTAGCTAATACTTACAGCGTTTGTATGAGGATTTCAACGAGCTAGAAATACGAAAGAATTAATGAATAAAATGCCTTACCTTCCTTCCATACTGTATTACTTGCTGTCTGTGTTGTAACAAGGTTGATATGAAGCGAGTTAGCGAGTTTTCATTTCCTCTGCTCCCCTTCCTTTTTTCTTTATAGGAAGGGGAGCAGAGGAAATGAAAACTCGCTAAAATCGCTTCATATCAACCTTGTTACAACATAGACAGCAAGTAATACAGTATGGAAGGAAGGTAAGGCATTTTATTCATTAATTCTTTCGTATTTCTAGCTCGTTGAAATTCCAATACAAGCGCTGTAAGTATCTAGATATTTAGACCTTGGGCTGCCTGTGGTTAACCGAGATCGAAGACTGAATGTGTCAGCTGCGTTTCCCGCTTTCTCCGAATGTCCCTCTTCGTCAGGATAACAGTCCACTTCTCTTGCCAAAAAGAGCCAAACAAACGCCAATAAAGAAACCTCAAACCAGAAATGACTTGACGCAAACATATCCACAAATGTGACGAGCCAAATTCTTCGAGTAACACTGGACCGCACTAAATAGACCCCAGTGGGTTCAAAAGCTGAGAGAAAGTGATAAAAGTAAATCGAAAAGTGACGAAGGTTTCTTATGCAGCCAGCATTCAAAATTTGTATTAACTGATCAAGCTAAAACTCTATAGTTCCATAAACAGTGCGAGATTTTTAACATTTTAAAATTTATACAGAGTAAATCAAGAGAATTAAGCAGTTCCACATACATTCTCTTGTAATGTGCGTGACACGAAATATGATAGCATTATAGTATTTCTTAACAAATATTTTGACATGAAAAAAACAGCAGAGACGACCCTAGAAGAGCTCAGAGGTATGAATAACCACAACTGAAACATTGTAGGGTGAAGTCGTGTATTTATTGGTCTATTAACATACATGTTTTGGAAGGATTTATAATATGAACTATTCAAGCGATATATACAGAAATCGCGAAATTGGACTGCCTGTGGTAAAAAGGGTAGGGTGACCGTCTGAAAACCTCGAAAAATACCCTAAAAATACCAAACCGTGAAAATTTCTCACCCTATAATATACCTTATGGTCTTAAAATCACCCTAAAAAAATACCAAATAATAATATTATGACGACAGTAGCAAAGCCGCTGATACGGTGTGATACTCCAAAAATGGCACTAAGGCTAGCTAAACCTGACACAAAAAGGTGCTCGCACCAGAATACAGCCACGGACAGCTGTTTCGTCCTCATTAGCACTCGTCAGCATTAGCCTGCGTAGCGGCTCAAAGGGGAAGGGAGAGGTAAAAAAGGGCAAGGGAGAGGGAAAAAGCGAAGGGGACTGGGGAGGGGAAGGGAGAGGGAAGGGAGAGCCTGCCGTAACGCTATTAGGGACCTTAAGCAACCACGACGGCAACGTCTAGGACGACGGCATAAAACAATAGCCTTAATTACAAAATACAATAACTGCACATGAAAATGCACGTAGTCGCCTACATTTTCACCGTTCTCTGCAAAAACACAACGTGAAAACCCCAAATTGTACGTTTTAAAGACAACGCGAACGTAGAAAGTAAATCAAATCATTTTTCGTTCAGCGTGATCGGAACTCTATAGTCATTATATTTTTCGAAAATCTGGTTGTGAAAAACAATTGAAGGCGAACAAAATTTCGGGAGAATGTTTTTCCTACGTCCCGTCGTCACTGCCGTCGCCGTCCTGGTTGCTTAAGTCCCTATTGTTTCGGCGTTACCCGCCTCTCGTCAAGTGGTCACGAAATCGGTCACGAATAGCTGTCAAAACTAACCAATAGCGGCGCTTGTTTACATTGTCAAGATAATGTACACTTCTTAAGAACTGTATTTCAAGAATGGTTGGACCAATAGGTCAAACTATGACTTTTAGAAGCTACATGTACAGAAACAAATGGTATTTGTTTCAATTTTCTAGTTTAATAACTTCAGGCCGAAGTTCCTCCAAAGGGGGGGGGAGGGGGGGGGGGAGATGTAGAGAGTCATTGTAAATAGTTTAGTTATTGTTGTCCTAGCTGTCCTAGCTTAGTTCGTTAGTTTAGTTCGTCGGACAGCGCGAGGAAGCCTTCAAACACATGGCGTATTATTGTTTTCTAACTGTTGTACATTCGTGATTGTAATTGCAACTCTCGCGTTTTTAGCCAATCACATTTCTCGTCTCCTGAGAGAAATACGCCGAAACAATAGCGTTCCGGCAGGCTGTCCCTTCCCCTCCTCCCTCCCCAGTCCCCCTCGCTTTTTTCCCTCTCCCTTCCCTTTTGAGCCGCTACGCAGGCTACGTCAGCATGGCATAGCAAGCAAAGTGAGCTTCGGCGAGAACCGACTACTCACAAAGCCAACAGTACTCTAGCGCGGAACTCAGAGATTAAGCTTGTTTATCCGGTGTCACACAAAGAGACGCGTGTGGCAAAGAGCCAGAAAAACAAGCAAAACTCAACCTTTATAGTGTGTCAGCTCTGCGCTAGAGTACTGTTGGCTTTGTGAGTAGTCGGTTCTCGCCGAAGCTCACTTTGCTTGCTATGCCATGCTGACGAGTCCTAATGAGGACGAAACAGCTGTCCGTGGCTGCATTCCGTGGTGCGAGCACCTTTTTGTGTCAGGTTTAGCTAGCCGTAGTGCCATTTTTGGAGTATCACACCGTATCAGCTTTGCTACTGTCGTCATAATTTTATATTTTGGCTGGTTAGGTCCACACCTCGGATCCGGTGTTTTTGCAGGATTTTTGTATGCGGTACTTGCTTATCAGTCTAGTTTTATACATTTTTGTACCGTAGGTCTTTTTAGATCCGACTATTCCTGTTTTGTCATCATTTTATTAAGCTGGTCTGGCCACAGGCAGCCCAAGCTCTGTATTTGCACTGTAAGAAAATAAACTTACCTTAAGAGTTTGTTGTTGTCCTGTTGTTTCTCTGGGGTCTAGAAATGGCGGTTATGGGGCATTTCTCTCACTTTGGGTTTTTCTCTCTTCTCTGTCTAAAAGAAAGGAAAGGCTGCACACTCAAATTCAAACCACGAGGCACTTGAGGCCGATTTTTCTCACGAAAACCCATCCGATAGGCGTAATTTCCTCCGTCGTGGTGAAGTCGTGTGTGATTCAAAACATAAAACATGCCGTTGTCGGAATTTGTGAAGATAAAGGAAACTTCTCCTCGATTTACATCGTCGGGTTTGATGTTTGGATCTCTCAATGAGCATGCTTTGATTCCTCGTTGTTCTAGCTCTGTTATGTGGGAGTAAATCAGGGCATATAGAGGGCAAACCACCAGTACAATTGATCGTTTTGGATAATCGCTGAAATTCCTTACAAATCTTCCCTCGGCTCTCGGGGCAATTTAAATCACTAATACCCCTCATGCCATGGTATAACTTATAATTATTATCTACCGTCATGCCTAATAGTCGGGATTTCTTAACCCACTTAATTTGAAAGTTCCCTATTCTCACGGGTGCAATCGGTCCCATAGTATAACTAGAACGCATAATTAGCATAGCCTCGCACAGATACGGTGTGATACTCCAAAAATGGCACTACGGCTAGCTAGACCTGACACAAAAAGGTGCTCGCACTAGAATGCAGTCATGGACAGCTGTTTCGTCCTCATTTGGACTCGTCAGCATGACATAGCAAGCAAGATGAGCTTCGGCGAGAACCTACTGCTCATAAGGCCAACAGGCTCAGAGAATAAGCTTGGTTATCCGGTGTCACACAAAGAGACGCGTGTGGCAAAGAGCCAGATTTCTGGCCTAGCTAGCCGTAGTGCCATTTTTGGAGTATCACACCGTATCAGCTTTGCTGTATAATTTAACAGAGTTTATGAGGCTGATTCCTGCTGACTGGCATAGGCGCGTAAAGGATTCTGGTAGCGATGTTATTTGAATTGCGCGTGCAATATCTCTGAATTTCTAACGAGACCTGAAACAACCATGGGGGCTGTCGACAATCACAACGAGTAATTAGAAACTGACGTCACCATAGATACTTTTCACTTTTTGTCGAAGCTTTCAAAGTTGAGAAACATGATTTTTTTCAGTTTGCAATATTAATCGGTTTGATGGCGCTGTTTTCTGTACAATATACGCCACAAATGGTAACACGTGGCAAAACAGCATCTTTAATTACAGCTAACAACAAATATCGTCACAGAATATAAAAGTTAGAGTTGAGTTAGAGGTCGACTCTGACACCTGTCACGTGATGGATGGACCAGGATATTGGACTACAGATAATATTCGGTTAACGAGATGGGCTAATTGTACGTTGGAACACCAGCACAGTAAATACATGTTATTATGAAATAAAACTCGAAAATGTTATCGGCAACCAAAACTGAGATTGTGATTCTCTTCAGAGCTGAAATCAGACGCTGATTGGCTGAGAGGAGTGGTTATTATAGGCTCGGTTTCAGCCGTTGGGGTGTCGTTTCTCCAAAGGATCGCGGGCTCACCGAAACCCCCACGGCTGGAAACCGAGCCTATGGCTATTACTACTGTAGGCTACGCGCGCTATTTATAACTTAGTAAATTATCAGATCAAAGGTTGCCAATGGCTAACTCGTGGATGAATGATATCTTTGCGGGTATGGTAACACAGCTGGGAAGCAATAAGCGATCAGCGAAGGATTTGTGTTCAAACGGAGGCAGGACGTTACATATATAGAGAGAGGCAGGAGGACAACACTTGACATACCTCAAGTCAGACGTCGACGACCAAGAAGATACTTCGGTTTCTTTAATTTCTTTCCTCGCGTCTTGTTCCTTGTTCCCATTGAGATAACTGGAGCAGTTCTCATTTACCTTCTCATTTACCGCGCCTTCGGCTTGTGCTTTTACATTTCTCTCATGTTCTCAAATGCCTATCGTGTTTTATGATAGTATAAAACATGGCTAAGGCTTCTTTATTTGTTAAATAAAAGTGTTATCTTCACATGTAAAAGTATCTACACACGTGACGATAATACTAATGAAAATAATTATGACTGGCTTAAACATTTCCAGCCTTTTCAGGAGGAGATGAAAGCTGGTATTTCATCGCTAACTGTATATTAAACAGAACATTACACAGTGCCAAGTGCCGAATCATGTATGATACTTTAGATGTGAACAAAATATATCCAACCAGAACTCGTGAAATGGATCGACTGAGAAGCGACGGTCTTCCAAACTTTTGCAACACTGTAGAACAATAACAAAGAGAGATTTCCACATTTACTGCCGGGAGAAGTTGAAAGACTGAAGCGGCAAAATCATTTGAATAACATCACAACAAAAAGCACAAATACACAGATGAATATTTATTAACAAGTAATCATATGGCTTTCTCGTGCAATTCAAGATTAATTTGAACTCGTGAGATTTTTCAGAGTTTGGACTCTCCCGCCATACCAAAGGTCACACAAGAAAAATAGTACGAAATGGAACTTTAACAGCGATTTGAGCCACTCGAGAAACCTCGATGATAAACACAGGCTAACAATCCTCTCATTTTGTGTATTTGTCACTGCGAACGTTGCGAATGTAAAACTGTTGTTAACATGTTCTACCCTTTAAGTGAAGATGTCCAGTAAAGGTGTTCAAATTTCCCGCGAAAACAAAGGAATTTGGCAAATATAGGCAAAGTTCAGGGTATTTTAAGTAGAAGATACAGAGTGGATCGTAAATGAAAAGGAATTTGTAGATTTTTCAGTTTACAACATGGGTATTTTTTCACATGACGTCATAACACGTATAGTTGTCTAAATGACGCATTAGTCCTAAATAAAAAAACTACAAATATTATACTTGTTCAAATGCAATATCTTTCTCATTACCTTGATTTCGTTACCTTGACAGGGAAATACCCCTAACTTTGACTTTAAATTCTGTCCGGAGTTTCACAATCTTTTTTCCGTCACATTGTCAACCAATAAAATCAACCAATCACATTTGACGTTCTCTTGTCTTGAACTATCCTCACGCCAAGTTCAAGTCATTTGGATTTTACGTTTTAAAGTTATTATCTTTTCCGTGTCCTTGCGCACGACCACAATGCAATGCTCTGGCAATGCGCCAAAAATCGGTTCCAGTACACAAATTAGTACTGCTGCCTTGCTCGCTCGTAGACTTTCTCAAAGTCCCTTAAAACAAGATCTTCATTTCCCGCCTTCGCTTATGAGATCTTCATTTCCCGCCTTCGCTTCTCTTAAAACGAGATTTTCATTTTCCGCCTTCGCTTCTCTGGCTCGCTTCCACTCGCGCTCGTTCTAAGAGGCTCAGAGGAAGAGGTCGACTTGTAGCAAGTATAGCTCGCTCGCTGCGGCAGCAATAAGTAGTCAGTTCAACACGTTTCGTGAAATAGGCTTTATGTATTCAAAGTCCGCACAATTAGTGCAGCTCGAGTTTATAAATCCGATTAACCACGGCCATTAATTCTGTATCTATTACATCAGTATAGAATGTGCGCTATATACATAAATACTACGTCATATTTGTGATATATTGCTATCGCCTGATAGTCGCCCGCGGAAATTTGATGTTTTTAAAACGAATAGAAGCCCGAGAACGCAGTTCGAGAGCTTATATACTCGTTTTAAGAACATCAAATTTCCAATGTAAACTATCAGCCGATAGTTCCTCGACGGACACAGTCTATTTGTATAATAGTGCCCGCTGAGAGCGGAAGACAATAACGACAAATAGTGTTTGTCTCGGAACTATCAGCTGATAGTTTCCCTTGGAAATTTGATCTTCTTAAAACTAGCATATAAGCCCTCGAATTGCGTTCTCGGGCTTACAAATTTCCGCGGCCAACTATCAGCCGGCGATAGTTCCTCGACGGACACACTATTTGTATCATAGTCCAGAGACAAAGCTGTTATTTTGTCATGATCGATCAACACTAATTTTATTTCGCTGCTCTCGCCGGAACATTTTATTTTATTTCGCTGTTCTCGCCGGAACATTTTATTATCATATTAACTCCACTGAACAGTTTAAATTAAAAGGTAAATTGTTGGATGAGTTCTCATAGTGAATATTGTTAATACCAACAATCGCGTGTATATGACCTTACTAAAGTGCCAATGAAATGAAAAATTCGATCCCGTTTTTATTATATTTTATTAAATTCTAGGCTTCTCTTAGTCATTTTGTGCAATTAAAAATCAATTTGGAGAGCGCGAACATATTTTTTTTTCGTATCGAAGTCAGGCAAAATTGCCAATTTTTCTGCCGTTAAAGATATGGTTATCACATGCGTGACGTCACTAGGTCTGTGCATTTATATTCGTCTCCATAAATACTACAAAATAAATGCATTTTTGACCAGTTTTCAATTTAAATATGTAACACTTTGAGAAACCTTTGACGATGGCCATAATTTTTCTAATAGAATCCTTGCAGTCAGCCATATTTACTTTTGTGAATATAAATGTAGGACCTAGTGACATCACGCATGCGATTAGCATATCTTTAACGGCATAAAAATTGTCGCCTAATTTTGGCAATTATGCCTGACTTCGATAAGAAATAAAATTATGTTCGCGCTCTCCAAATTGATTTATCATTACACAAAATGGCTAAGGGAAGCCTATAATTAAATAAAATTAAATAAAAATGGGATCGATTTTTTTCATGTCATTGGCACTTTAAAGGCGCTGTATCATGGTTTGGGTACGTCTGGGATCAATGTTCGATTGGTGGCTGTTAATTGGCTTCAAACAGTTAAAGTCCACTCCCTTAATGCTTGATTGAAATGATACCAAATAGTTTCCTTGAAGACAAAATCTACGCAGTCTGTTAATCATTTTTGAACATTTACTTTGATTTAATCCATCCCACACGTGTGCTAGGGTCAGTTTATATGAAAACTACTGAAAATAGTTGTTCCAGCCCGGAACCTAAAGGCGTGTCCCCCACCGTGACACAGCTCCTTTAAGCTATAGTTGCTACTGATTTTATATATATATATTACTTTTAATTGGTTAACGTCTAGCCAACTAGTTTTTCTATCATATTATTATTGTATTTGTCATGCACTGAAAATCCTCAACGGGGAGTGGACAATAAAGTATTGTTAACTATTTCTATGGCAGTTGTATGTGTTTTCTTCTTCGTCTATCTATAATTTGTTAACATCATAGTATATAATAATTTTCACACTTTTTCTTCCATGCTGTAAATATGATCAATGTTATGCATGCTAATTACTTTAAATTGTTTAGTCATATATCCCATTGTAACTGAGCTCACCCTATTTTTATTTTCCTAATTACAGCAGCTATTAACTCGAAAGCCTTGCGCTACATTGGCTGCTGCACAGACATTGTGTTATCCTTATTTTTAATCTAATGACTTCAATCCATTGCATTTTTTCATGCTACTCCTGTTATTTAAGTTTTCGAATCAATGTGAAATAAAAATTGTCTTGTCTTATCAGAAGTTCATAGACTTCTGGTTATATAATACAATTTTGGAAGTGAGCAAGCTCCACTTTTGATATAGATGTTAAGATCTCTATATATGTACATTCTAAATACAATAATACTCTGGGCCCAGTTGTTAAAGACCTGATTAAGCTAATCCAAGGTTAGAGGGTACTCGGGCTGCCTGTGGAACCATTAAACTTAGCCTCCGCAGGCACCTTTTATAATCGAAAATAATCGAGATTGGACTTCCTGTGGTAACACGAGATTTTTCGCTCCCAGTCCCTTCCTCCCGATCACCACAGGAAGACCACCAAGAGAAAAGACAACTATTTATAACACCTATTTCAAAAAAGGTTGTCCCGGGAAACGACAAGTGACATTCCCAGACCGAAATGGATTGTGGATGTAGCTGAAAGTCTGGTGAATTCATTTGTTTTTTTTGGGGGGTCAAAACTTTAAGAATATTAATCAGTCGTTTTCCCGAATTACACTATAGATTATCCGTTTTGCAACAACTGGACAGTTATAACCACAATCTATTTCGTTGTGGGAATGTTGTTTGACCTTTTTGAAATAGCTGTATATTCTTGGATGACAATAACAAAATATTCGGCCAGATTCTTTTGTTATTGTCATCCAACATGGCCGTCTTTGCCTCTTGAATCCCCGGGGAGTGGTTGCAAACCAAGAATACATCCAAGTGCCAAATACCGGTTCGAAGCTCAAGAAAGTGTTTGATCACAAATGTTAACATCCCGAAATGTTCGGTGAAAAATTTTTTTTTTTTTGACGGACGAATTTAACCGAAGAAATGCAAGCTAGATACAGTCGTTAAATTTAGCCACCTCCGCAGGCTTCTCCTCGTCTTACATTTAACTTTATACATTAAAATGCATATAGCGATGTTTCGTGTTGATAAACATTACAATTGTTATGCTAATATCCCAACCATGATTTCAAAAGGCCGCTTTTTGTCAGGAACCAATGGATCTCTGGTTGGTACATTAATGACATGGATGACGTGGGCAGTGAACATCGCTATAAGTTTAAAAAATAAAATTAATTCCTTTCGATTTGACCTTAGAACTGAAGTTCAAGTTAATTTCAAAGCCCGAGTTTTGCCTGCCTACAGACTCTTGTTTACTAACTTATGGACTATTAAATTGGGGTTTAAAGTTAAATCACGAGATTTAAAAACCTTTACTGAAATTCAATCCAGGATTCACATTCATCAGACTTCAAGCAAATGAGCCAAGTTTACAATCATTTATATATTTTTATATATTTATAATACAAACATCATAAGAACGCGAAATGTCATTGGCTACTGGAAATGTTGAGCTCTTAGTGAGTATCCTTTTCTTACAATGTACGCTCGAGCATTTCTTTCCGTGTAGATCGAATTTTATATTATAAAACAAATAGAAGATGATTGTCATGTCCTATAACAAATGCACTTTCGAGATCATGAAAAGCTGCTACATGTACTCGCGTTCTGCTCGTACATCCACAGTTTTTCAAGACCTCGAACATGAAAACGTGGATTACTTTACTTTCATAGAACACGGAGAACCATGTTCTCTTTGTAAACTTTAAAACGGTAAACGCTGCCCGGCATGTCTCTTGATTGCTAATAACATGAAACGTCTTGATCGAATTTACGGTATATACTTCATGGTAGTGTAGTCTCCCTGCATAATCATTTTCTCTACTGTTTTACAGTATTATGCAGGGAGACAATATGGAACGAAACACTACCATGAAGTATATACCAAATTCACGCTCATCATATACGGACATCCATTTTTAGTGTTTTTCCCCTTTCTTTTGTTAGCCTCTTTTCTCGTCTATTTCTTGTTCTCCTCGTATCTTATTCGATAAAGATCTAATTTAAACTACCCTATATATTATTGCCTGCCTGGCTTGTTTACTCCTTTGATTAATTTTGTTATATTAGTTGTTTCTATCAAACATACTCTGTAAAAAGGTATAATAAAGTTGCTGTTGCCACTTGCGTATGGCATGTTAAAGCATCATGCCTCATTCATGCTTACTATATAGTCAATTGTGGCTATGTAGACTGTAAAACAGACCCTTATAAGGCCCGTTTACACAGGCGATTTTTTGTGCAATTTTTGTCGCGATTTCCACTGCAATTTTGGTAAAAACATAATACTGTAAAACAGTAGAGAAAATGATTATACAAGGAGACTATATGGAACTAAACACTACCATGAAGTATATACCGCAATTTTGCTCGCCGCCAGCGAAGTTGCACTTTCAAATCGCGCGCGTAAGCTAGCGGCGATTTTGATGCAATTTTTGTCGCCATCAAATCGCACTGGTTTCGAGCATGTTCGAAACTTGATGCAAATTTGCGACGAGAAAAATTGCAGTGGGACGCGACAAAAATTGCATCGAAAATCGCCTGTGTAAACGGGCCTTTAGGAAACCACGCGGCCAGAGAAAAGTGAATTGCGGAGAGCCAGTCCATCCCAATCTGTCTGGCCGTGTACTCCCATGTGAATGTTCTGGTGTGCTTTTCAAACTTTTTCGATAGAGGATGGCAAAGATTAAAGTGGATTACGAAAGCTCATTCTAGGAACTTGACTTCGGTTACAGTCATTCAAGTTCTAAATTTCTCTTAAAAGCAGTATTAATTCATCCACTGGAATCTTTGTCATCCATCATCGGAATAGCTGTTATTACGGCTGAGCCAAATGGTCAGCGGTTTCACTCATCAGTCCTTATGAAATCGGTTAGTCCATCCTTAGGCCACTCAGCGTCTTACAATCGCTACTAGTACATCGAATGAAGAGACAGGAATGATAAAGCAGAGTAAAACGAGGATATTTCATGGAAAATTTCACTCAAACAAGCTCAAAGCTGAAACAGCCTCAAACGAGTCGATGAACCGATAAGATGGGTGAAACCGCTGTCCGTTTCATGGTATTTGGCTCAGCCGTAATAACAGCTATTGTCTCAAATGTTCTCCAGTATACCTGGAAAGCATACTCTGCTAGAGCGGATTTCAATTGACTGTCGGAAGTGTTTTGGTTTTGCGTTTACTAAGCTCTCCTATTGGCTATTGGCTGAGAAAATAAAACAACCAATTAGAATCCAAAGTTAAAACCAAATGCAAATTGGTTTTGGTTTTGCTTTGATTTGTCATTGGTTTACAGGGAAGCCATTTATGAGTTACTTGTGATCCTATGATTGGCTGGCTGTGGGTAGTTTGCGTTTGGTTTTACTACACTCAATTGAAAAATGCTCTAATCTGAGTACTTATTTTTGTATTTCGTCATGAAAAAGGTGATCATTTGGGGGTTGACAGTGCCCCTTTAACAGGGAAAATCGAGCTAAATTCACTATGTGCAGTTTCTGTCGTTGTTTAGAAGAGTCATTTAATTGTCCTTATGTTGTTGTAATTTCTGCTGTACAACGGCTGCGATGTTTGGTTGTGAATGAGACCGTAATCTTTCTAGTTTGGAATGACTGCCGAACGTCTTGTACCGTAACATGCTCTTGACGAGAATCTGCAAAAGAAGAAGTTCAACAACTGATCACCAACAGTCCTACCACACGTCAAACCAGTTGTCGATCTTACTATCATCCTTCAGTGCAATTCTGGAAATTACTAAGTTTCGTGTATGACAACCTCATTCCCAGGCGTCTTTTTAAACGACGAGGTTTTAGGGCTAATTTGTGGCTAGGGTTCACAGATAAAGGACTTCTCAAGAAAATGGGGAAAAAAGAAATTCAGAGCTTTTCTGGAACTCGAAACCCCGCTCTCCTGCTCGTAAAGCAGACGTTGCAACCACTACGCTAAACAACCAACGTCGATCAAGCTCCGTCCAATTTTATAACCATGTAAATTAGTTCCCAATCGTCTAGCGGTCACTGCTAATCTATTGTATTCTTGGCCAATCAGAGGTCGAAGCATTCCTGTATTTCTAGTTGCTTCTGAAAGAACACTTGACCGCCATTTTGAAAGGTAACCAAGCCTTAGGTGACATCGAGGCTGGAGTTGAGAGCGCTTAGTTAGAGGCTTGTACCTGGTTAGCATGATAATCAAAATCTTCCATCGGCTCTCGGGGCAATTTAAATCACTAATACCCCTCATGCCATGGTATAACTAATAATGATTGAATATGTAATAAATATGGTGAACATGTTTTACTAACAACTCTAACAAACAGACTTGTGTTGGAATAAGGGTGCCTTTCGAAAGGCATCCCTGGCATTGCATTCTAATTGGAAAATACTACATGATTGACATCCACAAAAACTGATGTTGATCTCAGAAACACATAAGTGTGTAAACAGGTACTAAGAGAAGGGAAGGAAGGGGGGAGGCCATTGAATGGACCTTCCCTTCCCCCAATCTGAATTATATCTGCTCACCAGTGTCTTTATCTTGGGTATTGTGCGAACACTGTTTTTGATGTCATCGTCAGTGATCTCAATCATTGAGCAATTCTCTTCAGCTGAAGGAAGGGGTTCTCTGCCACCACGTGTAAGCCATGGATGGACCTAAAAATATGATGAAAAAAGGGTTACCGGTAAGTGTCATAGCGTAAGGAAATCAGATGCCTCTCTCCACTTCCCAGAGAGAGACGTCTGAGATTGGAGCCGGAAAATTCCATTCCATTTTTTAAGGTCAAACCTATTCGCAAGGAATCTTGTTTCTTTCATAAGTTCAATTCCAAGATCGATTCACTTTGTAATACTAGATCTGTTGATGTATCATGCATGAAGTCCCAGTTGTTTTGGTGATCGCGCGCGACTATTTAACAATTAGACCCGCAGCCCGAATGGGCTACGAGTCAATAGCCCATGAGAAGCAGCCGAATGGGCTATTTAACTCGTAGCCAATGAGGGCGAGAGGTCTAATTGTTTTAGTATAAACTACTAGTCAGGCTGTAGAAAAGATTTGAAAGAAAGAAATTGAAGTTGAAAAAACATTATTATTTCGTGAAAATGCGTGCGGTTTTTCTCTACCATGGGCTATCACAAATATATCTATAGTAGGGTAGCCAATCAGAATGCAGGATTTGTAATAGTGCACTAGTTGGTTTATACTAAAATGACTTATTCATAACGACCTATTCAACCAAACAGAGTCACTACCAGGATCTTGGTATCGTTACGTCATCAAGTGGAGCAATAAGTGCCAAGGACAGTTCCAAATCAAATTTGCCTTCCTTGCTCTGACCAACGGCTATCACTCGAAATATCAGCTGTGCCTCACTTTCCATGGAGGCTTTGCTTTTCACGACCCCTCCCCCCCCCAAAAAAAAAAATCATCCTATCTTACCTTAACATCTGGTATCGTTATTCTTTCATTGGGGTTTTTCGTCAACATTCGTAGCAAGAGATCCTCGAGTTTAGGGTTCAACACGGGCCTACGAATACAAAAAGAAACACAGGACATGTCACTTGGAAACGTTCATCTCCAGCTGTCATTTTCAGTATCACAAACATCGAGTGCAAATGAAAACTGTTGTACACAGCAAATAAAAAGTTGTTTCATATGAGCAAAAAATATTATTAATTCTACTACTTACTCGTCCGGGAACTCCAACCTACAGAAAGGAAATGTAAAATGGATTAGATACAAAAAGTGGCAGCAAGAGTTCAATATAGTCTCCCCCTTCCCCCTGGTCTCAGCAGAGTTATATGTGCGTGAGAGTTCCTTTCTTCATGAATCACACGCGTGTTATGTCTTATTATCATAACCCAGCCGCCGTCTGTTGGCAAACATCTGATTGGCTACCATGCGCTCTCCAGACAAACAACACTTACAAAATACTTTCGCTAGTTTTTCACAGTTTTCTCGATTGCTAAGTTGATACAATGGTGTATATCTAGTTATGATATGAAATCATGTTTGCCGCGTAGCACTAGTAGGTGTAAATAATGTGTTGTAAAGTGGTATGCTGTAGTGCTATGTGTGCACGCCCTACGAGGGAAAGAGAAAAAATCTCTGACCCAAGTGGGACTCGAACATACAATGGTGGTTTGGTTATGCTAATACAATTAGACTTCTTGGTTTTGGTGTTTATCGACTTTGATAGTTGACTCCGGCCTTCGCCCCCAACTATCAGCCAACAGAAACCTCGAGCTCGCAGTCTAATGGTTAAATAACCACTATCCTGATCTCAATCATACACCCCTATGCCAATGTGCTCCTAGAAGCTCTTGTTATATTACGTGAAATTTTCGCGAATACCAGTCTAATACCGCCGTGCAGGAATCTAAACCTTTATCATTTTAATAGTTTTACTTTTGAAAACTGCTGCCTGGTAGTGACTGAAACTGGTCGCTCGATATCACGTGTATACGATGTGTTGTGACTATTGTTTAGCTTTGATCGGTTCTTACCATAGTAACACTGATCACTAGAATGTGAAAAGTGAATACTAAAAAAACAGTCACGGGAAAAATATGAGGCTTACTGTTGCGTTCGAATCTTCTCGTAAAGTCCCATCCTGTTTTCGTCATCAAATGGACACTGAGGAAAACATGATAACAAGAATCGGCTTAGTCAATAGAACACAAGTAAGAGAGGGAATCTTGTAGCGCACGCTGTGCGGTGATAATATCTAACGAAATCTATTTTTAGTAACCGGAAGCAGCTGAAGCAAAGTCCGCGAGCGCGCGACAACGTAAGACGTGAAAGGGCGCGAAAATATTTTGCCGCCATGAGTTTGTTGTCGCGCACTTGCTTCAGCTCAGCTGCTTCCGGTTACTAAAAATCGATTTTATCAGACATTATCATCACACAAGCGCGAGTATTGGAGATTCTCTCTCTTGGTTTAGTATAAAGGACCACCAGAGATGTGTCTCGCTAGACCAGGAAGATGAGAGGGTGATGGATACGAATCTCATTAACGTGAATACTGCGCTGCGCTTGGCTAAGCTTTCTTTTTGTCGAATGAGATGTTACATATGGCAAAACGTTGTGAACTTGTTCTTGTAGTTTTGTTCTGTTCTACAAGAGTTAGAAAACTGTTAAAGATAGGAGTTGTTGGGTGTCGGCCAATAGTCCAGTTTCGTATTCGAACATTACCGCTGAATGCAATGACTACAGACGCATGTACGCTGGGTTAGACCTCATTCTGAAGTTAAACATTCATAAATACCAGCGAGAAGGTGGGCTATTCACAACACTGTGTGTATTGTTGTAGTTTCGCGTTTTGCACCTTCTCGTTGGTATTTATGAATGTTTAACTTCAGAATGAGGCTAACCCTGCGTACATGCGTCTGTAGTCATTGTATTCAGCGGTAATTTTCGAATACGAAACTGGACTATTGTATTTTCGCTTAAAAGAAGTATGCCGGTAAAATGTGAATAGGTTGGCTGGTAAAAACATCCGGACTCAACCAAGGCAACAAGAACACGAAAATAAGAAAAGCGTTTTGAACATTGCCAAATTCTGCCTGTCGGCCAAGTGCTATTTCCGCTTCCGGAAAAAAACTGGGCATTGTCCTAAAAATAGTCTAGATTTTGAACATGTTGGCGAGTAAAAACTGATTATCGCTAAAGCTCACAGAATATCGATGTGCGAAAATGCTATAATATATACAGATTCATCTCTATCTCCCTCCCCGACAAGACCCACCGCATGGCAAAACGTTATGCACCGCTGGCCGATAACAACGGAGGCTCTTGGTAGGAGATGGCTTAAACTTTTTAGTAAACAATTTTCTAACTTAGTAAACTAGTAGTGAAACAAATTCAGAAAACTTAAACCTGTTAAAGTCTTAGGCTTAGCTTTGACGAAACATTCCACAAACGTACCAAAAATTAGAAACAGCAGTGATTCCTTTGTTTGCTATCAGTTTGGGCGGGAAATTGGTGGAACGCGCGCGAGCTGGGCTCATCAAAAGCGCATGCGCGTGACGTTCTGCCGAGGTGTGCTTGCAATAAAGCGGTGACCATGCAGGTTTTTCGTGAAAATGACGAAATAGTGTTTTGTTACCTTTCCAAAGACGAAGCAAAAGAGAGTAATGCCCATGGCCCAGACGTCCACTCCTTTACCGCTGTATTTATCCCGAGAGGCTGGGGCGAGAAATAAGATAGCAAACATTATATTTGGGGAACGGCAATAAATTGCACGTGTATGAGTGTATATAAAAAAAAACACTTAACTGGAAAAACCAACCAATTTTTATGAAGAAACCATGGAAATTCGTATTTTAATGGGATTGCTATACTGTGGAAATATACAATAATCTTGGAAATTCCACTTTACAGCATTTCTTCACGGTATTTACATGATACATGTATTTCCATACTTTCGAAAAAAATAGAAGAATGGAAATACCCTGCTGTATTTAAAATTGGAATTTCCAAGATTATTGTATAGTTACATAGTATTCGAAATACCACGGAAATCCGAATTTCCAGTTTCTGCAGTGTCGTAGCAACAGCAAGTTTCTTACGGCATGTTCGTGGCCTTACCGTAACCGTACTGTAACTAACTGTACCGTAACTCTGTAATTTGATTGGATCAGCAGGACAAAAACAATAGGACAAAAACACTAGTGAAACCATTTCAAAATCACGGCATGCCGTTCAGTAACCATGCCGTAGTCAGTGCCATAGTTTTTCCCACTCATACGAAATCTGCTCTATGAGTGGAAAAGAAATACAGCAAACCTGTAGCTGTGCCATAACCGTCTCTGTAGTTTAAGTAATAGCGAATTTAAGATACGGCGACTACGGACTACGACTGCGGCTGGACGTGCCTAGCGGACGCCTAGAGTACTGGGCCGAGTACGCAACGAATGGCGCAACAATTTCAATATTTTGGCGAGACTGAGCTGAAGCCATTGCGTTGCCGACCGAATTGACTAAAAATTCCCACATAAGCTATGCCCAGAAACGCTGTAAACTCGAACAGAAAGCAATGTATTGTGTAGTTTAAAGGTCAGCTATTGAAATATCCAAAAGAGTGGTGAATTTCTTACATTAAATCCGACTAACGTAATCTGTCTGTTGTAGTGACTACGAAAAACGCGCCGACTTCTCATCGTCGTGGACTCGCTACCGTCACTTTCCCACTTAATGAATTCCGTAACTCTGCAGTGCAACAGCTCTGCAATCCCATAAGATCAAATGGCAAAAGTACCAGATTGTCCACCCTACTATTTTTCTGCTCAGTAATACGAAGTCCACTCTATCCATAAAAGGGCCCGGTTGTTTGAAGCACGGGTCACTTTACTACTTAGCAAATTTCCTCTGGTTTTCCGTGGTGTGGACTCTTATTTACCACGATTTACGTCATCACATGGTCAAAACGGCTGCGCCTTGTGAGTCCACAACAAATTTTGACCATGTGATGACGTAAATCGTGGTAAATAAGAGTCCACACCACGAAAAACCAGAGGAAATTTGTTTTTTACAACAATATTAGAAAACATACAAGGAAGTTTCGTTACAAAGCATGACAGCTTTGAAAGAGCCAGCGTTGTCTATAACTTTCTCGCGTCAGCACCGTTGTCTGGACTCTCATTTACCACCGCACATCGACCAATCAGATCGCGAGATTACCGGCAATTGTGGTAAAAATGTATATAGCGCTAAATCTGTAATTGTAATCTGTACAGTTTAACCTCGGGTTAGCAATAGTCCCGCTCACAATTCCCACCGCCATTTTGAATATTTCATGTAAAGTGCACATGAAAACGAGGCGAACGGTGACTCGGCCGCGAATGTAAAACAAAGAAAGGCATTATATTAATATATTTTAAAATAATAGAGAAATTCGCTGTACAATAGTGTCATATTTCTATCTACAGTACTTTGGCTGAAGTATTTAAAATAAATCGAGAAATTCGCTGTACAATAGTAATATTTCTATCTGCAGTACTTTGACTCTCGTAGCGTCGCTCGAGTCACCGTTCGCCTCGTTTTCATGCAGTTGCACCACTTTACATGACAATGGCGGAAGGACTGTGAGGGAGTATTTAACCACGGGGTAGCGCTTACTCTCGCTTCGATCAACCGGTCACAGGAGAACAAGTTGTGCCCCAGATGCACCATCGGACTTACTTTGTAGCGATTCTGGCGCCATGAAGGCAGGGGAGCCCGCTGTCTTGGACAGAAAGGCGTCATCTCCTTCAAAAACATCAGCTACGCCAAAGTCTGCAATCTGAAGTGTGTTTGGGATTTGAGTACAAAGAAATAGATATCTCTTGTAATGGTAAAGGCAACGCACAACAATTAACACAATTATGTCTGTCTCATCTATTTCTGTTTTGGTTATATAATTAGTACAGGTGAAACAACCACAAAGGGTAAAAGTGTCATATGTTTCATGTCTCCTCGTCTATTGTCATTAATGTACCAACCAGACAGTCATTGGTTCCTGACACAAAGTGGCCTTTTGAAATCATGGTTGATGCATTAGCATAATAAATATAATAATTATAAACACGACAGGTCGCTATACCTTGATACTGCCATCATCTCCCACTAGGAGGTTGGAAGGCTTGATGTCTCGGTGTACAATCTTGTGATGGTGAACTAACGAGTGTAAAAAAATATGATTTAATTGCCCGATTTAGCTTGTACATTTGTTGTCCCAATTCAGATCACGTGACGGCTCTCCAAAGGATTCAGTGCTTTGTTTCCGAGATGTACAAACTCTTGGTATACAGAAAAACAAGAAAACATGACTCAAAGGAAAAGTCAGGTGACTCGAATTGGGACAATAAATGTACAAGCCAAATCGGTCAATTCACTGGGTCTATCGACTCAAAGCTAGTCAGTGTACACTAACTGCTGTGGTGTTGTGCAGCTAGTCAGTGTGCACTAACTGCTGTGGTGTTGTGTAGCTAGTCAGTGTACACTAACTGCTGTGGTGTTGTGTAGCTACATGTAGTCAGTGTACACTAACTGCTGTGGTGTTGTGTAGCTAGTCAGTGTGCACTAACTGCTGTGGTGTTGTGTAGCTAGTCAGTGTACACTAACTGCTGTGGTGTTGTGTAGCTAGTCAGTGTACACTAACTGCTGTGGTGTTGTGTAGCTAGTCAGTGTACACTAACTGCTGTGGTGTTGTGTAGCTAGTCAGTGTACACTAACTGCTGTGGTGTTGTGTAGCTAGTCAGTGTACACTAACTGCTGTGGTGTTGTGTAGCTAGTCAGTGTACACTAACTGCTGTGGTGTTGTGTAGCTAGTCAGTGTACACTAACTGCTGTGGTGTTGTGTAGCTAGTCAGTGTACACTAACTGCTGTGGTGTTGTGTAGCTAGTCAGTGTACACTAACTGCTGTGGTGTTGTGTAGCTAGTCAGTGTACACTAACTGCTGTGGTGTTGTGTAGCTAGTCAGTGTGCACTAACTGCTGTGGTGTTGTGTAGCTAGTCAGTGTACACTAACTGCTGTGGTGTTGTGTAGCTAGTCAGTGTGCACTAACTGCTGTGGTGTTGTGTAGCTAGTCAGTGTACACTAACTGCTGTGGTGTTGTGTAGCTAGTCAGTGTACACTAACTGCTGTGGTGTTGTGTAGCTACATGTAGTCAGTGTACACTAACTGCTGTGGTGTTGTGTAGCTAGTCAGTGTACACTAACTGCTGTGGTGTTGTGTAGCTACATGTAGTCAGTGTACACTAACTGCTGTGGTGTTGTGTAGCTAGTCAGTGTACACTAACTGCTGTGGTGTTGTGTAGCTAGTCAGTGTACACTAACTGCTGTGGTGTTGTGTAGCTAGTCAGTGTACACTAACTGCTGTGGTGTTGTGTAGCTAGTCAGTGTGCACTAACTGCTGTGGTGTTGTGTAGCTAGTCAGTGTACACTAACTGCTGTGGTGTTGTGTAGCTAGTCAGTGTACACTAACTGCTGTGGTGTTGTGTAGCTAGTCAGTGTACACTAACTGCTGTGGTGTTGTGTAGCTAGTCAGTGTACACTAACTGCTGTGGTGTTGTGTAGCTAGTCAGTGTACACTAACTGCTGTGGTGTTGTGTATCATTCAGGTGACGTTCTTCACTAACCAGCTGATTCTGCCCCTTCGCTTCCAGTCTGAATTAGCCAATCAACATGACAAACATATTGTAGAAATAGTAAATACTTGGTATTAAAAATTAATAGTACTGACCACATTCACAGTGGCCTCCTAATTTCCATAATATTAAAATGGTTCATACAGATTTCAGAACCTTTTCTTCAAGGTATTTTCAAGTACTTGTTTTCCACCGGTCCACACATTAATGACTTAAAATTCAACGCAATTTAGACCCGATGTTAGACTTATTTGCACGATGAGTCATTTAGTGTTGCTCTTACGATCTTTTTGAGGCAAAAATGAGGCCGTTTTACTGTCTTTTTACTGAGATTTCAACGAAATTCAAAGTATTTTTTTCAAGGCAAAACCTAATGTGTCAAAATGCAAGGACTTTTCAAGGCCCGTGCGAACCATGTTAAAGATTAACCTGCTGATGAAAACTAATGTTTCCACACGAAATATCACATTAAAACTACTAATTGTGTTCAGTTGTAGAGCAGTGTAACACGAAATCGAGGCTAGCGAGGCCTCCGTTGTTTTTCTCACGTAAATCTTTTGAAATTCAACTCACTGTAACTTCACTGACTGTTAAAGTGCCTATGAAGTGAAAAAAATCGACCCCGTTTTTTTATATTATTTTATTAAATGTTAGTCTTTTGTTAGTCATTTTGTGCAATTGAAAATAAATTTGGAGCGCGCGACCATTATTTTCCCGTGTCGAAGTCAGGCATAATTGTCAAAATAATGCCACAATTTGCATGTCGTTAAATATATGCTAATTACAAGCGTGACGTCAAGTGATTTGCACATCTATATTCGTCTTCATAAATAAAACAAAATACAGTGCCGTTTTTGTCTAATTCTCATTCTAAATATGTCTTACTCGAGGGGCCTTGCCATCTGTCATATTTGTTCTCAAAGAAGCCTTGCCGTCGGCCATATTTGTACTTTTGTGAATATACATGTCAATGTGCAAACCACTTAATTGACGTCGTGCATGTAATTAACATATTTTTAACGGCATAAAAATTATGCCTGACATCAACACAAAAACATATGTTGTTCGCGCTCTCCAAATGTATTTCTAACTGCACAAAATAACCAAGGGTTATTACTTCATAGACACTTTAAGCTACAGTACAGCACTCAAATTTCACAAGATCACTAATGTCGACATGCTCTTTCACATGGTATTGATGATGTTTTCTGTACAAGTAGATAACATATTGAATAAGGAATACGCAATTATAAATAAGGTCTATTCAATGGCGGTCTATTCACGACACTTACGATACTCTATTCCTAGTACCAGGTCCCTGAAGTACTTTCTTGCATTCTCCTGAGATAAAGGGGAGCCTGGCACTTCCATCACTTCTCTGTAAATAAATATCAGAAATCAAAGCCCGTTTAAATGACAAGTTTCAAATTTTATTTTTACACTATTTAGGGAGACATTACAGTAGAGAAATTCAGATATTATATATACACATATTGAGAGAATAGATAATAATAAATAAAATAAATAAGGAATATGTTATCAGTGTGCAGTGGACAAAGTAGCTAAAGCATTTTGGGCACGGGCACTCCTAAATTTTTGTTATGGTGAAAAATCTTCGGCACGGCACCAATGCCTAAAATCATTATTGTGTAAACTGGGTTTAAGTTATCTAGTCGTGTGAAGTACGTGGTATAGAGTCCTATGTATCCTCTCTTCAAGATGATAAATGTTAATACAGTCAAGATTCGCATTCAAGAATTTACTCAACATTGCCTCGTCTTGATGTTAAATATTCATAAATACCAGCAGCAAGATGGGTTATTCACAACTTTCTGTATTTTTGTAGTTTACACTTCTGCACCTTCTCGCTGGTATTTATTATTTTACATCAGAATGAGACTATCCAGACGTAATTCTTGGGTATATACTTCATGGTAGTGTTTCATTCCATATAATAGGTAACTATAGTTCCTGTAAAAACTAGTGTTGGTCTGCATCGGCGGGGAAGATAAACACTGGTATGTAATCAACTATAAAGTCGATTGAGGTATGCTAACCGCCGTGGAAAGTGAGTAGCAGCTGACATTTCAAGCGCTAGCCCTTCGTCATAGCTAGCGCTCGAAACGTCATCTGCTACTAGCTTTCCACGGCGGTTAGCATACCTCAATCGACTTTATAGTTGATTATATACCAGTGTTTTTCGTTCCATATAGTCTCCCTGCATAATCATTTTCTCTACTGTTTTACAGTATTGTGCAGGGAACCTATATGGAACGAAACACTACCATGAAGTATATACCAAATCTTGAATGCGAAACTGGTCTATTGGCTGCAAGGTAAACGATGAGGAAGAAAATGTCACTTCTCTTTGGATGAGTAAACAGGCATAGCAAAGTGCAGGAAGGAAAAGCGAAATTAGTTCAATAGGAAACACTGTCGATTGTCTGTGCTGTCAAGTGCCAGCCAATCAGATTTCGCTAGATTAGTTGAATATGTAATGAGCATCTTGTTTATAAGGGAATGTGTTAGGATTATTCAGTAATCGTGGTTCTGATCTCACTCAAATATAATGTCTAATTTTAGGGAAGCTGGATATAAAGTACATAAAGTAGACTGGGTCTAGCTGATTAGAACTATTCCACCGCATATGTGATTGTGTGTTGATCTTAAGATTAGGAACTGGGTTTCCTAATGTCAAAAAAGGATGGGACAGAAACACTCTTCTACTTCCACCTCACCCCCTTCCATTCCTCAACCATTCTAACACACACAAAACAAATATAATTTCTTTAATTAGTCATGCCTGTGGGGGTTGGGGTGGGGCCGATGTGGCTTGCATGAAAGCACATTTAAGAAATCAAAAAAATATTTTAGAATGTTGAGGCACTTAAAATCAGTGAAGTCATTTGTTTAATATTATTCTATTCAAGCCAACTGCTAACTTCACTGTCACACAGGTATGTACTCACCCTTTATCCATAAGCTCAAATACTGTGGAAGAAAAAAAAACAGTTTTAGAGATATGAACCTAAAACTTGCCTTGGTCTTGCCTTGGTTAATACTTTTCACTTGCTCTCTCTATTTCTGGCACCATTATAATTGTAATAGCACCATTTTTGGCACCATATTCTAACAGCACCATTTTTGGCACCATATTGCAATAGCACCATTTCTGGCACCATATTCTAACAGCACCATTTCTGGCACCATATTGTAATAGCACCATTTCTGGCACCATATTGTAATAGCACCATTTCTGGCACCATATTGTAATAACACCATTTCTGGTACCATATTGTAATAGCACCCCACCATTTCTGGCACCATATTGTAACAACACCATATTGTAATAGCACTTACTTACCTAAGTATAAATTGTCATCTGCGGGATCATCTAGTACCTGCCAGTAAAAAGAATAAAGATCATAACTAAACAAATGTAATACTCACACCTTTACAATAACTCCACCAAGTGCACATCCCCTCTGCAGTAGGGGTTTATGCTATAATGTAAAAACATGACAAACAAAGTTCTTATTTTTGTTTCAAAGTCACCTCTACTTCAAAGAATGATTGTTAAGTATTATTATTGGATGATCTTGAGCATGATTGCAAACATTACCAAGACAGATGTCTGTGTTATCAGCCAAAGGCTGAGGCTGGTAACACAGACCATGGTTTTGATAATTTCGTTATCAGACAAAAACTGAATCCAATACCATATTTGCTCAATTAATTCGAATTTTGAGGCAGAGGGGCACTTAATCAGGGGGGGGGGGGGTGCCTATTTGAAGGGGGCACTTAATTAAGGGGGTGCCTATTTGAAGGGGGCACTTAATCAAGGGAGGGCCGCTTAATATAAAAACACGATTTGGACTTTTGAATGTGATATATTGGGCTCTTTTCAGTTATGCAAGATAAATTTTCATTTTGAAGTGATAAAATCAAAATCATCAACGATTAACAATCACGTTTTTAATTCTATAATATGTTTAGCACTGTGTTCTTCATTTGGCATGGCTATGTGACAGGCTGAGCAATTAGTAACATTTCCCACCTTCTGTTAATCTCTTGCTTTATTTTCTTTTGTGGGTAGGGGAGGGGAGGGGTAGGCACTAACTATAAATTAAGGGTGGGCACTTAATTAAAAAAATTGTGTTCAAAGGGGGGAACTAAATCAAGGGTGGTTGCTAGGACATTTGGTAATTATTGCTTTATTTTCGGCGGGTGTAAAGTACAGGTCAGGTTACAGGTCAGGTCACAGGTTAGGCTACTTCTTGTTTACCTGTGAACCCTAGCTCTAGGTGAGTGAGAACCCGTCGTTTACCTGTTAACTCGTCCGATGGTTAGGGTTAGGTTTGTGGTTAGGGTTAGGATTTGTCTAGCTTAGAATTAACAATCTGTACTTTACACCAGTCACATTTGTACCAGCTTAAAATTATGCAGGACAATTCTGACAGTGAGTCCAGTGCTGTATGACTATTGGTAGGCTATGCATGCAGCCTACATATAATATTATAATACCCTACATGCACTGCTACTGTGAATCCACACGTAACTGTCAGCCAATCAGAATCAATAATATTGGTTACCAAGACGATGCAAATGTTTCTAGTGACCAGGTGGATTACCTCATATAACTGCACCACATTTGGATGATCGACTTTCTTTAATATTGCAATCTCTCTTTGTAGATTTTCCAGTGCAGGATTCCTTCCCTTCTCAGTGGGTCTTCCTGTGGAACAAAGCCAAACCTTGCATGAGTTGTCTACACATTTAATTTTAAACCCAATCAGGACAACAAAACTTTTGAATTTCACTTGGTCTTTTCAAACAACACTCACTCAAAC
Source organism: Actinernus sp. WN-2022 (assembly GCA_030867875.1). Taxonomy (NCBI): domain Eukaryota; kingdom Metazoa; phylum Cnidaria; class Anthozoa; order Actiniaria; family Actinernidae; genus Actinernus; species Actinernus sp. WN-2022. Next base: position 127,129,339 of record JAOWCC010001589.1, read on the forward strand.
CAGCTTTTCTCATAATTCTTTTCTTGGAAATGATCTTCATAGCCTAATGAGAAACAGAATAACTTCACATCAGTGTGTGGACACTGTAACCCTGCAATGTCTCCCAATGTGCTCAGAAGTGCAAAATAAAACTGGAGTGAGTACTGCAAAGGAAGATGGGAGGCAAGAAAGGGAAGGGCACTTTTGCCTTCCTGGCATGCATCCGCATTTGCATCTTCTTCCATCAACATCCAAGACGCAAATATGTGTTTACTAGAGATCTGACCAAATGATAGTTGTTTTATCACTAGAAGGTGGATGGAGAACCTGAACAGGCTTGAAGCCCCTCGATGGAGGCCTCAAAGGAACTATGATTTATCTTCCCTATCCGAGGAGAAGATGTGAAGGTCTGACCACAACCACCCCCCCCCCCCCCCCCCCCAAAAAAAACAGATAAAATATCTCTATCATAATCTCATACTGCAGGACTAATATCCAAACTCCCTATTCAGGGGTGTAGCCAGGGGGTCCTAGGGTGTCCGTGACCCCCCTTGGGTAAATTATTGAATGTCTTGAATAACAAGCCCCATTCTCTCAAAGAGGTAAGTGCTGAGACCCCCCGCCCCCCTTGTCGCTCGTGTCAAGACCCCCATTGGCAAAATCCTGCCTATGCCCTTGTTATTTAGAAAGTACAGTAACTAGCTCAAGGGAAATACATCAAACTTACATAGTTAGCCTGGTCAAAATCTGAATAACACAATCTCACTATTCCATAGGATCCCTAGAAAAAAAAGAAATGTTAAAGTATGAATACGATACTAGTGGAATGTACATGTCATTTGAACATTTACATGTGTCCTTTTCCATTTTTGTTGTTACTTTAGTTAATTAATGTATACAGTCAACTCTCGCCTTGCAGACACCCCGCTATTACGGACACCCCATTACTACGAACAGCAGACAGATCCCTGGCGAAAGCTACAGAGGTTTGACTGAGAATAACTCCCGCTATTGCGGACTCTCGCTATTACAGAAATGCAGACACTTCACACGGTCCCAACCTAACATTTTTATTGTTTCGGCTCTCGTTATAGTGGACACCCAGGCTTTCAAATATTTTTTCTTTTCTTACTTGGCCGGACATGTGTCCTGCCAAACCTTCCCACAGTCTCTGGAAGTGAAATGAACAATCTCAGCTACAATTAGTTCATCATTGCCATAATGTCTAGCTTCATAAACAATGTCCTCTATAAATGCTCCACCTTAGTGGACATTTGGGAACGTGGAGTTGTTTCTTCTAGAGTGTGATCAATTAATGCACTCGCAATCAAGTTTAACAGGTTTTGGGAGAAAGTTAGTGAAACTGCTGCCAAAAGCAAAAAGTCACAGATCAACGTCGGATGCTTTTTTGTGAAAGAATGAGTTGGATATCTCGGTCTGACTGACTGAACGCAGGTTACACGGAACGTATGCATTGTCAGCGCTTTCATAGATCCTAATAGAGCATGCTTGTGCAAAACGATAAGCGTTTAAACTAAATCAATCTCATTACAGTACAGAAAGTTACAGTTCAAGAACATGCATGTGATCATTTCTTTGTTATAAATACCTCTTCAAGACTCGTAAGATTGTGAAAAATTGGTCAGGTAATAGTGTTATGCACTACATGTGCGTAAATAAACATTTTCATGCTGTAATCACGTTTTTTTTTCTCGCACCCCGCTATTGTGGACTCTCGCTATTACGGACACCAAATCACGGCCCCGAGGGTGTCCACTACAACAAGAGTTGACCGTATATTCAATTTTGTAAATTGGCCCTGCATGACCACCACCATGGCCCACATGCAACAAGCATTACCACGTAATAAACAGGAACAGACCCCTTGAAACATTTTCTCTTGTTAAAATTAATAATAAACATGTTTTAATCAAGTGTGAAAGCTGGTCTGTCTAACACATCAAATGACAGTATAACAATGTCAAGACAATTATTATAGAAGTTCAGTTCATCAAATTAAAGTTCACATGCTGATGTAGATCACTCCAATAATGAATTAATTCAGCTGGTGATCCTGGCAAAGGCTTTACTGGACTGTAAACAATCTTCAAAAATGCAGTTTTAGGAAGATTGACAATCGACTGGAGGTGAAAAATAGCTACAAACAGGTTTTGCTAATAACACTACCGGTACTGATCTCATACAATAATAGTGCCTTTAAATATATGAAGTCTGATCTTTTCTGCATTCCAGTACAACCAGATGATTGTTTTCTGCAAAGGGCCCATTACATTAATTATTTATTTTCTTAACATAATATTCTTTATATGCTCTTCCTGCCAGAATAAACATAATAACATGATTTGAATGTCATGCTATGAAGTTACTGGATCACCACTCACCTTTCCTATTTCATCCATTAGCTTGTACTGATTTAACTGAGTAAAATTCTAAAAATCATCAAAGGAACATAATTAATAATGCAATATTGGCTTACTGTACTTTGTGAAATGAAACTGTACTTTGCGAAACTGTACTAATTGCAAAACCGTACTTTACAAAACAGTATTTTACGAAACTGTACTTTGCGAAACTGTACTTTGTATCTACAATGTAGCTTAGGGGATAAAAGTGAGCCAAACCAATCATTTGGCTAAAGGTAGAAATGACCTATGACCTGATAACTCTTAGAAAGGTGAATAGTTTATATAGAAGCTTAATGCTTACCTCTGTCTCCTGAATGGACACTCTCCGAGACTCCACTGTGGGTGGTCTTGGTAACCTAGGTGATGAATTTGACGACCTTGATCCTGCACTGCTCGGTTTCGAGCCTAATCTACCTTGATCTTTCAATTCAAGTGTGCTGTTGCTATTCAATAGATCAGGGGTGGCAGAACTCCGCCTTAATGATGCAAAACTAGCCTCAAGTCCTACCCCAAGCAGCTGTGACCCAGATGCCGATGATCCAAAATTTGTTTGACTGTCTCTCATGCTTGTTGCATGTGTTTGGGGTGTGCCGAGTCGTACAGAACCAGGTCTGTTTTCTTTGTCTTCATTATTTCCTGGTACAACAGCCTGACCATTTTCTGCTATTCGAATATCAGGAGAGTGGGTTTTCCTTTGCAGAGAGTTTTGATTAGATGGTTCTACTGAGTTGTGCTTGTGCAACTTTGCATGTCTATCCTTGCTTGAAGCACTGTCTGTCATTCTCTGTCGACTTTGAGGTCTCCTTAAGCAAAGAAAGAAAAACATATTATGCACCCTACTAGCCAGGGAAATTAAGGGTTAATTCTTCAAAGATCCAAAATACTTTTTGTCCCAGTAACAATGCAAGTACACTACTACAGGAGTCCAAGGCTGTATTGGCCGGTAACAAAACGAGCAGGGAACTGGGACCGAGTTTATGAGAATTACTCTAAGTCTAAAATGAAGTTCATCACATGATAGAGCATGTTGAAATTAGCATGTGTGCCAAGTTTGACGTGATTCATGTGAATCTTGTCTGAATTATAAGCAATTGAAATTTCTTTGTCCCTCCAAAATTTTACAATGAATGTATGGTTTGGAGGGACATCATTAAAAAATAAGAGAGTTTGTATGGGAAAATTGACATATTTGATGCCTTCTAGCATCGTCAATTTTGAGCCAAAGTTCACCAAACTTTCCAGACTAGCTAAGTTTGATCTGTTCTTTTGGAAAATAATGCTCACTTTGACTAGTTATTAATTGAATTAGTTTTACTGACTCGGTTCCAGTCTCCCGCTCATTTCGTTACCGGCTAATGCAGACTATAAAATAACTGGCTACATAAACACAATTAATATACTTTGTTTTCATTGTTGAATAGAGTTTTAGGGTCACTTGTATGTGTACGCACTAGATTACATTGTAATGTGTTAATTGGTTTATAGTTATTGTAATATGAGATCCTGTTTACAATAATAATATTATTGATTTGGGTTGGTGCGAGACGACAGTATGGAAGCTGCATAGTAATTCTGGTTTGGGTGTAAACATAATTGTTTTCCTTGGAAAAGCGAGTGTCAGGCTATTGGGGTATCCAGACATTTGAACATTTGAACTTACATGAAAAATGGGTATGTATGTGAGGCCAAGAGGCTCAAACCCTGACCCTGTTTGACCCAAAATCTGAGCTCCAAAACCCTGATTGTCCCCTTTTTGGAAAAAAAAAAACCTGACTGCCTGAAATATACCTGACTGCACCCAAATTAAACTCAAATCCTGACCCTGATCTGCTCAAATAAGGTCAAAACCCTGACCCACCCCCGCGGCACAATCATATATAATACGTCACAAACAGGAGAACCCCCATAGGCCTGGAATCCCAGCTCTAAAGCCAGGATAGCTGTTGGGGAAGATAGGATCCTGGGTTCTGGCCTGGCATGAAAACAAAATCCTGCTTAAATACTTACATTAAATCAAAAATTAAGTTGATCTCATTGAAAAATCCTTTCGAAATGAGAAAAGTAGGAGTTTTCCATTTTTCAATAATAACGATCTCATCGCATGCCAGATAATAATTATTCAGTTTTTTTTGTAATATGCAAATGAATTAACTGTCATTGTTAATTATTTTGATCGACTCGGCCTGGAGACTAATCACAAAATGAAGAATATCTCTGCAAATAGTGGGTTACTAAAAACAATTGAAGCTTTGCCAAGGTGGAAATTATGACATTGCCATGGAAACACTCTTGACCCTAGGCTCCTTTCACCTTGAAGATAAAATTACAATAATTGTTGTTTCTGTTATAGAAAATAATTTGCTTAAAACCACTCACATACAATGCCTACATCATTGCAAGTCTTCTGATGCACCCACAACAGAAAATTGTGTTTAACAATGGAGGAATAACCCACTTCCCAGATATGCCTAATTTCCTACATACAAAGGAATCAATACAACGCTTAGACTTTCTCCAAGTCCGGTTTTTTTTTCAGAGCACCAGGAAAACGGACTTTTCCCAGCTGCAGCGCGCCATTTTTTACCGACCCGTATTTTGGTCGGGGTGTGTCAGTACTGTTATCCAATCAGAAAGTGCGAGCCTAAACACGTCATCACTGTGCAAGATTACCATATCTCGAATAACAAATGCGAATATAGGTTGATCGACGTTGAAGGAACGCTTAATTTCGGTTTCAAGAAGCTTGGTTTCAAAGAAATTAAAGAAAACCAACGTAAAGTGGTTGAAGGTTATCTTAGCGGAAGAGATGTGTTGATAGTTGCGCCTACTGGACGGGAAAGAGTCGCATTCCAAATCTGACCATTTGTTATCGACTACTGGAAAATCCGATCCACTACAGAATCTACTACATGTACTTGTACTGGTAATATTGAAACAGTTTGCCTTATAATCACTCCTTTGGTTTCATTAATGAAAGACCAAGTGACTTATCTTCGCGGAAAGAGGATAAAAGATTGTTGGACTCGAAAAACAGAGATGCCAGACGGCGCATATAACTGACCTTGTGTTCGTGAGTCCGGAAGTTCTACTCAGCAGTTATCATTCAACTATACTCACAATTAAACCTTTTTACGGACTCTACCACGCAACTAGCTTCACTTCAGATGAAAAATACTGCCACCTTAAATCAAGTATCTTTTTTACCAAGCTTTCGTTCCTGCGATCACATTTTCTGCAAACGATTCCAGTAACACAAGTTTGGAACCATGTAACGACAACTTCCAAATTTACGCACGCTTGTGTCTTGTTAATGAAAAACGTTTCCTTCCATAATCTAGATTGTATATGCTTTCTAAGCAGATCGAGGACACACAGACTCCTTAGACTTTGGGTGATATATTTAAACAAGAAACAATTTTTGTTTGAGTAATTAATTCTGTCAACGTCATGTAAATTTCGCGCCAGTTTTATCTAAATTAAATTAGATTTCCTGCAAGCGGAACAAGTCGACTACTCGCGACTTCGTCACTGGCTGTCTTTGCGAGAGGGCTCAAGTTTCAAAGTAGTCGACTTGTGGTAAGTCTATAGAACGCTCTGTGCATAATGCTCAGTCGTTCGTGACAAGACTACAGCTATTCTGTAGTACGAACGACTGAGCATTATGCACAGAGCCTTGTATTGATTCCTTTGTACAATGTACGTAGGAAGTGAGGCATATCTCGGAAGTGGGTTATTTGGAAATTATATTTCCTCATGGAAGCCTGGGGCCAACAGTGTTCCCATGGCAACATCATAATTAGTACAGTTACATTGTATGTGTATTTTCCTTAGTATTATGCATGTGCAAAGTTTCAAGTGTTTTTCAATTGTTGTTCAATTGGTGTAATTACAGCAATTCCACAAAATCCTACACATGCAGACTGTATATCGCTTTACAAATTTTATGTGTATATAATTTCTTTTATAAACAGTTAATTTGACCCAATGTTTAAATTGTCACCAAAGAAGATATATGATTATGGGCTCAGGCAATGACCATGCACAAACTGTCTCAGTTGAAAATGTTATTCCATTTCTGAGCTGGATAAAATGATCAAGGGATACAAAATGCATTCTGTTAGCTGTCTGCTTGTTTTAATTGAGTTACCTATTCAGCAGTATTTTGTTTCTGTCCAAGTATTTTATATTAGATTTCAGAGTGATTAGGACCCAGTTTAAGTCATATATACCACATATAACACACACACACATGCAAAAGCAACAATAATGGCCACATAATCTAAATGTGTATTGTCAAATCAAAAGTGCAATATCTAGAGAAATGATATGGATTTTTATTGTCTCAAAATTTGTTTCAACATCTTACTTAATAAGTAAAATGTTGAAACAAATATTGTGACAATACATGTATATATTGTATATGAGGTGCATAGCTAAATAATGTGCAAAGAAGTAACATCGCTGATACATCTGCATGGACACCAATCATTTAGGTAAAATCATGTACTACTACTGTACATTTGTACATGAGTATAATGTATTGAAAATTAGTTAAATTGAAGGGCTGTGTGCCACAAGAAGCTATCACTTTTTGTATTTGTAATCAAAATTTTGAAGAAGAAAAAACATCCCGAAAAGGGCACTTGGTCCATTATGGCACACAGCCCTCCAATTAACACAGGTCCAAATTATCAGCTTGGAGCACTCAATCTTATAATAGGCAAGTTTTATATTCTCACTGTTGAGCTGGAATGAACATGCACTCAATGGAGGCTGGCATATGGGGAATTCATTAAATGCTATTTAGTACTAGAAATCAATTTCCCCATTTTAGCCTCCAAATGCTCCATTGAGTACTCAATCCAGCTTGTCTATGAGAATATGAAACATGCTTATTAAGATTTCTTGTTTAGTGAGGCTTAGAAGTATGTGAATATGAAGGATTTCCTTTCTATAGTTTGTTGACTTTGGTGTAAATTGTGCATTAACTAAGGTTACCTTTATTTTTTTATTGAGAACAGAAAACAGAAGTGACATACATGTATCTAAACCCTGGCTAGTCCTATATCCTAGATATATAATTTAAGACCTTAAGCTAGTATCTGTTAAATGCTTTGTTCATTCAGCTGTTACTTTAAAATCAGGAATCAGATAAAAATGTAAAAGATCTCAAACAAAGTCATTTCAAACTGAAAAGCTTGACCATATTCAAAATATTGTAAGGTTGAATATAGAGATTGGAATTTAACAGAATAAAACAATTATTCCACAAAATGTCTAACCTTCTCCTGAATAATCTGTCTGTACATTGTTGAAGCTTCTTCATGTTGAACACTGTGGCTCTTTAATGCACATGTGCAGTTTTCCATTCCTTCTGATTTAACTCATTAACTTTATGGAGGGAAGAACTGACTTACAAAGCTACCATGTTTTGGAACATAATTTATGTGCCTTTTTTCCTGTTTATCAGAGATGAACCTTAAAGAACAACTGCCACTTATGTCTTTAATACAGCATTCAATTTGCATAAATATGTATTGTATAGGGTCTGCTTACTATGGTCAGGTCAAGCATGATGACCTCTAGCTAGGCTATAATGTCTACACTTAGGATTACCTCTCCACATGTCATGGTAGAGCAGCAAAATTAAAAGCTTTGTTCCTACAACCTAGTGAACTGTAATTACATGATCTTCAATAACCTATACATACAATGTATCCACAATGAATAACACTACTTATTGTGTAAAACTGAGCCAATAGAGTACCTTAATGTGCTAACGGTTAAGAGCAGTTGTATATAAATAGCCTCCAGTTGTTTACAATATATATATATAGCTCCCAGCTAATTAAAACCACATAAAAATAATGATCTGAGAATGGGGCACAAGATAAGATTCATCTGCACAAACAAAACCTAACAGTAATTATAAGCACATCACCCTCTATAGCTAGGTCTAGCAGTTAATCAACATTATTTTAGGGGTATTGTGAAATTTTAAACACAGAGTTAAAGTTATTAAATTCACACGAATTTAACAGCCAATAATGAATGATAAAGCCTACATGTAATTTGTTGCACTTATAGGATTTATATGTATTAAATTGACTTAAAGAACTTTTGTGAATTATTAGCTAGCTTTCTACAATGTAACGAGGTCAACAAAACCTTAATCAACACTTTATGGTGCACTAGCAGACAATTATGCAAAACTAAGTTTCACTTGAGCCACTGCAGACACTACATGTATATAATTTAAAGAAAAAATTGACTGCATATCTGATTTGCCTACATGTATATAATTATAATATATATACAAAATTAATGTACATGTAGATGCCAATGTACCATGCATATCAAATAATAATGTACTATGGATACTACTATGGTATTATTGTTATTATTATTATTTTTTTGATATGCATGCATATCACGTAGGTGCCAACTGGCGACTACCCAAATGTTTTTAGTTCAATGCCAAAAGACCATTTGAAGGGCTGTGTGCAAAAAGGGCGTAAGTGTTTCCTGATCAGATTCTAAATTCTCCTTTATTTTCTTTGTTTTCTAAGGGAGAATTTAGAATGTGATCAAGAGTCACTTACGCCCTTTTTGCACACAGCCCTTCAATTGTGGTCACCACATTTCAAGTTTCAAGTGCATTGCAACAAAGAACATTTGCTGGCATGTTTTATTGGATAAATTTACTTAGAACATTGTGTGACTTCGGGGCATTGTGAACACATTGTGAAGACTTTAGGTAGGTTGCCAACTGGCGACTGACTCTAAAATGTTGGTCACCAACACTCAAAATTTAGTCGCATTGGCGCCGAATGAGGCGCAATTTCAGACCCTGTATCCTACATGTAGTTTGAACATTTTTCCCAGTTTGAACATTTTAAACAACTGAGTTAAAACAAATGTTATTCTAGGTGGAAAAAAAATAACCTAGACCTAAAAAGTTAACCAAGGTTGAAATAACTTTAACCTGCAACATTTTTTTATTAGCATACAGCTTTGGAAGCTTATATGTATATGTTGTGGTTCAAAAAATTTTTGGTTCAAATTTTTTTACACCAGTTCAAATTTTTTACACTTACTAGTTCAATTTTTTTTACACCAGTTCAAATTTTTTACACTAGTTCAATTTTTTTTACACCAGTTCAAAATTTTAAAACCAGTTTATTTTTTAACATTCTAAAAGGGAAGTTATGTTAACTGATGTTAGGGTTATTTTAAATGCTGGATTTGGGATCCTAAATTAGTGACTACTAGATGTTATTGTTTGCTTCGTTCTATTAATGTTTGTTCTATTGTTTGTCGGTGAAGGTAGTAGCAAATTGGAGCAAATCTTACGGGCGCTGCGAGGCGACCCAAAATTATTAGTGACTAGCTCTAAACACCCTAAATGAGTGAGCATCCGTTGTTGACGGTTAGGGTATTTTTAAATGTAGGGGTAGGGTTTGTATTAGTTCACAGGACCATCGAAGAAGCATTATTATTCTGAGTTGTTCAGTGATCTAGTTCTAAGTGTAGTGACTATAGCTCTAAACACCCTAAATTAGTGAGCATCCGTTGTTGACAGTTAGGGTATTTTTAAATGTAGGGGTAGGGTTTGTATTAGTTCACAGGACCATCGAAGAAGCATTATTATTCTGAGTTGTTCAGTGATCTAGTTCTAAGTGTAGTGACTATAGCTCTAAACACCCTAAATTAGTGAGCATCCGTTGTTGACGGTTAGGGTATTTTTAAATGTAGGGGTAGGGTTTGTATTAGTTCACGGGACCATTGAAGAAGCATTATTATTCTGAGTTGTTCAGTAATCTAGTTCTAAGTGTAGTGACTATAGCTCTAAACACCCTAAATTAGTGAGCACCCGTTGTTGACGGTTAGGGTGTTTTTAAATGTTTTTTTTTGTTTGGAATATAAGTCGTTTATGGCATCATAGAAGGCCTCTTTACTTACGCACGGGTCATCGGCCATCTTTGAAGAATCCGGTGCGCATTCGCGTATAAATTTAAGAGACTGGAAACAAATTAGCATAATGAGAGGGACTGGCTTCAACGACTAGCACTTATAGAATATACGGTGGTGTTCAAATCAACGATTGCTTCTGTGGCGCATTGCGTTAGGCGAGTGGATCATCGAGTAGCTGAAGTTAAGCCCGATCGGGCAGGGTTAGTGAGTGGATGGGTGACCGCCAAGGAAAGTGGTAAGTAAGTGGTACAGTAAGGTAAGTAGGTAGGGGGGCAAGGGAAAAAAGGGAATGGAATAGGTTGGCTTTTTTTTTTGCAGGGGAGGGGTGGGTAGATTTTTTTTTTCTTTTGAAAAAGATAAACCAGTTTTCAAAATTTGAACTGGTGTAAAAAAATTGAACTGGTTTAATTTTTTTGAACTAGTTTAAAAATTTTGAACCAAAAAAAATTTTCAACCACAACATATACACCTGTAGAGGGCTTATAACTGGGAAACAATATTACCAGAAATGTGTTGACAGAAAAATAAAACTTACATTAGATGTACTTTAATATTATGTACTTTAAGTCCAGAGTTCCACATTCCACACAAAGATAATACAAGTCATGTAGAACTTTTGCTTTACTACTAGTACTCAAAAGTGTCATACTAACAGAGTTAAGATGATTAAAATCATGCTGGCAACACACAGCACACTTTATGGATGGTGAAGAAATTAAAATAATCACCTTTGCTGATGATATGACAGCCTTCCTTAGAGATAAGAAATCCTATTTGTCACTTATGACTAATATACGTAAATTTGGTTTGTATTCTGGCTTAACGTTAAATGAAGATAAGACAGAAATACTTTGCTTGGGCTCTATGCTGATCGGCTAAAGTGAACAATCTGCACCGAAGCACTAAAGTGTTGTGAAACTATCTTAAGAAGCTATTAAGTGTTTTTATATGGTATTTTATTTCAACTGGACCTAGTGAAGAAATGACAAACACGTAATTTCCGAGTTCACAAGTTACCGACCACTTATCAACCACTTACTGACCACTTACCGACCACTTACCGACACAGTTTTACCGACCACTTACCGACCACTATTATTCGGTGCAGATTGTTCACTTTAGCCATACTGATCTTACCGGCCGAGTTGAATGTTAAAGAAATAAAATATTTGGTAAAAATACTTGGAATTCATTTTACTAATGATCAAAACCTTTCAAAGAAACTTAATTTAGATTTTGTTATTAGCTCCCTAAAAACTATTTAAAATGTATGGAAATGGAGAGGGCTTACTCTGTTGGGAAAAGTGCAAATAATTAAAACGTTTGCCATTCCAGAGATTTTGTATCCCTTAGCTGTTATTTCTCCTGATAAGAATTTTATCAAAGAAATCAATCATGTTTTCTATGAATTCATGTGGAAAGGAAAGGATAAGATAAAAAGATTGGCACTTATTAATGATATTGAAAATGGAGGTCTTGCAATGCCTGATATAGTCTTATTTACACACTCAAAGAACTGTTTGTATCAAAAAATTTCTCCAAGATGACCCGGCCATGTTATTGGACTATTATTCTGAATCACTACCTTTTCACTGTAATTTTGAATACTCTAAAATTCTCCTGGATCTACCAAGATATTATAAAGAGTGTTTAATATATTGGTCTTCCCTAAACAATGCGAAGCCTTCCACCTATTATGAAATATCGAATCAGATACTCTGGAATAACGAATGGGAAAAAGAACTGAAAACAAATGCTGTCTTGATCTCATCGGTGATAGAACCCCTCCCGTCAGACTTCTACTTTACATATAATAGCGAAATATATCTAATATGTAAAGTTTCTTTGAAAATAATCTACAAATGTTTTATTAATAATAAGTTAGCTCCTGCCACAGCAAAACTTTATTTTGATTCCCGGTGTAGTTGTGAAAATGCATCGGTCGATTTAAAAAAAAAAAAAATCATCCTTTTTACAATGTACAGTACCGGCCGAAAGTTTGTTAACTTTTTTTGCGTGTATCGTGTGTGTAACGCGCGTGTATCGCGCGTGTAGTTTGTTGAGTGTACTACACGTAAATGAGTGTACTACACATAAATGAGTGTACTACACTCATTTGAGTGTAATACACGCACAGAACTACATGCACCTGTATAACTCATTAACAGAATTAAATTTGCCTGGGGAATACACAATTGACTAGTACATTGTACGTCAAAGTTTATCCCGCCAAGCTCACACTTCGATGTGCTGTCGTTTTTTTTTATATTGTTTGTGTGTTTAACTTCCAAATAAATCACCCCGCTTACGCTGATTATTTCGCCAAAGCTGATTCTCGCCAAGCTCACAGTTCAATGTGCCGTCGTTTTTATTTGATTGTTTGTGTGTTTAACTTCCAAATAAAGCACTCTGCGGCACCGACTAGTTCACCAAAGTTTATTCCCGTAAACCCCACAGTTCAATGTGCTGTCGTTTTTAATTATTGTTTGTGTTTAACTTCCAAATAAAGCACTCAGCGGCCCCGACTAGTTCGCCAAAGTTTATTCCCGCAAACGTTTATGTAACTTCCAAATAAAGACTAACTACAGACTGTATGCTAATTACCCCTTTTTCTCGTTGACAGCAAAATAATGTGCATTTGACAATGCGCGGTGGACCTTCAAAGTTTTGAGAAGACATTTAATAATTCGAAAAAAAAGAACATTGAAGTTTTTTCACGCATTCATAAACAATAAATAGCTTCAAAACTCGGAAAGTTTATAACGATTTGACAGACCTGTCAAAAATCAGACTGATACATTCACGCCTGACTGATTGCACGCGCTGAAATTCAGACACCAAGATTGAAATTTTAATTTCAAAAACATTTGCAGTGATTTTGGCCAAAACCTTGGTTCCAAAACCTTAAACAACATAATTGCAAGGATCTACCGTAAATGTGAAAGTACAGAAGCTAAAATTTTATTTGCTGTTAGCTTGCCGATACTTGTAAGCGATCAGCAGTCGCCTAGTGTTTGAAGACGGAATTTTTCTACCGGGAATTTTCATTTTGTGTGGTTCTCGGCACAAATTACGAAAATTCAATCTTCACATCAGGACATCTTCCTCCTAATGCCCGGTTTATCTTCGATTAAGTTGCTTAGATCGACCGGGTGTTTTTTGAAAGAGTTCACAGTTTGAACCGCTATGAAAAGTTCTGATTTCTTCATTTATATCTTACGTGTTTTAGGGTTCCTGTTTTAGAAATGCAGTGCTGCATCTTTAGAAGTGAATAACTCTAACTCTAACTTTCTACACATACATGTACATGTACGTTTGGTTTATTAGGGTTTTTCATTTCAGCTGTTCCCTTTGAGGCCGATTATGATTCAAATAGCAATTAAAGTTTTTCGGATCAATGTTTGAAAATCCGTATGGCGTTTCACCGATGTATATTTTCCCTTAAACTTTGCCGTAAGTATTAGCTCGAAGTGTGAAATGAAAATAAACGTTTAGTGTGCCGTTGAATAACCTGACTTTCATGTTGAAACCTCTGTTCGAAGGGTAAAGTTATTAATAGCGGGACGAGTCTTAAATTATTTTTATTTTCTCGATTCTCAAAGTTTAGTTGAAGCGTTAGAAACGACGTTGTTGAATAAGAAGGCAACTCTTCGTTTTTAAAGTCGGTTCGAACTTCACGCAAACTTGAATTCGAACAATAACTGCATAACAAAGAAAAACTACACGCAGTTGAGTGTAATACACTCATGTAGTACGTGCGTGCATTACACTCAAATGCGTATAGTCAATTAATTTACTACATGCAAACTACACGCACGTTTCGCACGCGTTTTGCGCGTGTAAAGGTTAACATACTTTCGGCCGGTACTGTAAGTGCTCTTTAGATACAAAAACACAGGAATTTCAATTTAAACCGTATCCTGTATACAAATCATCACTTTTTAAATTTGGAAAAGTAGAGCCTCTTTTTTTTTGTTCTTTCTGCCAAACTGAAAATTAATCTGTTGAACATCTGCTTTTTCATTGCAAATTAGTTAATCCTTTTTGGCAAATATTTAATCAGTTTCTAATTGATTCAAATCTTGTGTTGAACCCTTTTTGTGAATAAGAAATTATGTTAGGTGTAATAAATCAAATGGACGATTATTTTTTACTGAATCACATTATTTTGGCTGCAAATAAATTTATTTATAAAATTAATGTGAGTTTAAGGGAATGCCTCCAACAGTTTCTGTTTTTATGAATAAAATCACATTTATATAATTATGATATAGAATTATTTATTGCAAGAGAGAAGAATAAACTGTCTTTTCATATTGATAAATGGAACAAACTTCTCCCTTTCTTACATACTAAACGTAGTGGAAATGCCAAAAACTAAATCAAATCCACATTGTTTAAAAAAAAATGAAACTCAACTTGCCCCTTTTTTTCCCCTCTGTTTTTTTTTTTTTTAGTCCTGTGCTTTGTTGTTCTCGTTCTCTTTTATATGTTTAACTTATATATATATATTTAAAAAAATAGCATACTTATCAACTGTAATATTTTCAAAAATGTGCACACTTTATTCCACAGTTCATTGGACCATAATTATACAGTGTATGCTGTTATGGCCTTCTGTGTTTTATTATTTGTGATTGTCATTCAGATGCAGCACAGTTTTACAGGTCAGAGACTGGCCTATCAATCACGTAATCAGGAGTTATTTAGCTTTTAAAGTGTTATTGTGATCATATTACACTTCTCCTGTTTTCTTCAGCTTTGGAAAGTAAAAGTACTGTACTTACATTTACCATTTCAAATCCCAAGTCAAAATTCCTACAGGAAGTCTAATTATTTTAGCCATAATTCCTGTCCGCCATAAATTGGATTAGAATTGGCTGATATCATCTAAGCATTTATCCAATAAAATAGACGTGGCTAGTTTAGTATGCAGAAGGAATGGATAATATTTATATAGGAATGTCTAGAGAGCTTGTATGTACTCAAAATTTGAACATTATAAAATGCCTTCCAGTCACTGTGTTGCATAGCTGTTGCTCAGATGATGTCACGAAAAGACCAATACACAAAGGATCACTAGTTTGTAATCCGAGCAATGCCGGTCAGTCTGAGCTGCAAAAAAATCATGGCTAAAATAATAAGACTTCCCATACGAATTTTGACTTCAAATTTGAAATGCTAAATATTTAGTACTTTTACTTTCCAAGCTGAAGAAAACAGGAGAAGTGTAATTTGATCTCTGTAGCACTTCAAGCTCTAAAATATAACATGAACAATGTTTCTAAAGATATTTATGATAAGATTGTCAGCAAGAAAGACTTAATATCTAAAATGTTCCAATCCAATTGAATACAATTAATGAATCAATTCCCTTAATATAATAGTATTATTAAGTATGCCATTATCAGAGAGATCACTTCAGAGTAGTTTTTACAATGCAAGTAATATTGTTGAGGGTATATAAATAATACATTGATCACACAAAACACATGAATTCCTCCAGACCTATGCAAAAAAACCTTTCTCCATTAAATGTTCCATAAACATAATTAATTCATGAGGAGAACTTGGTGGACAAATTTATGCTCAAAATGAATTCCAATACTAAAGACAGGAATCCTGCAAGTCATTGAATGTAAATCAAAACCGTACAAGTATTGGATGTCATAAATTAAAATTTCATTGATAATTAATATCAGAATTACCGGTTTAGGGAATACTAAGATTGAGTCAGAATGATACAGATTGGAATTGACACAGCTGACATCTCCGGTGTTTGTCAGAACACTTTTCAATTGAAATAATAATTCAGAAAGAAATAAAACTTACACTGCCTACCTGGTTTTATCTGAATACAGTTCTCCACAACAGAAATTAACTTGCAGCTGAGAAATTATGTCTTTAGGATAATTTTTTACACACGTTACATTTCTCTATGCACTTCGACAACTTTAGTATCTTTCCAAGGCAAAATAAGAATTACACTAGGGAAGATCATTATTTTATCTAGTATAATCAGTCAGATTTCATAAAATATTAACTACCTCATTTGATGTGAAGCATATAAAAATTATCATCTTGGATGTTTTGTATGCTGTACTTACAATGTACATGTATCACCACAGACCATAGTTTCCCAAATAAAAATACATTAAATTATTTACGTGTAAAAATTGTCACAGTTATCACATTGAGACAACCAGGATTGTTATTATTTATTTACCCAACTTAGCACTAAGATATTTTCACATTAAACACATTTTTATTTCATAAATTACTGTGAACAAACTCTGCATATCACTGAATATAACAATATTCAGCAACTGGTTTGGATAAGCTAGTATGTAAAGTACTCCAGAAAAAAACTCCAGAGTTCAGGAATGACATGTTACAAAGCTTGGGAATAAAAGAAAATCAAAAACCTTCTTATGACAATTTACCTGTGAATGTAGGACTTTCACTGTGTTTGAAATGCCAAAAAGTTACATTTTAGGCATGATCCTAATTCAAAATCTGGATGAAAATTTAGAATCAATAAGTTAGCTTAGTTTGACACTAATTAAGTTTCACACATTCGAATTAAAGAAAATTTTAATTTGCTCCGACTCTGATTGGATAAAATTGATCTGACATGTGATGTGATAGTTGTCCTCCACAGATAATAATAATAATAATAGTTAATTTATATTCCATACATTACATGCCAATACATGTATGTTCACGTGTGCATTACATTCTATTTTTAATAGTGATAGTAAAAATAACCTAAATCTAAACTAGTATTTACATGAATTATAAATCTAAGCCTAAGTATAAATATGAATATAAATATACATGTAACACACCAACTATTTACACAGATGTATAATTAAGAAACATGGAAATTAAATTAAATGCTAAATGCAAGTCTAAAGAGGCGAGTCTTAAATGGAGCCTTGAAAGATGAAAACCACTTAATAAAAGTAAGAATTAAGACTTTAAAATAAATATGGTAATTAACTGGCAGCTAATGGAGCAATATCAATAATGGAGTAGAGTGAGCATACCTGAGCAAGCCTGTGACAAGTCTAGCCAAAGCATTCTGTATGTGCTGAAGGGCTAAAGTGAACAATCTGCACCGAAAAAAAGTGGTCGGTAAGTGGTCGGCCCGACCACTTACCAACCACTTACCGACAACACTTGAGAACTGCAGTTTAGATGGTTTCCTCTGCCATTTATGCATTGTAACATACGCTTACTATGTTGTAGACAGTTGGATATTGATGAAAATAGTGTACTCATTATTTTTGTCTGTTCTTCTTTGCAGCAATTTCTCAGTATTAAATGGTCACACTCAACTCCGTGAATTAGCAAATCCAACAATACTTGAGAACTGCAGTTTAGATGTTTCCTCTGTCATTTATGCATTGGAACATATGCTTACTATGTTGTAGACAGTTGGATATTGATGAAAATAGTGTACTTGTCTCTTCTTCTTTGATCTTCTTCTTTGCAGCATTCACTCCGTGAATTAGCGAACCCGCGCCATCTTGGATTACCATCTTGCCATTTAACAACACAGGCAGCCCGCAGCAAATAAACATACTGCTATCTGCTAACAGTGATCGACTTTATTCATTCATTATAGACTATAATTATTGTGCAAACTACAAGTTTGGCGTGTCGAGAAGAGGCCATTTATTATTAGCGTAAGCATGCCGCGAAGAAGATGCCATTTATTTTGTTTGTCGGCCCATCCCCCACCAGCTTTAGTTCCGTTAGGACTGGTAACAAGTGATGGCATGCGGTCAAAACAAAATGGCGTCTGGTTTACGCTCGTGAAGAACTATCGATGTTATTGTTGGCCCTCATTGTTGCAAAAACACTAAAGTGTTGTGAAACTATCTTTAGAAGCTTTTAAGTGTTCTTATATGGTATTTTATTTCAACTGGACCTAGTGAAGAGATGACAAACACGTAATTTTCGAGTTCGCAAGTTACCGACCACATACCAACCACTTACCAACCACTTACCAACCACTTACCAACCACTTACCAACCACTTACCAACCACTTACCGACACAGTTTTACCGACCACTTACCAACCACTTACCGACCACTTACCGACCACTTACCAACCACTTACCGACCACTTACCAACCACTTACCGACCACTTACCGACCACTTACCAACCACTTACCGACCACTTACCGACCACTTACCGACCACTTACCGACCACTTACCGACCACTTTTTTTCGGTGCAGATTGTTCACTTTAGCCGTGCTGAAGTTTAGCAATATGACACGCAGGTACACAATAAATTAAGCAGACTGTTACAATAGTCAATCCTACTAGTAATAAACATGTGTATTAAAGACTTGGTAGCTGGATGAGATAAGTATTTCCTAATTCTACAAAATAATGTTGTATAAGTAATAAAAACCAGAGCTACAAAAATGTACAGATGTTATTAATGACTGAGCATGTTTAGTTTAGCATCAAACCAGGATCCCAGATTCCTTCTCCTCAACTAAAACTAATTAGAGGCATTTTACAAAACCACAGGCCTTGCCAGCAGGCTTCCCTTCGCTTCTCTTTTTCCCTTCTCCTCCCCTCCTCTCTACTTCCTTTTTCGTCCTTGCCCCATTCTTCCCTCATTAAAATACATTGCGGTTGCCCAAATACATGTAAAACGCCTGTTAGAAGTTCGTTAGAAGTAAACGTTTTGGTCTTCAGCTTCAAAGTGGAAACTGTAACATATTCTTATTTTTTAAAGCCATATACATGTAGATCTTTTTAATGTTTTTTGCCCAAAATGAAATAAAATGCAGGGCATCATGGAACAAAAATACTTTTAAACAATAAAGACAATAAGGGTCCCAGGACTATCTTCTCTCTAAGGACTATCATTCCCTAAGAACTTTGACTTCATAAAATTTCACATAAAAATTAGTGCTCCTAACTGTCTTTCTCAGAGCTGGCCAATATTAATTTTGCTAATTGTAGAACATCAATATTCCACTGACTAATATCAGAAAACAGTCCCTCAACAGACACATACATGTACAGTTCTCACAAAGGAAATTGTAACAGAGAAATGCATTCTCACCTGTTGGCAGACAGCTTGAGTTGGTTGGCCGATGATGGCGAACATGGCCTGCATGTACATGCTGATTCAAAACAAGACAGTATTAATTATTAGAATATACAACACGGGAACCTACATAGATCATGCATTTTGATTGGCTCACTATCTCGGAATAATTAACAATACAGGGTCCAAAATTAACTTTTCCATGTAGGTGCCAACTGGCGACCAACATTTTTCAGTCACCAAAAGACCAATTGTGGTCACCACGTTTCAAGCGACAAAAAACATTTGCTGGCATGTTTTATTGACTAAATGTACTTAGAACATTGTGTGACTTAAGGTAAAGAAGACTTTAAGTAAAGAAGACTTTAGGTAAGTCACCAGCTGGCGACTAACTCTGAAATTTTGGTCACCTAAACACTCAAAATTTAGTTGCATTGGGACCAAATAAGGCACAATTTCGGACCCTGCAATAGCCACCTACAAAACTCAGGATAATTTTGAAACAAAATGGCAGGCATAAATTCACATTTCGCGATTGTTTCCAATGCGGAAATTTTAGAAATTCAACAAAATGCAGTGCCCAAAAGCAGGTTCCCGTGTTGTATAATACTAAAACAATAATATTATTCACCTCAGGCGATATTGGTGAATATTCACCAATATTGACTTCACCTTCGACAAATAATTTTTATTGTTAAGTATCCACATCAGACTGTTTTCTATCTTGATGGATTTTTTTCAAAGCTAACACATACAATGCATGCACAGGCCTGGAAATAACAAAAAAGTATTTATTTTGTATTTTTGCTACTTTAACCGGTAGATAAAAAAAATTAGTTATAAAACAGAAATTTTTAGTCGCAAAATAAAAACTGTGCCACAATGCAGTTTGAACAGAAAATAATATCACTGGTGGATAGTTCAGCAGTATAACTGTTGTGGTTTAATTTTTTTGGGGTTTAAAAATTTTAAACCAGGTCAAAATTTTCAAACTGGTTCATTTTTTAAAACTGGTTTATTTTTTAAAGATTCTAAGAAGGGAACCTATGTTTACTGAGGTTAGGTAAAGTTATTAAAATGTTGGCTTAGGGTTTGGATTATAAAATTATTGTAGTTCACAGGATCATTAATTATTTGTGTGTGTTGTTCAGCGAGGTAGCCCTAAAAAGCCTAATTTAGTAACTTGCTATAAAGACCCTAAATCAGTGAACACCAGTTGATGGTTAGGGTTTTCTTTAATGTAGGGGTACGGTTTGGATTAGCTCACATGACCATTGAAGCATTATTTTGTTGTTGTTTCGGTGATCTAGCCCTGTAGCTCTAAAAACCCTAAATCAGTGAGCACCTGTCGTTGGTGGTTAGGGTTTTTTAAATGTAGGGGTAGGGTCTGGATTAGCCCACGACCATTGAAGTATTATTAACTCTAAAGACCCTAAATCACTGAGCACCCGTTGATGGTTAGCATGTTTTTTAATGTAGGGGTAGGGTTTGGATTAGCTCACATGACCATTGAAGAAGCATTATTTTGTTGTAGGGGTAGGGTCTGGATTAGCCCACGACCATTGAAGAAGTATTATTAACTCTAAAGACCCTAAATCACTGAGCACCCGTTGATGGTTAGCGTGTTTTTTAATGTAGGGGTAGGGTTTGGATTAGCTCACATGACCATTGAAGAAGCATTATTTTGTTGTAGGGGTAGGGTCTGGATTAGCCCACGACCATTGAGGAAGTATTATTAACTCTAAAGACCCTAAATCACTGAGCACCCGTTGATGGTTAGCGTGTTTTTTAATGTAGGGGTAGGGTTTGGATTAGCTCACATGACCATTGAAGAAGCATTATTTTGTTGTTGTTCGGTGATATAGCCCTGTAGCTCTAAAACCCCTAAATCAGTGAGTACCTGTTGTTGATGGTTAGTAAATAGGAGTTCATCCATTTCATTTATTGTCCATTTAGAACGCATACATGGTTACAGAATGACAGGGAGAAACAACGTGGAAGTGACAGTGGGTCCCAGTCCCCTAATGAACAGTGAGGGGATTACACAGGTAACCCAACCCAAGTAAATAATGCTCTAGTTAGGTTTTTTTTTTATGTAGGGGTAGGGTCTGGATTAGCCCACAGGTTCAACGATTAGACACTTATAGAATAAACGGTGGGTTCAAATCAACAAGCGCTTCTGTGGTGCAGTGTGTTAATCATTAAAGAGTATATGAAACGAAAATTAAGTTGATCTTTCGAAATGAGGAAGGATGGCGTTTTTGACTCTGTTCTACAAAACAATTTTATTTAAACCTGGCATATACAATGCCTACATTGTTTGTAATTGTCTGATGCACCAACAGCAGTAAATTGTACATTACGAAGGAGAAATCAAGGAATTTATTTTTATCATGAAAGTGGCCTGGGGACAAGAGTGTTTCCATGGCAACGTCATGATTTGCACATTGATGTGTATTTTCCTTAGTACCATACATGTGCAAAATATCAGTTATTTTTAGCCACTATTTTCAGAGATTTTCTATATTTTGTGATCTGTCTCCAGGTTGTGTCAAGGTCATGGCATCACAGTTAATCTAATTTACATATTACAAAAACCTGAATATCTCTGGAACGAGATGAGTTATTCACAAAAGGAAAACGCCATCCTTCCTCATTTCGAAAGGACTTGCAAATAAGATCGACTTATTTTTCGTTTCATATACACTTTAACTCTTTGACGATGGACCGTATTTGAGCTCAATTGGTGAAATCCTGAGTGCTAACTAAACACTCCCCCCTCAGTTCCAGTTTGGCTAGCCTGGGGTAATTAAATACTGCTGACTTGTTAAGCCAAGGGCTCAAACTTTCCCCACAATGCCATTCGGGAGAATTCTACGCATTCGTCGACGGTAGGTATTGCAACTTCTGTAGGGTTTCCAACGAAATGTGCTCTATTTTTGGAGAAAAATGCCACTGTCAGAGAGCTTGAGGACATCATTAAGTCTGATGACGGCTGAAAAGTACATGGTTTGCTTTTAGTAGGCCTTGCGAGGGGATTTCACAGGGTTTTTCCGTTGTGTTTCTGCTTTGAGACACATGAAATAATTATTCACTGAAATCCTTGAAATCCTGCAGTTGGTTGTCTTTTACCCCTGCTCAACCTATTAGGATGTGTTTTTGTCACTTTAAAGCAACGGCTTGAGTCCAAATCACCGCTCTTGGTTGTAGGGGTAAAAGACTTCTAAAAAAAAACTACCGGAGTTCCAGAGGGGGGGTCCCCTTGTGATTATTTTTATTACCCAGCATGCAATTGGAGGTGGGAAAAGGTAAATGTGGTCGAGTGAAATGCAGTGTAAACATCGGCATGGTTCACAGTCGTTTGGTGCGTTTTATGCAAACAAACCTGCTGGTTGGAAAGATTAAAGAAGGTACTGTAACGCCTGAGTGCTGATTTTGTGTTTGCTTTTGATTTCAAGTGCGAATGGAAAGGATTTTTTTAGCTGATTTTCAGCTCCTCAAAATTCGTAAAATCGATTCTCAAAACAAATGAGCTTTTCTCCAAAGTGGAAGAGCCAAGCAATCCCTGTTATAGCTCTAACTTTGAAGTCATTCATCCCTTCAAATAATATCGCAACATCGTCTTTCCAGCATGTCTAGATGTGATGCAATAATTTTTCCAGTTATGGTCACATAGGACCGATATTTGCAGGGTCCGTCGCCAAAGGGTTAAGCATTTATTTACAAGTTAAGCCCGACCAGGCAAAGTTAGTAAGTGGATGGGTGACCATCAAGGTAAGTCGTACAGTAATGTGTGTCAGGGGGGACAAGGAAAAAAGAGGGATGGGAATGGGGAAGGGAAGGGAAGGGTAGAAAGTAGAGGTGAGGGGTGGGTTGAGAAAAAAATATTTTGTGGGGGAGGGGTCGGTGAATTTTTTTCTTCTTTTTAAATTTCCCCCCTCGTTTAAAATTGGGAGTGCGGCTTATCTGCAAGAACATCTACTGAACATAAGGTCCGGAAATTTACATAAATTAAAATGAAATACTAACTAAAGCTATACTAATAAATAGTACACTAAACCAAAAGAAAGTAAGCACTGGCCATTGCTTTTGCAAGTTTGGTGGCTCCTAACAGATCCATTTATGTTATGAATATGTTCCTCCGCAAGCGATTAAATTCCACGCTAAATGGCACAATGTTTCTTTGCAGCTTTGCACTTTAACAGCAAATTTGTCGAACAGATCTTCCACCTCTCTTTGAGTAACAAGTTTTTCTCCAATAGATGGCTTCCGGATATCCTTTTAGGCATGATAGCAACAGACAGCTGATAAAAAAGCAAACTACTCCATATTGTTTTGACTTCGTTCAGTGAAAACAAAACTTTTAGTGTCCAGTTCTCTCTCTTCCAACAGGTGCCTGGTTACTAAGCTACGAACGAACGTGAGCACGTTGTTGGCTTCGTTGACATGTAAAACTCGATCTAAAAAGTGATCTGAATGAACAGATCCTGGTAAACAAACACTATGGAAGGATAAATCATACATGTATATCTAAGTATATATGTAGACATGAAGTTTATACTATTTCAGAGCTGAAATTACAGATACAACTTTGGAGTTTTCTCCAGTTTGAAAGTCCGATGAAGGTTTATACAATGTACATTTGATATTCTTCAAAAAACATTTTTGCCCTGAATCAAGCTTCTAAACTTGGGGTGCAGCTTATCTGCGAGTGCGGCTTATCCGTGAGTGCGGATTATCCGTGAGTGAATACAGTAAACCCCTTTTTTTATGAATCCAAAAAAAATAAAAAATCCCTTTTTAGAATCTTGAAAAAATAAACCAGTTTTTAAAAATGAACTGGTTTGAAAAAAAATTTCAAACCAGTTTAAATTTAAAAAAAAATTACCACAACAATAACCAATGGAAGTGTAAGGTAGGATTTTGAGTAATATTATGAAAATCTCATTCTTAATCAAGAGAAACATCTCTTTTCATTAAAAATAATACTTGTGATTCAGACGCAAAATGTTGCAATTTTGCGACTGGATGAAAAATTCTAGTCACAAAACGAAAAATTCTACTGATATTGCGAAAGATTGGTTGCAATTAATTTCTGGCTCTAACAACCGTTCCCATTCACACTTAAAGTGCCTCTAACCCTTCTTGACATTTTTCTACTTATGAACCTGTGAAAGGTTTTGAGTATTTCTGCGAAGAAATTTTTGGTTTACAGTCTGATAATACTCTATTTTCTACGCTTGTTTGAAATACTAAAAAACTGACCTTTCCTGACCCATGACCACGTAAGTAAAAAGCCTGGGTCGATTCCCTGGGGTGATGTCATCTCATTAATGCATTATCCTCCATGGCGCCTTTCTATCACAACAACATTGATTTATAGAAAATATACATAGTTTGTGAGTTATTAGTAAAGAAAAAAGTCATTTTAGACAAAATCCTGAGTATTCATTCAAATTATTGCAAAGTCGAATTAATTATATGACGTCACCCTGGGAATCAACCCAGGCTTTTACTTACGCGGTCATGGGTCAGGAAAGGTCAGTTTTTCAGCATTTCAAACAAACGTAGAACATAGAGTATTATCTGTAAACCAAAAATTTCTTCGCAGAAGTACTCAAAACCTTTCACAGGTTCATAAGTAGAAGAATGTCAAGAAGGGTTAGAGGCACTTTAAAAAATCAAAAGCAAACACCAAACCTACACTCATGCATTACAGCACTTTCTTTAATCTCTCCAAACACCAGGGCCGGGTTGTTCGAAGCAAGGTTAACTTTAACCCTAGGTTAGCGCTAAATCTGTAATTGTAATCTGTACAGTTTAACCCCGGGTTATCGATTTAACCCTGGGTTAGCGCTTAACCTTGCTTCGAACAACCGGGCCCAGGTTTGTTTGCAAGAATGCATGTGACTGTGAACCATGCTATTCTTACACAACATTTCGCTGTACCACAATTTTCTACACCCCCCTCTGGAACTCCGTCCAGAAGAGTGTTTTTTTTAATAGCCCACTTCCACGATATGCTTTACTTGTCATGCACAAAGGTTTCAATACGAGGCCCTGTGCTAAATTAAATTTATTATTTTCTCTGTGAAATGAATTAATTTAATTTAGCACAGGGCCTCGTATTGAAACCTTTGTGCGTGACAAGTAAAGCATATCGTGGAAGTGGGCTATTTAAGTCTTTTTTTTATCCTACAACCAAGAGAGGTTATTCTGACACAAGACAAGGCCTTAAAGCTACCAGTAACTGGAAACTCAGAGTCAGGAATTTTAATGAATATTTTTTTGATGTGTGTCAAAGCAGAAACACAACAGAAAACCCAATGAAATCCCCTCACAAAGCTTACTAAAAGCAAGTTTTCAGCCTTGCTTTATGATGTCCTCTGGCTCTCTTCCAATAGCTTATTTGACCGAAATTAGATAATTTTTCATTCAAAAGTTAACAAGTTTGCAAGTCATTGCCATCACCAAAGAATCCTCCTGAAAAGCATTATGGGGAAAGCTGGAGCCCATGGCTTAAAGTTCAGCAGTATACTGACTAAGGATAGCCAAACTCGGACTGAGGGGGGAGGGTTGATTTTGCATTCTGGATTTTACCAATTGAACCATAATTCATCTAGTAGGGAAAGGGTTAAAGACACATTTGAACACATTATGAACATTGTACGAAGGCTTACCTGCTCCCATATTGCTTTACTACACCCAAATATCTAAGGTGATATTCAGTAGTTTATACAAGCTATTATGAGTTCCACCTTTCTCTATACTCTGAAACAAATAGCAACAACATACATAGTATTATTATTTGTTTGCATGTTATTACATGCACGTATATTATCACCACCATGTTGGTGGACGTTAACAAAATATTCCTTGTTATGATAGCCACTTTTGTTAGTTCCACCAACATGGCTACCACATCTTAAATTGTCATTCGAATCTTTGGGGGTTACATCTAGTTGCAAAATGATAAATCATATAAAGAAAACAAACATAAAAACACAAAAATAACTGGTAGAATCAAGAGAAACCAGTGCAAAAGGTTTAGAAGAAAAAAGAAGATAACGGAAAATGAAAAAAAGAAAAAAAAAATCACTAGCTACTGACCCACACCGCGGCAAAACGGTATGCTCCGCTGGCCAAAAGAATGAAGTCTCCACTATCAAATACAAATTACCGAGTGTTTCAACTTTTTTAGTAAATAATTTTATAACTTAGTAAACTCACAGTGACTTACAAATTAAGAAAACTTCAACCTGTTAAAGTCTTAGGCTTAGCTTTTAAGTAGTTTTCTTATTTTTTACAAAACAGTTCACAAATGGATGCTTTTAAGCAGAAATTTTAAAATCACGGGTATGTGCCTGTTGTTTCATTTCAGTTTTCGCAGGAAACTGGGGGCGGCCGCGCGGCGACAAGAAATAGCAAATACGCATGCGCGTAACGTTTTGCCGCGGTGTGCTACTGACCAAGGTTTTGATCTGGGCCGCCTGGTTTTGATCTGGGCCGCCTGGTTTTGATCTGGGCCGCCTGGTTTTAACAGTGCATGCACAGGTGTAGAACTTTTTCGGGCAGGTCACTCGCTGCACGTTGGGATTTGGGCGCAAGGGAAACTGTACATTTGTAAGGCAGCCAATTTTTGCTCTCATCCTATATCTATGGTGTTCCGCTCGCACAGGAGCTCCGCTACAAATGAACACTTCAAAGTTTCCGATACTTGATGTCAATGTGGCTTTCCTGCAGGTTCATGTAGCACAGTATGTATTATGTGCCAAACAAGCCTTAGTAGTAACCCCAAGCAGTGAACCAAGTCCCAATGAGTCACTCTACACATAGAGCGGATTTCAATTGAGTGTCGGAAGTGTTTTGGTTTTGCGTTTACTAAGCTCTCCTATTGGCTGAGAAAGTAAACCAGCCAATCAGATTCCAAAATAAAACCAAACGCAAATTGGTTTTGGTTTTGCTTTGGTTTGTTATTGGCTCACAGGGAAGCCATTTATGCGTTACTTGTGATTACTCGCTCCTGTGATTGGCTGGCTGTGGGTAATTTGCGTTTGGTTTTACTACACTCAACTGAAAACCGCTCTATTACATGTACATAAAAGGCTTGAATCACAAAGCCACATCGAAGTAGACATTTTTCTGTCTACTATTTTGGCGAGGGAGGGGGGGGGGGGGGGGGGGGGGGGGTGTCAGCATCTTTATTTATTTTTTCAAGAATATACAATCATGTAAAGAATTAAGGATTATTTATTAATTGTGAAATTCATTTCTTGGAAAGATCATAAATTATATATATACAAAGCAATTGGAGGGCTGTGTGCAACAATTATTAGGGCGTAACATTATTGACTCCTAATCACATTCTAATTCTTTGTTTTCTAAGGAGAGTATAGAACATGATCAGGAGTTACAATGTACTTATACACCCTTGTTGCACACATCCCTTCGATTACCAGTTAAGACTCTGTGTTTATGAACATTTTGTGGTAAGTTCTTTGTCATTTTAACATTATTTTCCTCTTCTATATTTAATGGTCACTTAAATGTATTACCTTCATTATCAGCATGGCTGTGTGTGGTTAATGAAAACCACAACATTTTACCTCCTGGGTTATTGGCATGAGGTGAGAATGGCAAGAGATGGGACATCCCTATAATGACAAGATACATGAATAATTATTGTACAATGTAGTTTGTTTTTTACATGTAGAACTCCCATGTACATATATTACCATGATTGTTTAAACAAATATTGTAACCTCTCTCTTTCTGTGTGTTTCACCAGGAGTCAGGCTTAGAAAAAAAGGAAATTGAAGCTTGCACCTGAATACCTCATTTCACTAAGTAGCTACAGTACATTGGCTCTTTACCAATCGGACAAGTTGTCAAACTGATGTACTAGCCCGACATGAAAATTAACTAGCCCTGGGCTATCGGACATGACTTCTGTCACATCCTGCGAGTACAACGTACTGTACACATTAATTGTTTTTGTATGCACAGACCTTTAAAACATGCTTAACTATTAGACATCACAATTTGGTTTTACTGGAATGAGCGTGGTAAAAGTACATGCAAGTACTACATGTAGCTGTTAAAGCCAAGATAAACATTTACCTATTACCAACCTTTTTGCCTTCAAGAAAAGGACAGAAATGGGAATAATAAAGCCTAGATAATAAGTACAGGTAAATAACAGCTGTCTCAGTCTACAAGTGCATGTATGAAATGAAAAAAATGGTCCCAGTTTTATTTTATTGACAGTCTTTCCTTAGTCATTTTGTGCAAATAAAAATCGATTTATAGAGTGCCAACAATATTATTTTGTGTGTTGAAGTCAGGAATAATAATATTGCCAAAATCATGTCACAATTTATATGCCATTGGAGATATGCTAATCACATGCATGACGTCTAGTGGTTTGCACATTTATATTCACAAAAGTAAAAATATGACCGATGTCAAGCTAAGGCTTTTATGAGAACAAACGTCAAGACCCCTCTGAGTACCAGTAAGACATAAATTATTTAGAATGAAAATTAGACCAAAGAAAACACATTATTTCATAGTACTCATCTGGAGACAAATATACAAGTCATGTAGATGTGCAAATCACTTGACGTCCTACATATCATTAACAGCATATAAATTAGTTGCATAAATTTTGGCAATTATGTCTGACTTCGACACAAAAAAAGGTAATGTTTTGGTAACGCTCTCCAAATTGATTTTTAATTGCACAAAGACTAAAATTTAATACAATAAAATAAAAATGGAGTCAGTTTTTCACTTCATAGGCACTAAATTTGAGGGACTTTTAGGTTGTCAGCATGGGGTTGTCAATTAATGCTAATAGGAAGTATCCTCATTATTGAATTCTTAAGTAAAAACTGGAAGCAAAGTAAAACAATAATTAATAATTAATGTTATTGCCTTCCATTATGGGATAAACTCTATGATAACTTATCTATAATTAAAGAAGTTATATCACATTGCTGTGCAACCAAAATAACAGTAGTTCATGACCAAACATAAAAAAAAAAACTTTTTCTAGAGCTATAATTCAAGGGTGGCTTGCTTCGATTTTAAAATATGGGGGAGCATGTCTCCCCTGTATTCAAAAGAGGGGAGATCGAGTTTCAGGGAATACCAGGGGAGAAAAAAAACCAGGTGCAAATTCTTACAAAATTGTGTCCTTTGATACATGTAATTAGATTACAGTGTCCAATGTTTATTAGTAACTTTGAAGCAATCTAAAAGTCAAAGGAAGATGCCTTAAATTATGTTGGGTTCTTTATGCATCTGAAAAGATGCAAACACTGAAGGGGAAGACTTGGGGGATAAAAAGGTAGGTTCAATCAAACCCCTTTCTCTCAATCGAATGCCCATTTACCATTGAACCCCACTTTCTATCCCTTCAGGACTCTTATAAAGAAAAAACAAAGAAGTTGTCATGACTGAACCCCTATCAAACCCTCTTTCTCTGGATCCACGCCACCAGTACTAGTGAAAGACTATAACCTTTTGTAGCCTGCGTTGCGGCTCTGGAGTATTGGAGCGCAGTGAGCGGAGTTTAGGGGGATTGGGGCGAGAGAGAAAAAGATAGGGTGAGAGGGTGGGAAGGAGAGGAAGAGAGAGCCTACCGGCAAGCCATGGTTATTTTGATATCCACCCACTAATTAAAATGCATAAAATTAGTAAGTTGTTTGACCGATTCATCCAATCATCATGTGGCGGAAGTGAAAACCATGTTTAATATCTGTCAAACTCATGCGTGGAATCTCAAGGAATCTAAACTCGAGCATAAAATTCAAAACAAAAAATATACGAACTTGGAGAATGTCAGCTGAAACTCCGAAAAAACATGTGAAGACAGGGCCGGCCTAAACCCAAACCTGTAAATGTCAACGACTTTTGCAGGATATGTAATGCATGTTGTAAGGTAGCGTTTGAGAATTCAAATATTTCCATGGCGAGAATCTGTTCAAGCCTTCAGAAAGAAAAGAGAGCTGAGGCTTTAAACAATTCTAGCTGGTGCCTGCAAAAGTATTGGTCTTCATGTTCCGAAATCTGCTGCTCTATCAGAGCGAGTCTGTTGTTCCTGAGGAAGGAAGATTAAAAATGCAGTAGAGAACTACACCTTTGTCCGAGAAGGTTTGCATTCATGATAAAGATAACTAAGATAAAGAGAACTTGTTGCTGCTGAATATAAAGTCACCACCAAATCAGTAAAGAACACTGCCGACCACAATAACACTGGAACAAAGTTCTGCCATTAAAGAAGCGCTAAAAACCATCCACGCAGCATTACGAAATCATCAAAGCAGCTCGTATTTTCGGAAGCACAAGCCTGTCCCTCAAACAAACCCGTCCATGTTTCATCCGTGTGCGTTTTGTCGAGCAAGACGCTTGTGGAGTTCTGATACAGGGTTCTTCAGCTATCGCGAAATTCGCTCTCATTACTTCTTCTGCAGAACTAACAGCTATTTGAAGTTGCACTTCTGTAGTTCCTAGGGTTTTAGGTCTAAAAGTTCGGCAGCAGGATAACCTAAAGAACTTAACTGGTTCAATTGATCTTTCACAATACTAGCCAAAGGAGCAATTACCAAAACGACAACCTGGGCATCATTTTTGACGTCTCCGCTACTCCGATGGCAATGCAGGCTAAACCTTTTTCAGCTAGATGAAGCTTAATTTATAGTTTCACTGATGCAGCACACAGCTGGGTGATGTTTGGCTAATTTAAGATTCAAACCACCCAACATATCCCAACAATATTCCACAAAATAAGTGGTATTTTCAGTAAACCAATAATTATTATTATTGATTTGGATTATATAATTATAAACTTCACTGAAAAAGGTATATACCCTTAATACAATAATTATTGTACACACTTTAAGCTACTAATATATTTTGAGGTATAGCTGTCAATTATTGAAGTGAAAAGAACAGACAAACGTTATATAAACGTGACCATTAATTTTCAATTTCTGTCAACACTAGCAGTGTGAGGTGTTTACAAAAGCCTAACTAGTTCTGACTCGAGTTCTTTAATTCAGACAGAATGGTTCCCTTAATTTTAATAACCGATCACTGACCGATGGCGATGAATCACGAAATGCAATAATTCGACAGTTCATTTAAAGACTTTGACCTTACTGATGATCAACCTATAAACTAGAAAATACCTCTCAAACACAAGTAAACACACGGAAAAGCCCTATAAGCTATATTTGAGCTCTACAGATTTATACACAGAAACTTTTTAAGCGTTCGCGAATCGCTTCGAAAACAAGTTTCGGATTCACTCTGCATTATAAAGTTAACCTCTTAAACTTAGTTGCTTAATATTAGAAGCTTTAAAACATACTGTAATGGCGTTTAGTCGATGTGGAGCTTTCACTGACCTCGACTGCTTGAATAAATCCTCGGCCTTGGTACCGATTGCTTCGGTTGGGAAGCGCGATTTTCAAAGCGGGTTTCAAAGCACCGTTTAGCCAGTCATTTCTTCTATATGCCCTTCGCTATGGAGTCTCGAAACGCTAGGGACGGTAACCTAAGCCCATATGATATGAACCCCGTTGGAAACAGCGAATAAGAATTATTTTTTGTGCCTTCTGACTCTTCGACCTCAACTCACAAGAGGCAAGCGATATGTGTTCGCGCGTTTTGCATCACGTGACGTTTGTGGTTTATTGGTAAACTATATCACTGTAACCACAACATTAACCATGGAACAATGGTTGCCTGAATGGCAGCAATACGGCTGCCGATATTGCTTTTCGCCTTCGCCGCCTCTGGTGTTTTCGGACTTGTTTCTGTTATCCTTTATACTGTAGTAATATTTACAATTTTATTTTCGATTTTAATTCACGTCCTAGTTTACACACAGGACTACTCCAGTCGACAAATCAAAACATGTTTTCTTTTGGACGTTAACGGGGGAGGGGTATTGACCTGGGCCAGGTTGGGTTAAACTGTACAGATTACAATTACACATTTAGCGCTAAATTAGGGATAAAGTTACCCTTGGTTCGAAAAGGTTTTTTTATACGAAGGGAGGGGGGTCAGACATTTATATATTTTTTATTTTGTCCGACGACCCCTAACTTCTCTCTAAGTTCACGAAAAGAAATTATCATTGAGTTCACGAAAAAAAAGCAATTTTATTGGGCTTCCTGTGATTTGCAGATGAAAACCTACTCATTGCAGTAAAAGCTCTCGTAAGCGATCACCCTTGCACACACCATATCATAGTATTTAGAAATACCAAGAGGAATAACAAGAGGAATAACAATAATAATAACAATTACAAGAGCGCTGGATAAGGAACCATGAATAGTTTTTATTGTACGTAATTTTAACTTTTTACTTACATTTGTCCTATTTTGAATAGACACAGGAGCAGACGCAGTATTGTTACTGGACAGTTTGTAAGATTAGCGCGGTTTTCAGTTGAGTAGTAAAACCAAAACCAAAGTAAGTACATAGCCAATCACAGGAGCAAGTGAAAGCACAATGAGCCAATCACAAACTGAAGTAATTCACTATTGGTTTTACTTGAACCAATCACGAGGCAAAGTATACTGTCGCTAGTCTAAAATAAAACCTGTTTGCGTGATTGCGTTTGGTTTTAGTTATCTAATTAGAAAACATTTCTCACAACCAATATTTAGCGAAACTTACTGCCACTCACCGTTATCATTAGATCCATTGGTTCCTGACACAAAGCGGCCTTTTGATCGAAATCATGGTTGACTTTAGCATAACAATCGGTAATGTTTATCAACACGAAGTATCGCTATAGAAAAGCCAACCAAACGCAAAACCAAACCAATCACTTATTATTTTCGACACTCAATCGAAAACCGCTCTAGCTTCTGGATCAGCGATCATTATATTAAACCAAGGAAATACTGACCTTTCTTTGTACGTGTCCTATTGTAGTAAAGAGACTCAAACACGATATCTGTTCTCAGTGAAGACTCGTGGGTTACCCCAGTAACAATTAAACTTATTAACGTACTACAGGTAAGTGAATAACCGCCTCACAAACGAATCTCAGCATTTTTCTACGCTTATTGCGTATTGGTGGAATGTCAGGACAGTCACATTGGAGTCGAGATTTCAATTGATAAGTGCATACAACAAAAATTATAATATCATCGCAGGAGCGCGCGTCATGGTAATTCCTGCCACCGCATTGGAACTACCTACCACCGCATGTTTTGAAAAAAAAAAACGTGAAAGCTTTCAATGTAGCCACGAAATAGTTCTTTTATCATAGTGACAAGTGACTAGATGTATTTTAAATTATTTGTGGTTCTCTATTTTTATACATTGAATATACCAATATAGATGTAGAACCAATCACGAGGCAAAGTAAACGCAAGCACGGATAACTAATTAATCAAATTCGAAAGCAACTCGAAAACCGGTCTAAATAAAGTCCATACAAGTATTTTATTACAATACTATAGTCTCCGTTATGCTAGCCTGCTATGCAGACGTATTTTTTCACTCTCATCGATTCTCTCATGAATTTCAGCGGTCCGAACCGAAATTCAGGCTAATCAATTCGAAGAAAAAAATATCGAATTTATGAGAGTGAAAAAATACGACTGCATAGTAGGTACCGTTATGCCGGTCTGTTTAAATTTCGTTTATGTAGTACATGTATACTCTGTTGGCATGAGTCAGAAACATATATTGCGTGAGTGCAATGGTTTTTTACCCACGCGCCCAAAAACATTTGCGTGTTACCCGTTTCCAGTTTTCACGCTTCAATGATTAAAACCTTGACGATCGAAAATGATATTGCATGCCGAGTCATCGAACAGACACAACACGTCCAATGTGACAAGGTAGCCTACAATTTGCGAAAGAGAAGATAAAAAATCATGAAATAAAGAGACAGAAAATAAAACACGGTAGTCTATTCGATTCCTGTTTGTTCATCCGCATAATTTGTACGTGATTTTGGGTTCCCTGTGGTGAGTGAGCAAAGATGATCTCGATCTATCCAATTTCCCTGAAAAGAACTACTGGCGAGAGAGAGAGAGAGAGCAAAAGAAGAAGGGAGATCCTGAGGCGGAGAACGGCAGAACGATAAAGCGTGGGAAGTTTTAAAAAGCTTCGCCCTGTTATGTATTTGCCAGCGGAAAATCTGGTAAAGCCAGTAATGTGGAATTGTGTCATCGTAGTTTTTGTTGAAGCCCCGCCGGGGGGGGGGGGGGGGGGGGGTATTCCCATATATAAGCTACGCGGGTATGTGCCGCCCCAAAGGGTATGGTTTTCGCGAGTTGTTTTAGTCTGAAATAGAGTTATACATTTTAAACGAAGCAAATGCATAGCGTCTCGCATCTTGTTACCCATGGAGTAAAGAGTCCCCCCCCCCCCCCCCTGGGCTCGGTGGTTCGAAGCATGGGTAAGCGCTACGCCGGGGTTAAATTGCTAACCCGAGGGTAAACTGTACAGATTACAATTACACATTTAGCTCTATCCTAGGGATAAAGTTATACCTCTGCCTATGATCTTTAGCGAGGCCGGGGGTCTTGGGGGCTATGCCATGCTGACTGAGTTCTAACAAGGATCTAGGACGAAACAGCTGTATATGGCATAGTCCAGACGCTGGTCTCCCCTTTCAGCGGCACCACAGGCAGCCCGAGCCAGAAGCTGAAAGGGGGCCTATCCACGGGTAATAAGATGTGAGCATGCGCCATGCATTTGCTTGGTTTACAAATGTTGCCTTTTTCAGTCTGGAATTGTATGATTTTGACATGACATGGACATGGAACCTCACGTGTTCGTTAATTTTAGTTTCTCTTGTTATTTTGACATTGATCTTCAAAATAAATTGACTTCACTTAATTCATTCGACGGTTACGGCCTCACTCGAAGCTACTGATAACTAGGCGTTTAATATAGATCAAGTAAACATCAAATAATGCAGTAGTATTTCTTCGATACGGTCGATTTTACATTATCTAAAATGGTTTAAGTCGTATTTTATTAGGTGTTTAAATAAATGTATTCAATTCAATACATATAAATAGAACATACCACAGTGAAAATGTCACTGGATCAAATAACGCGATTTTTGCACGGGTACAGATTTTTGGGGTCAGCCCTCCTCCCCCGTTGGGGTGATGCTTATTTAGTTTACATTAGTTGATCGGCATAGTTCGTGAAACAAACTGCTACCCGGGAGTTTTGGTACTGGCCCCGGTTATTCAAAGGGCGGATAACGCCGGTAATACAGCGGATAAATCCCTATCCACTGGATACACTGATAAACTACTAGGTTACTGATTTATCCACTGCATGGAAAGGGATTTATCCGGTGGATAGTGTTATCCACCCTTTGATTATACCCTGGCCCTGTAGTTTGAATTACAAATGCCAGTTACGACTAATACACATTCGTGTTGAGGAAAAACAAGGAACTTAACTGAGATGATTTATGTTAATATTAGTTCTATCATGGAAGAGTTTATATAATGAGCCAATTTATAACATAAGTTTCGTTTTCTTTTCGATGCATTAGCATCATCTGATAATTTGTCATGCATTTTAAGATTACATAGCCTGTACACAGGCTCTAGATACTAGGGAAAATGATGCCCTCCCTTCACGTTGTCTACCCCAGTTCTCGTCTTATCTTTTTTTTTGTCAGATTTTTTAGTTTTTTTTAGTATCCAGGGCCTGTGAACAGGCTAAAGATTACATTACAAATTGATTATACTAACAACTATTTGAACAGTATTTAAAACATCTGACTGCACGTCAATCAATCAAATTCGTAGTATGACGTGTCGGTGCTAAATCTTCGTGGTGGTCTTCCGGCACTTCTTCTTTTCATTTTTTTATATTTTTTAAATATTTATTGAGGTTATTTAAAATTACAAAGTACAGCACGCAACACACCATTTTTGAGGGTTACGTGACCAGTTCTTGATTTTGTTGAGTATTTTAATGGTGAGTACGTGATTCTTGCTGGGCATGTTCGTGATACCGCTAGGACAGCATGGGTACGTTGGCATGGCAACAGCTGACTCAATGATGAACGACATGTCACCACAGAGAGAAATGATTCCTCACACAGAACAAGAACCGCACACGAGAACTTAAAACATACATTTTACGTTTTTAAAGGTTTTTTTTATGATTCTTGATTAAATATTATCTTTGCTGGCATTCGTCGGAACATCTACCGAACTCAATAACTTGCAAAGCTTACGAGAAACATTTTCTTCAGCCATCAACTAAAAGAGAGTGTGGAAATTGACGGAAAATAACAGCGGCTAGATTTACTATTAAAAACGAACATGCTTAGTTCCTATTATGGATCGATAATGAATTAAGAACATAACGTTAAATGTGGGGAGATACTAAGGCAATGTACAGAAGGTGTAATAAAACATTATAATATATAATAATAATCATTTATTTGTTATAGCAGGCTGTGTGTGACTGTGATGGCAGCAAAAGCCGATGTGGGCCTGTTTTGACTCCTCGCACGCTCCTCGCTACATTAACTATTTTGAACACACAACACTCGACTCACGTGTTGATTTGTATGAAGGAAGGGAAACTGGAGAACCCGGAGAAAAACTCTCGAATGCAGATATTAAAGGAATCAACAACAATCCAAACTCACATTCGCTGCCCGGGAATCAAACCCAGGGCCGCGCGGTGAGAGGCGAGCGTTTTACCATGCACTGCGCCAACTTGCATTCCCCGGAATATAATATTGCGAAAACGGTTTTCACT
This sequence comes from Actinernus sp. WN-2022, assembly GCA_030867875.1. Classification (NCBI taxonomy): domain Eukaryota; kingdom Metazoa; phylum Cnidaria; class Anthozoa; order Actiniaria; family Actinernidae; genus Actinernus; species Actinernus sp. WN-2022. Next base: position 127,166,575 of record JAOWCC010001589.1, read on the forward strand.
TCTTGCAGTGGGTTAACGTAGGAATACGATGATTCTTTTGGAATTAACTGCATGTGTTTGCATCCGTATTTCGAGTACAGAAGGCAAGGGAACTAGGACGGCATGCGTTCGTGATGCAAATTAGTGATGTTATTTGTTAGTAGACATCCAATAACACTTTCTCTTTAGAGGGCAAAAGAAAGACGGGGGGGGGGGGGGGGGGGGGGAGGAAGAGGCGAAGGGAGAGCCACCTCTTTTTCTTTCCCTTACCCTAACCCCTTCTTTCTTTCTTTTCCTCTTTCTTTTCTCCAAGGATGATCATTTTCGTCAATCTCTCGAAAATAAGCTGCCAATCAGATATTTGAGTCTTCTAATTGAGTGTATTAAAAAGCGACGATTATTTTAAAACTAGTGCTACGCGGCAAACATGATTTCATATCATAACTACATATTTTAAAGAGAACTTGGTCCCGCTTTGCTTGCGCGTGATCTGCAGAAAACTCCGTCCTAATTACCAGGGAGATAAGATCGAGATAACACTGACGACATACATCCGACTGTTTTTAAATCATTTCCTCTATAAAAACTTTTTAATTTCGAATACACCCCGAAAAAGTAGGACTAAAAGATAATAAAACTGATACTAAGTTTGCACAGCTCTTAAACAGGCGACATTTCGGATTGAGTAACTAGATGTCTTTGCCAATTCCGCCTATAAGTAAACAAGGTGAAGTAATTGTTTACTAACTGGCTCCAGTGAGAGGTCATATCGTTTGTCTAATTGTCCAATCCTTGACATGTTTCTTAGGCATTGATTTCCTCACAGGGATATAAGAGAGTACGAAAGCCTTTATTCCCTGTACCTAGATTTGACTACGGTTCTAGCTCAGTCTTAGCTCAAAATGTCATTCTTGCTGTTTGTTCTTCTGTTTGGAGCAGCCCGCTGCTACGGCGACCCACGACTCAGACAAAGTAAGTTTTACATATATATTAATGAAACCACTACACGTTTTTACTTGCTGTAGGTAATGACACTCGCTGACTGACACGAGTGTTACGCTGAGCACTGACTCGTTATCCGGCCCACAACAGTACAAATAAGAGCACTCTTTCAATGTTTTACAAAGCACTCATTATCGTATCCTGCACGGAACAGCATCCTCCCCTTGATGGGAGTCCGGCGATTTTACATCGTTCCTCGTCCCACTCCGACCAATTGAGAAGGATGCTGTTCGCAGGTTATCGTTATCACTAAAATAGTACAAATAATCATAGACACAAATGTGGACATTAACAAATACATTTAAAACTGAAAAAGTTGTTGTAAGGAGTTGTTAACTCAAGCATCATAAAACGTGAACACTTTTTCCTCAACTGACAGGATTGTTTGTATTAAATTTCTGGTCAAAATAGGTACTTATAGGTACTATATAATGCATTGAAATCAAAAGCTCGAGAAACGATGCCACTTTAAAATTGATGTTCACAAGTATTGAAGCCGCATCCCACATGCACAGTTTTAATACATCTCATACTTTTCAGTGGAAGCCTAGTCTTAGCATTAGCTAAGCCATGCTAACGACGCCCAAAGAGGCAGAAACAGCTGTCCATCGCCGGATCCGATTTGCTCATCAGGCAATCGTGTTTTACATTTTCTGACAGATACAGAGTTAACGCCGGGCTACCCTGTCAACGTGCACTGCGTATCCTTAGCACCTTTAGCCTTCCAGTATACGTGGTATATTCGATTTGGAATTTCCGTTTTATATTCAGTCGTATCCCACATGTTTTACTCAGCTTTAATACATAAGTAAGTAAGTAACTTTATTTAAGTGTCAAATGTATTTACCTTTGCAACTAATTGGGGACACTAGTCCTACGATTTTACGTCCTTATCCGAGAAGACCATTTGCAGTTGTTTCACAAAGGCAGAACCTTCTACTCAGTTATTTTAAGACCCTGAGTGTTGGTCCGGCCGGGGTTTGAACCCGCGACCTCCCGCTCAACAGACCGGAGCTTAACCACTAAGCTAACCGGGAGGCGGTTTGTTTCGTATGAGTATCGTTTTGTATGAGTATCGATCTTACATTTTAGTGTGTTGAAACACCAACACTGTTCGCCATGGGCGTTGGTCGCAGTTCAGTACGGAATTCAATTACAACCGGATGCCCCGACATCTGATTAAACATAGATAACGCATTTTCCCCTGAATAAGGATTTTATAATCATTTTAGCCCTAATATTATCGAGTTTTTGTCCATTTGATATAAAATAAAATAACTATTTGGTGCTGGCTATTCATCTGCAGTGTGGTATATACTAAAATAATTATTCACCTCGCCGAAGTGTTTCGGTAAATAGCCATCACTATTCACCTCTACAATAACTGTTAAATCAGTAAACCCGAGGGTAAACTGTACAGATTACACTTTCAAATTTAGCACTATCCTAGGGATAAATTTATACTCTTGCAACCATATTCTGCCTATGATCTTTTCGCCGAAGCGGCTCGGTAAATATCCACCGCTATGATTCACCTCCACTTCGGTGAATAATTGTTAAATAATGACCTACCTGCAAACGTACAGACTTATTATGAAAAAAGTTGCTTTGAGATTTCACACGCGACAAACCAAAGCAAACACCTTGTTAAACAGAAATTGAATTGCTTGGATTCCTGACTGGGTTATAATAAGTTTGGATTCTGTGACCAACGCCCCGGCCAACGCCCATACAATTTGGTGATAGGTAAGCAGAGGGCCCAGAGGGAAATGGTGAACAATGGAGGTGTTTCGACAAACTTACTTGGAAGACACCGCATGCAAAACAAAATAAGGAAATAAGGCACTCATTCCTATAGTATAGTTAACAATTATTTTCCGAAGGGGAGTGATTTGTGGTGTATATTTACCGAGCCGCCAAGTAACGAGGTAAATATCCAACGCTATAGTCACGGCCACTGAGGGGATAACTGTTTTAGTAGTACCACACAAGTGAAATAGCCAGCCTCAAATTGGCTATTTTATAGTCTGTTTGAAAGTTCTAAAAGCCATTTACACTATTAATACTTCGCCAGCGCCATTTCGTCTCCAAGTCAAGAGGTGAATAGCTAGTGCAGGACATTCTGAGTTTGAATAGCTGGCAATCCGAGCGCGCGAAAAACACTTTTCACTTGTGTGGTATCATTCAGGAGATTTTAAAACTGCCCCCCAAAGAAAACTGAATGTAGCTATGCCAAAAACGTTGTATTCCGAGCTTTATGCACTGTAAATTGTACAATTTTAATTCATCTATATACAAATACTTGCTGTTGAACCTTTCGTAATTAAACTACAGGAGGAACGACTGGCCGTGAGCCCATAACTAGAGAAATAACATAGGTGATACTCCAAACACTACTACTGTAATCAGAGCCACTTAGACAACGAGAACTAAAAACATTGCAGAACGAATATATAAAAGCATTCCAAAAACCAAATCTTAGCAATTAGTTTTTTGGGGACCCTAGGAAAAAGAGTATGAAAACTGCTTAAAAGTATTCTGAAAAATGCAGCATTTAACCAGACTTCCCCCTTAAGGAAGGAGTACTTTAAAGATCGAACAACGTTGTTCGTACTAGGCCTGCCGAACACGAGAGCTATCAGCTTAGCCAACGGGAGCTATCCCCTTAGCTAAGTACCTATGTGAATATTTATTACTTGGATGAACGTTGCCATTTTGAAATCACGTGAGAGCGCTGTGCGTTTTCATTGGTCAATAGATTACGCCAAGCTATAAAGCTATTCGGGAGTTTAAGCATCGAGGACGGCAACGACGGAACGTGAAAAAGTGCTTTCTCTTCAAATCGCTTGTTATTTTTTTTAAATTCATCTTGCGTTGCTTTTCACATCCAGATTTTTGAAATATTGGATGCACAAAAAGTTTCGTTCACGCCGAACGAAAATAAAAACGTTTTAATTTCTTACGTTGACATTCTCTGCTCAACGTAAAACTTGGGGTTTTCCCGTTGTGATTTTAATAAAGACTGCAAAAATGTGTGTCACTGCGCGCATTTTCACGTGCAGTTATAATATTGTTCTTGGTACTGAGTTAAGTCTATTGTTTTGTGCCGTTGTCGTCCTCGTTGTCGTCCTCGTTGCTTAAACGCCCTATTAGCTCTCTTTAGCGCACACGTCAAGAGACTAAAAATATCAAACACGATATTTTCCTCACGGTCAATTATATTGAGGCGAAAAAGTCGCCGAAATTCGCCGCACACGAGAGTTATCAGCTTTGCAAATGACCTCTCGTGCCCGTTGGCTAAGCGGATAGCTCTCCTGTGCGGTGGGCTTTACGTAAGTGATAGCTATCGGTATATCAGGTGTATAACTGGAAAATTGAACATAAACTATGAAGCCAGTACGGATCGGCTAATTATCCAGTGATTAACTGAATTTTGCCGGCGCGTATACTGGCTCTAAAAGAGGTAATTAGTTCCATAATACATAATGCTTTTAAAAACACATTTATAATCTAATGTACAGAAGGACAGGAAGCTTATCTCTAATGTGCTCATAAAACTGTCGGATACATCCTGACTATCAAGGCGGTGCCGCCATGTCCCGTATAAAACAGGCCCGTAGACTTTCAGTATAATATCCCTTTGTACAAGATTAGCGGTCCACTCGCAGACTGGAATATGGTTATTCCTTCGTTCTTTTACGACGATATTAGGGAATTATTATTTGAAAGACAAAATATGGGGAGGGGATTTAGAGCATTGTACAGGTACGAAGGAGGGGGAAGGTTGTAATTATATTGGTCGAAACAAACCCGCAACGTAGTAAAGGAAAACTATATATAGCTAAATTACTGTTTTAGGGTTAAGTATATATACGATAGAATGTGTGGTTAGTGCCTATTAGGTGTAAGGTCAAACTTATTTTAATTTAACCGGTTTATAGGACTAGCCCAACCTACTTATGTGAAGTAGTACAGGGGCGTAGCCAGGGATAGGTTCCTGGTTCCTCCTTCGTGATTTCCAAAGGGTAAAAGGCTCTGTAAGAGATGGATCGCCAGTTTCGGAACACTCCCTCCCCTCGGAACCCCCCTTGCGGAACACCTGGCTACGCCCCTAGTTATCTCGGACAACTTAAAGGGACTGTGTCATGGTGAGTCACGCTGTGTCGCGTTGAGTCACGCTGTGCTACGCTGTGTCACGCTGAGAGTCCTTTATATTGTTAAATCCAAGATGGCCGCCCAACAAAAACAATGGAAAACTGAGATATCCATCCCAAAGTGAACTGCAACGGCGGGGTTATCACGTTGGCTTTGAGGACAGAAGGTTATGGGTTCGGAATCCATCAAAACCTCGCTCTTTCTCTCTCTTCTGTTTATCTGTGAATCCTAGAATCATAACCCTAAAACCTCGTCGTTTACCTGGTAACTTGTTTTCGAAATTGGTTGGGGTAAGTTTGGATCAATCCCCCCCCCCCCCCCCCCCTTCAACACATACACACACATTTCAACCTAACCTTTAAGAGAGAGGCCGTGTTGTATCGGTAGATATAGACACTCACTAAACATTCATTTCTTTTGTTTTTCCTCATGAATTATTAATGAGTTTTTTAATAGTAATCATTAATAAACATGCATATCCAAGGCCGGAGGGGTGGGTGGGTAGTTTCCCAGAAACAGCGGGATTGAGCCGTAAGTTTTATGGTTCGAGTGAGGGTTTGTGTTAGAGATTGGGTTTGAAGTCTATTGTGCGATTCCTGCCATTATGAGAGCGTCCTATTTGCCGAGATGTTCTTCATTTTGTGATTTTTCTCAAGGTTGTTCAAATCAACTGACGTCATATATCAACTCATTTGCATATTGCAAAAACACGAATATCTCTGAAAGGATATGAGATGTTAACAAATGGAAAATGACATCCTTAATCATTTGCAAAGGATGAACTTAATTCATATACACTTTAAATGGTAAGTGAGCGTGAACCCGCCGGACCAGAGTGACCAACGTATTGTTTCTTGTGTCCCAGGTCCGCAAACGCTGTCGTGCCCCTCAAAGGACCGTCACTCCTCTACCTCGTGCCTCCGCACGTTGGCTGTTTTAAAATACTGTAATGATAGCACATATCAAGACTATGCCAAACGGAGCTGTCCTGTCACCTGTGGCTGGTGCTGCGACGACGGTACTATGGCAAGCGGACCTTTTAACCAAGGCTGCCAAGGTTTGTCTGTCTATCGATAGCAAAGCATTGTACTTTAGGCTCTGGTTTATCGCACTTAAATTACTTCAATCTCATGTAGCCGGGCGCTGCGGATCAAGAAGTCTTCACCACTGAACGTGTTCACCGTGTGTGCCGTGGAAAACCGGAGAACCCGGAGAAAAATCCTCGGAGCAAGGGCGAGATACCAACAATCTCAACTCACGTATGGCACCGCGTCCGGGAATCGAACCTGGATCCACAGAGGTGAGAGGCGAAGCGCTTAACCTCTGCGTCACCCCGGCTCAGAAATTGATATTCTGCCGACACTGTAAAGAGGTTTGGACACGAGACAATACCATTAAAATTTGTGGTAATGCTTCTAGAATATATAATACTTCGAGTGGGAAAGTAGTCATTCTAGGCCAGTCAGCTCCACTTTGGTTCATCAGTTTAGGTTTTATTATTTATAGCGGCTGCTTTGCGTCAATTTAGTAAGTTATTAGGCAGCCTCTAGCTCTCGGAAAATTCACCTCTGCATTTATTTAGGTCGCGGCATTAATACGTTTCCGTTCATTTCCACGGTTTTTGCCACAGCGGCCCAGGGTGGATATTTTGTGGTTTTAGTGGTTTTTCGTTTCTGGCAGTTTCCCATTAGTTAAGAATACAATTTATATATATTTTTAATTAGTTAATTGCATTACAGTTATTGAGTTGTCTGGCGACTTTAGAGAAGCATGTTAGTGCTGTGTGTAAGTCTTCTTTCTATCATTTTAGGAAGATAACTAAGATTAGGGAGTATTTGTCAGATGACAGTACTGAAACATTAGTGCATGCTTTTGTCACGTGCAGATTAGATAATTGCAATGCTTTGCTGTACGGCTTGCCGAAATATCTCACTCAGAGACTACAATCTGTCCAGAATTGCGCTGCTCGCCTAGTTACTCGAAATTCTAAGTTCGCTCGCACTACGCCATTACTCAGACAGCTCCACTGGCTTCCCATAGAACAACGTGTTATTTTTAAAATTTTACTTTTAACCTATAAGGCACTGAACAATTTGGCTCCTATTTATATAAGTGACTTACTTCATCACTATAATCCTAGTCGTAGTTTAAGATCGTCCAATCAGTGCCTACTTACAATTCCTAAGTCTAATCTCAAGAGCTATGGGGATAGAGCCTTCTCGGTGGCCGCCCCAAGGTTATGGAATGCTCTTCCAACTGAGATTAGGCTTAGCAGTTCTGTTAATATTTTTAAATCACGTTTGAAGACTTATCTTTTTAAAGCAACGTATTCGTAATATAGTTTTTAGTTTTTTAAATATTAGTAATCCATTTTTTAACTTTTTTTAACAAGTTTTAGTATTTTATAGTCATCGTATCGATTTATATTATGATTGTAAAGCGCCATAGGACAGGTAGTGTATATGGCGCTATATAAATGTATATATTATTTATTATTATTACTATCCCACAATAAACTATCCTTATGAAGTCTCTTGTTAGTGTAGTCAGAATCACTATTTCTTTGCAGGCCAGCAGACACGATGCCAAGCGGATCGTGCATCACAAACAACGTGTTTGAGTCTTATGACACGGGGTTACTGCACTAAGCAAGGTTATCATGGATACTTCATGAGAATTAACTGTCCTACTACATGTGGGTATTGTTGTGCTGACGGAACTGTGGCTACAGGACCATTCAAGAAAGGCTGTAAAGGTCAGAGCATGATAGATAGATAAATAGATAAATAGATAAATAGATAAATAGATAAATAGATAAATAGATAAATAGATAAATAGATAAATAGATAAATAGATAAATAGATAAATAGATAAATAGATAAATAGATAAATAGATAAATAGATAAATAGATAAATAGATAAATAGATAAATAGATAAATAGATAAATAGATAAATAGATAAATAGATAAATAGATAAATAGATAAATAGATAAATAGATAAATAGATAAATAGATAAATAGATAAATAGATAAATAGATAAATAGATAAATAGATAAATAGATAAATAGATAAATAGATAAATAGATAAATAGATAAATAGATAAATAGATAAATAGATAAATAGATAAATAGATAAATAGATAAATAGATAAATAGATAAATAGATAGATAGATAGATAGATAAATAGATAGGTAGATAGGTAGATAGGTAGATAGGTAGATAGGTAGATAGGTAGATAGGTAGATAGGTAGATAGGTAGATAGGTAGATAGGTAGATAGGTAGATAGGTAGATAGGTAGATAGGTAGATAGGTAGATAGGTAGATAGGTAGATAGGTAGATAGGTAGATAGGTAGATAGGTAGATAGGTAGATAGGTAGATAGGTAGATAGGTAGATAGGTAGATAGGTAGATAGGTAGATAGGTAGATAGGTAGATAGGTAGATAGGTAGATAGGTAGATAGGTAGATAGGTAGATAGGTAGATAGGTAGATAGGTAGATAGATAAATAGATAGATAGATTACACTTGACTTAAAGAGGGTGCACAATTACAGTAAAATACCGCCCTAACAAAACTGATTAAAAAATAACAAAATAACAAAATACAAGGATTAATGTAAACTTCAGCGTTAAAAGTGTAAGCGACATATGGAAAACAAAACGTGTGAAATAGAAATCATATACTACAACTCCCAGAATTCCTTGCGTGTATGTACCCTTTTCTTCCTAAATAGAATTTGAAAACGATACTGGCAGTTGTAGTCATGCAAAACCCATAAAATCGTTCAAAACTACCCAAACTAGCTGAAAACAGACAAGAAAACGAAAAAGGCACGTCAATTTTATCGGACCTATCTCTATATAAGTAACATAATTATTACTTCTGTAGGATTCCTACGGTGACGTCATATTCCTACAACCATATAATACCCTGACCCAAACCAGGGTTTAGGGTGTTTAGAGTTAATTAGTAATTCATACAGTCATTCCTACAATTTCTACCGATAGACTGATAATCTCTTAATATGATTTTATTCAATTCGCTACTTTAATTGAATCAATCCGTAACAAAAACCTTTAGTGCCAAGTTTTAGTTTTAATAGGTTTCATACGAGATCCAGAGCATCGTTTTCCGCCGCTGCTCTCTTCCAAAGAAGACGTAACTTTCGAAAGAAAACATGTTTTTTCAATTTCTCTGACGAAACAGTTATAGCATGTAGTCTGGTCTTGTAAGACCTTGTAAACGAGACTGATGCAATCCAATTGGCAATAGTTCATGCAGTAGGTAGTTGGTTTGGTTTATTTTGCGTCGAAGGTACAGGGAGCTAGCTGTTACCGGGTCTCCCAAGCTTATGTTTATGATTAAGTATTCCGACGAACTCCAGGGTCGAATTGGACTTTAGGTTGGTTTTTGAGGTATAGTCTGTTACGCTCTCATCTAACCCAATCTGAAACGAGATGTTCAGAGTCGAGTATCATGCAGAGTTGATCATGCACACTTAGGACGTGTTTTGGGGGACGAAATCCTGTACATATCCCTCTTCCGAAATGTGGAAAGAAGTCGCTACTTTTAGTGCATCCCTTGGGAAAATGTTTTTGTATCTTGATAATGTAAACAAGATTGGTTTTTCGGTGTATTCTATTTTCGAAATATTCGGAATATGTCCCAAGAAACACGCCCTGAAATGTGGCTGAGTCGGCTATAATAAAATACTGATAATAAAATTAAAATTTACTGCATTTAAGTCCTCGAAATAGGTAATTTTGACGATGTTGCGCGCGCAGCTAGAACAATGGCTATCTGTTTTAGATAACAAAAGATAAAGGACATACCCATGTTACCATTTAGGCATCGGAAGAACAGTAATACATTCATCGACTTCAATTTTCTTTCAGAAGAGAGAAGATGCTCTGGTAAAGATACTTTGCCTGTTAACGTGACCGGTATCAAAAGCTGCGATGATTATGGCAGCAATATGCTTTGCTGGCCTGCCACCAGCAAGGACTGGATGAAATACTACTGCGAAAGCAAATGCAAATGGTGCTGTAAAGATCGCAATACTGTGGCTGATGGACCAATGGAGCTGCGCTGCGCCTGTAAGTATATACAGTAACCAGGAGCGTCCATCCCGCATACTAGGCCTATCTCACAGCGTTTTTCCAAGTTAGGTTACTTTTAGAACGGTTTCCCGCTATTCTTGGGTTACAATCATTCCTTACGGAATAAAATCACAAAAGCGTAGCAATCATGTTGGTTGGTTAATGAGATATCTACGGAGCTCTGTAGGTATCTTCTGTTCTGTCACTAGGCCTTTCCAGATTGTGCTAGTAAAAATGGAAAAAGTTGCTCCAAAAAAGCCCAAAAGTTGCTCAGAAGTTGCCAAAAACTTAAAAAGTTCCTCAAAGAAATAAAAAAATAAAAAAGTTACTCCAAAAAAATTAAAAATTAACTCAAAAAATCTAAATAGTTGCAACTTGAATTGTAAAAACGCTTGAAAAATGAGGCATTTAAACACAAATTTAACAATTGAACCTCTAATTTCTTTATTTCACTTTTTAAAATAAATCTTTTATTTGTTATAGCAGGCTGAGTAGTACAGCTTACAGCTGGTGGGGGCCTGCTTTTACTCCTCCAGAACTCCCCACTACATTAATTGTTTTGGACACAACACTCGACTCACGGTTGATTTCCACATTGGTGGTGTTGTTCATGGGCAGCGGTTTAGTTTTTATAACCGCTGTTATGTTCGTGGGCTTCAATATCATCAAGATTGAAGAACAGACAAAATTAGCGTTTTAATTGAAACGAGATTTGGTAATTAGCAAATTTTGCATCTAAATTTTAGCAATTCTCCAAAAAGCTCATATGTTGCCCAAATGTTGCCCCGGAAGGCGAAAGTTGCTCAAGGTTGCTCATAACACAAAAGGTTGCTCAAAACGCCAAAAGTTGGTCCGTATAGAGAAAAACTGTGCCCGCCCGAGGTCGCTAAGCCGGTAAATAACGTTTTTTCCCCTCTATATTTTTTTCGACTTGAGAGACAAACTATTGAACAAACTCCAACGAATTGAGAGCGCGTAACCGTGGTCAGAGATAGGAAAAAGTCGCCCGCTCCCAGAACCAATCAGATTGCAGCAAATCGAAGGAGCTATTACTATCATTATCACTCTTGTTATTTCAAGTTTGTCGGGACGTTGGTTATACATGTTATGCACTATTTCCCGCCGACACAGAACATACACTAGCTTTTACAGAAACAGTTATCTATTATATATGTTATGCGACTATGCACCTCTCTTGCACTAAAGGCCTTGTTGTTGATCTACTTTTTCTCCTGCAGATAAACTGTGCTATAATGTGCACTCAGATGAGTATTGCCAAAGAAAGAAAAACGAGCACAACTCTAACTTCTGTGACAATGCACACAACCTGGCTCAGTGCGCATGGACGTGCGGGATATGTAGTAAGTTCTATAATACACAGGAGACGATCACGTGGCTGTACTGGGTGACCACAAATTCTGACTTCATTTACTTAAAGGCCCTTGTACGGGTCGGTAGTGTTATTAGCAAAACCTGTTTGTTAAATGCTATTTTCCACACACAATCGATTTTCGCTCTTTTTGAAGTTTATTTACCATCCCATGGGATTGCGAGTCAATTCATTGGTTATTGAAGTGATATATCAACACGTGACTGTTTCCTGCAAAGGCTTTTTATTAAGTCTCTTCACCTAGAAATCTTTTTCATGCCCACGCGGTAAGAAGTCTGGTAACAATGGTTTCAGATCGAGGCCAAATGATTTGATTGGCTATAAGGGTTGGCACACGGATACATAAGCATAATCACACGCAGTAATGCATTGATCATTAGCAGCGCTTGTTCTTATCTCACACCGGGGTGCCATTGGCGCAGTGGTTGAGCACTTCGCTTCTCACCTCTGTGGCCCAGATTCGGGTAGTATCGTCGTGTACCGTTTAACCAACTGCGTCATAAAATTCCCTTTGTTACCCACGTTCGCTATGAATAATCAACCTAAATCAACCTAAATTTCAATCCCTCTGGCTTGGGAGACACGGTAACGGCTTCTTGTATCTTCGACGTAAAATAAACCATTGTTTTACACCTGAGTAGTTTGAGAACAAGTACCACTAATGATAAATACGGCACTGCGACTGCGTATGTTCCTTGTGTGACTAGTGTGAACCAGGCTTCAGTTCGTTCATTATATACTGCACGCTTGAGGAAGAGCTTTACTGGAACGGAATATCAATTTCATCCAATCAGAATCGGAGAGAATTAACTGAGAATTTAATGGTGAACTATAAAGCCTGTTATAGTACAGTGTACTCCACACAAAGTGAGTTGAATAAAACTTGTATTCAATATAATTATTATAGTGATACTCTTCAAGTACCTTGTACCCGAGGAAAGTAAGCCTTTTTATTATGATAGAAACTAATGCTTATTCTGCTTCTCGTGACCTAGCTGAAACGTTTAATTTCGAGATATTGATAAATTTATAAGATTGACAGAGGTAAGCCATTTCAGTGTTCAGCAACACACAGGCCTTCTTAGTGCCTAACTGAGGTAGGTAATTTACATATGAATTGGATTGAAATTTGCCGAGAATTGATTGGCGGACTAACGTCATAAGATGAATCAACTCCCTCCCAAGAGAAAACTACTACAATAAAATCCCGTAGTTTTCCATTGTGACATCACAAGATGAATCAATCCCGCAATTCGGGTAACTTTTATTTTAGTAGAATTGCTGCTCCAGTCTCTGGAAGAAAACTAATTTAGACAACTGAAGTATTTTAGAAATAGAATTTGGAGCAAAAAGAGTTAACGTTGTTTTATGGCGCTACTTGCACTTTAAAAGCTAACTAAGCGATCTGGTTACTGTTGGTTTTTAGAGACTCCACACCCAAGCGATTCCTGTAACGGCCGTTACGGCTGCTGTTGGGATGGCACTCCTGCCACTGGGCCAAATAACCAAGGGTGCCGGTGTAAGTAGTACGAATAGGCTCCAGAACTAACTTGAGATACTTCGTTTAATAAGCCTTGGCCAAACGGAGTCGCAACTCAACGCAATTTTTTAACTGGCGTTCCATTTGGCCAACCGGCACTTTCACATGCTTGAGGTAACTTGCGCCGACTTAATAATAATAATAATAATAATAATAATAATAATAATAATAATAATAATGGCCATTTATATAGCGCCATATCACCACAGTCTCATGGCGCTTTACATATACTGACATATCCCGTCAGCCGGTGAATGTTTTCGGACTGCTTTTACGGTGCTAATGGCAGCCACGCAGTTTACAGTATTGAGTATGTGGTTAGTACAATGGCCAGGCTGCTGTACCGGGTGACAATCCCCTTCTCTTTTTCGAGTAATACAACAGGATCTTTTACGTCCCCTTCAAATACTGATTAGAAGTAAAGGAGACAAGGCCAAAGGCTTATAAACGTCCCTGCCCAAGGACGCGGCCGGGATTTGAACCCCCAACCTCCCACACTCCAGACCGTGCTCTATCAACTGAACTAACCAGTGAGACTTGCGTTCACTTTGATCAGAAGTCCACTTTGATCGAAGAATCCGAAAATGGATTATTTTGGAGTGAGAACTCCGATATGCAGTTCGCGCGAAAATGGCGGCAAATTGTTTTTTGTTTTTCGAGTAGATATTTTCTGGCAATTTAACTCGGCAAGATATTTTTGGAGTGATGAAAGATAAACCAGCCAATTCTAGTTAATTGTGGTGGTTAAATGTGCTATGATCGCTTGCCAGAAGTACTTTTTTCGAATCCTTTCCAAAGAATCATGAATCCTAAGGATCCGGTTTTCGATTAATCCGTCGAATCCATTCTGAGTATGGATTCGACGGATTCAAAATCCGTTTTTGGATTCTCCTAGCTAAGAAACGCACCCTTATAAGTTGATCTAGACTCTTGAACTACAATCATCATCGCGCCACTTTATTTTATTAATTTCGTATTACGTGTCACTTTTTACTTTCTTTCCATTGGTCCGATCCATATATGGTCATATATGTTTTACCGTAAGATTGTGCAATTCATAATTTAAATGCTATCTTGTAAAGGTTCTAGAGTTTTTATCAGATACATTGTAGGCCTCTTTCCCCGAAGAAGGGTTGGTCATGCCGATCGAAGTATTGGAAGGAAAACTTTACAGCTACAGTTAATTAGCCTTGCTAATATATATATTTTGCTGATCACATCCCTGTGGTCCTTTCAATTTACTTATATTAGATATTAGAAGGATCTCGCCAAGGCAGTAGTTCCACACTTTAACCTTTCCGACCATTTTATCAACACAATAATATAGGCGGCAATTTTCTTCGCCAAGGCGCACTACCAACACGTACCCGTAAACGTAAAAAAAAGCCACAGAACTTTATTTTCAAACTAGGCACTTTGCCACCTAATAGTATAAATGAATATTTTTCGTTCATTTAATTCTACAATTCACTTTTATACCTAGACATGGATTACGTTTTTTCACAATTTAATCAACTTTCTTCATCGTCCTCTTATTGTTTTATTTTATAATGCACCTATCAATGTTAATCTCGAGGGAGGGGGGGGGGGGGGGGGGGGGGGGGGGGGGGCAAGGGGTGTTACCAAGAGCCCATATAAACCAAGAGCGTCCATATCTCTTATATAGATGCTACGGCGTTTTCACAAGTTGAGCTATTTTTAGATTTATTTTTGCCGCCAATTAGTGGGTTACACCCGTGGTGGAACAAAAGAGGCCTCGTTAGCTTCTTTTGTTATACCAACAACACGTCTGCTACGCTTTTGTGATTTTATTCCCTTAGGAATGATTACAACCCAATAATAGCGGGAAACCGTTCTAAAATTAACCTAACTTGTGAAAATGCCGTAGCATAGAGGTAGTATGGGAGATTCTCGCTCTTGGTTATGGGCTCTTGGTGGTACTTGATAGACTTGTTGTGACATAGTATTCCCACCCCAGGGTGGGGTTATTTATAGGTAAAGTAAGGAAGACGGGGTAGTGAGGTGGGAAATTTTTGTTACTTTTGAAGGCCAAAGGTATTGTCCCAAGAGTGTGGATTTTGACACTTTAGGGCAAAAATATCAAACCCCCACCCCTTGCCCGCCCCCTCAACAACAACAGGCCAATGTCCTGCGTTCTAAGTATTTCTATAAATGGCACAATTTTCTTTGATCAGTTTGATCCGAACTGATACATGTTTCCCGGTACTCATGTACACGACACTTTGTAAACATTTTCCCACCCAATATCAGCTGCAACTTGCTTCTCGTGGCGGTTAGCGCGCGATTTCTTGAGTCGCAGAATATGTTATTTGCATTAAGGCCTCAACGCATCAGTATGGTTGGCAATCAGTAATGAGCCAATCACTGACCTATGTCTTCTATGGTGTATTTCATCAGGGTGTAGGGACCGATCCCAGCACGTGTGTAACCAGTTTAAACATGGCTGCATCACAGGGCAATACCGGCTGAGAAGCTACATGGACCAGAACTGCCCGGAAACTTGTAAACACTGTCCAGCTGTAAGCAATCAACGCACAGAAAATAGAAAAATAATGTTTATACCGTTCATTTATCTACATCTCTAGTATTTCGCAACTGCGCGTTTTCAGTACAGTTGAGAAGCAATATGTTTGACCACAGGGAGTTCTAACTTAATACACATACGGTTATATGTTCTCTTTTTTAACGGTCCATAATGCTGTGTAACCACTCCTAATCCCTAATCTCGGGCTAAGACGGCCGCGAGGGCTGAGCGACTTTGGCTCAGACCCAGCGCCAGAAAAAGTTACACAGGGTTAAAACTACCTCGAATAGCTTGTTTAGTTAAGAAAGGCCAGTAGCACTAGCGAGCGTACACCGGGTGTGAAAATATATTATTTTAAACAAGTTTAATTAAACAGCTTTTAAATATGTGTAAGCTTTGGTGTGAATGGGGTATTAAATAACCAATAACTACAGATACGGGATTCTGAGAGCGTCTCCGCAAAAAAAGAAAGCATATAACGGTATGTGTATTAAGTTAGAACTTCCTGTGGTTTGACGATGACGTCATACCGTGACAGTTTTAAAGCATTTAGCAAGTAAAGGTGAAATCCAAGTGAATCAGATTTCCAGTCTTAAAAATATTTTCGTTGTCATAGTATTAAACAGAAGCATGTCATATACATGTCAACATGTCAACGAATGAACCACCACCGACACACAATATCAGAGACCACCACATATCACGACACACTAAACACCACACATTAGCACACCACACATCCACAAATACTGCTGCCAAGTTCTTTGCTAACCTGTGACCAACAAAACGCAAGAAGTAAAAATCCATCTGCAAGTTATCATATAAATAGTATTGATCCAATACATCTTTCTTCAACGTACGTTTTCAGGATTCCCCCAGAAAAATACACCAAGTATTTTGTGAAAGGAAGTAACATAATGACTTTTTCGTAGCAAAATAAAATGTTGGGTGCGACAGAATTGTTCAAAGTACACAAACACACATATAATATTAACTGGCACTGTATAATCAGTCGGTTTATATACCTTGGTTTATACATTTTCCACAGGTCCAAAGTCAAGCTATCAAAATAAGAAGATCGCCAGACGGCATCTTCGCAGAAGAGACGTAAAGTAATATACGATAAAACATATTTCAAACGATCCACATATATTTAGTTGATAAGGGACATATATAGATTCAGTTGGTGTGGGGAAAACGAGACAAACTGATAACGTTGAGTTCAGGCAGAATGCAAGGCATTGCTTTTTTACATCGCTTTGCAATATTTTGTCTTTAAATGAACTTACAAATTACTCAAGACTGCGTCAAGATGGAAAATAATGAACTGTACCTCTTGTCATTGAATAAACTTGTCTCTGGAAGAGAACCTCCGATGACTATTGTTATACCTGTGGACATAGACCACGTGACTAAATGCACCAATTAGGAATGTGGTTGTTATATGTGCTCGCGGGGAAAAGCGCCAAGCTTGGGTGTAGTTTATTAGATATATAGGTAAACTATATAGCTAAACATTACAATTGTGACTATCTATTGTGCTCTCAGTATGACGTAGAATAGTTAAAGCAACCTTATTCTACTACTTCTTCCAAACCTCCAACAAAGAGTGGAAATGGCGCTTCACCCGGTGCTGAAGAGTAGGTGAGCGGTGCGAGCTGTGTGCGGCTCTATGATATAGCAGTTATTTAAATTAATTGTAACACACGATATATATTTTATCGGTGATTTAGTAAATACATTATTATTATTATTATTATTATTAAGAACAAATTTCATCTGGGAATTTCCATGCACGTAAGATGTGTCGTCATCGACCTCACACTTTTCGTGCATGGCAACCCCCTCTGACTTCCTTGCTGGCCTTGAACATGTGATCCGGCGAAGTCGAAGCAAGCGAGGGAGGAGTTCCCCTAGCCAGGACAAGTCTGCTACGTTCGTGGCTCAAAAACTTAATAATGCGGACTGCAACCACTCATTCCCAGCTCTGGACTGGAAATGAATGACTGCAGTCCGCCGATATGGCACTAACATTAAATACAACGTGGTTATAAAGGAAGCTCCAGTCTCGGGGAGTAACACCCATGAACCGCCAGTAGCCAGGTATTCTACTCGTCTGAAGCTTCTTCTCCGCATGGATCCAGAACCAGTAGCCACGTGCAGGTCAAGGTCGCTGTGAATGTAGCAGAAGCCACGACAGAAATGGAGGTCACATCATTCGAGTCAAAACGTACGACCTCCAGCTCAACTCACCAGCAGTTTAGTTGAGGATGAAATTGTAAGTTTTGAAACTTGGCAAATGTCTAGCCGTTTGTATTGTTGTTTGGTTTCTTTTCTCGCTTTGTATTTAAAGTATATTTTCTACCTTGATGTTTACTTGGAGTGGTTTATGTCTGGTCGATGTGAAGGAAATAAGCATTGTCAATGAC
Source organism: Actinernus sp. WN-2022 (assembly GCA_030867875.1). NCBI lineage: Eukaryota > Metazoa > Cnidaria > Anthozoa > Actiniaria > Actinernidae > Actinernus > Actinernus sp. WN-2022. The sequence continues at coordinate 127,184,718 of JAOWCC010001589.1, forward strand.
GTTATATCTTTCTTGAATGGGTACTCACATCTGACTTCCTTGCTGGGCTTGAACAGGAGATCGAAGCCGAAGCTATTTCATCCAAGAACTGAAGTACTGAGTACTCAGAGAATACCGTCGAAAAAAGGGGGAGTTGTCCATATTTACTTTTTTGAATGAGAGAATGACTTTGAGTTTACTCTAAGCATCTAGATAACGTATTTAATTGGAACTGTTGGCTTTAAGAAATAAGTCCAGATAATGCATTGCGCGCTCTGTGGCAGACGCACAAATAGTGTCTAAAGAACATTTTTCTACACCTGTAACGCTCTAATCTTTAATGAGTTACTCCAAGAGACAATACTAGGAGTGGACCTACGATTTTACGTCCTTATCCGAGATACCGAATGACATTAAAGATTGTAAGTCAATAATTATGCTTTCAAAGTCCAATTACATTCCTGATAATTTTCGTATTAGTAAAATGTATTAATATTTAGCTAGCTTAGTAAATGTGCACCCCAATATAGTGTTATCTATCTGTGCCTGCACACTACTTTAAGGAAGCCCGCGCGAGCCTGGGTAATTTTCCAAATATGGTAATGCACGCGCGTTGGGCTAATTACCTTTGTGACGTAATGAATTAATCTTAATTGTCCATTGTAGACTCAAATCTTTCATCAGATAATTTTTGGAGGCGAGATATAATCCAACAAGATGTTTAGAAAAGCGAAACAATTGAAAGAATGTTTCGCTTTTCGAAACACGTTTGTTGGCATCTCTTCTGTGTGAAACCTTTTCCTACTATACCGGCCTCGTTTTCAAGAAGGAGGATACAGTCATTTGCTTGCAAAGAGCTCCTTGTACGCACTCGAGGCTTCTTCCAATCCTCTTCCTCAGAGTGGAAATGGCGCTTCACCCGGCACTGATCCCTAGCGGACTGCAGCCACTCAAAGAATGGTCGCCAATATGGCGATAACGGTTAAGGAAGCTCCAGGCTCAGAGTAACACCGACGAAGGTGTTGCATTTTTTAGTCTGGATCTTCCGACTTGTCTAAAGCTTCTTCTCCACATGGAGAGGCCGCTATGAATGCATCAGAATCCATGGCAGAAATGGAGGTCACATCATCCACGCGAGGGTTGAAAAAGAGGGAGTCAAGACTGCAGCTCAACCCACCATCGATCAGTTTGAGGGTGAAATTATAAGTTTTGAAACTTGGCAAATGTCTAGCCGTTTGTATTGTTTCTCTTTTCTAATAATATTAATTGTTTACTTATATAGCGCGCTTTCCAAATAATTGTCCAATAGCGCTTTACAACCACTAATGGGCGCCTCACAACTAAGCACTTACAAGATATGAATGCTTACAATATATGAATTAAACTAACTACTACAATGAATAAAATGTAATGTAAAAATTCTATTGTTATGTCTAAACTTACAATGATAGAAGACACTGAGAAAAACGTATTACATTTGTACATACCGGTGGTATGTCCCTGAAGCCATTTTTTTATTACACTACGCTTTTCTAAAAATATAAGTTTTTATCTGCTGTTTAAAACTGGACACCCTTATTTCTTGTGGAAGCGAATTCCACAGGAAAGGCGCCACACAGGAAAATGCCCTGAAACCGCAAGTACGTAAGTTATATGATGGTACAACTAGTCATTTACTAGATGCAGATCGAAGATTACGGCTAGGGACATGATAACCTTGATGTTACATGGTCTTGACTTTATGGCTGTTACTCCAGTCTCGGAGAGTAACACCCATGAAGTCAAAACCAGTAGCAAGTCATTCTACTCGTCTGAAGCTTCTTCTCCGCATGGATCTACGTGCAGGTCGCTGTGCATGTAGCAGAAGCCACGACAGAAATGGAGGTCGCATCATTCGAGATGTACGCGAGTTCCAGCTCAACAGCAGTTTGAGTTTTGAAACTTGGCAAATGTCCTTTTGTATTGTTGTTGTTTCTCTTCTTGCTTTGTATTTTAAGGTATATCTTTTCTGCCTTGATGTTACTTGGAGGGGTTTATGTCTGGTCGATGGGGAAGGAAATAAGCCTTGTCAACAACAACTCGACTTTATTACCAAAAACTGAACTTAATTACATGTACAATATTAATAGACAAAGAAATGATGGTAAAAGTTACTCAGACGGAATAGCAGAGCTAATCTAGCTGAGTGAGTAACTAACATGATACAATTATAAATGGTCGTGGAAATAAGATATTAAAACAATCGCAGGAATTTATCAATCATTTGGTAATTAAGTACGTACAAAAGAAAAGAGAGAAAAAGGGCAAATCTGAGATGGTGGTACCCTATTTCATTCAAGAATAATTCTATTATGTGTGAACTGAAATGACAAATTATATATCTGATCAGGAGAACTAAGGCCCGATTCAAACGTCGAACTTTTCATGCGCCGAACGCAATTGAAACAAAAGATAATTAGGCGGCTTCTTTTGATCTAATTAGGTTCGGCGCATGAAAAGTTCGACGTTTGAATCGGGCCTAAGACCCCGTCCCCATGTATCCGCTTCCGTAGCAGCCTCGTATTGTTTCAGGTAATTAGACCATTGTTTTCTATTCCCTTGAGGACGGAGAATAATACAAAAACGATTCGAACACACTGCGGGATACGTGCGGACGAGGTCTAAGTGTAAGACTGGATGAGATCAGATTTAATCTTTTAAAATAATTTTAAGGATTGTTTTTTCATATCTTCATTGAGATTATTCCAGATAGATGGTCCAATAAATTGGAGACTGAAATTTTTCAGCTTCGTTCTAGCTTTGTAGATTATCCCTGGTATTTCGCCGAACAAAGTTAACGATGATCGGTTGGCTGGATCTGTCATTGCGTCTAGATAGAGGTAGACGATGGCTAACATATATTTCTGTGTAGTCTATATCGACATCAATGATGGAACCGATCTTCTTTACTATCTCATCTGTATTTTCTCCAGCAGAAGTCGGGATCCCTCTGATCTCGAGGCACTCACGCCTTGTATATCGATCTCAATCTTGGCTTGGGTTAGATCACCACCGAGTTTTGCAACCTGGTTTTGTAGGAGTTGAATCTCATGTGTCATTCAAGAGTTGTCTTCAGCTAGCTTGCCAGTTTTAGGTCATCGAATTCATCACCGATATGTTCAACTGACTTCACGAGTGGAATCAACTTCTTGTCGAGCGAAGAATCCAGCTTTTGCTCGGCAAGGATTTCATCGAATACTGATCTCAATGCGTCTTTTAGTACCTTTGGATCAATTGCCATAGTAATGTATCAAATATTTAGACTGGTACATTGAAATTAGATAAAGTAAAAAGGAGTAAATCAAAAAAAATGTGGATTTCTCTAGAGCTCAAGAAAGCCCGCCATCACACAGCGGTCAAACGTCTGCGCGTGCGTATTACGGTCAGTCTGGTGGGCGGCCGCGCGAATTTCCGGCGCAAATTTACCTTAAAACCTATTACAGTGATCTTCTACCCCCAAAAGTTAAGAAAAATACGTAATAGTTAAGCTTTTTATTTTCACAGTCGACGAGAAATTGAACAAACTTCAAACTGTGAGTTTACCCAAAAATTTCGTAATTTACCAAAGAAGTTCTCAAGGTTTGAAAGCGGGTTTGTGAACAGTGACGGCCGCCGGCTCGCTTTGAATTTGTTTTGGAATAGGTTGTTGTTGCAAGACTTTTGACACATGCGCAGACGTTTGACCGCTGTGTGGCCCGCCATGACAGCATAATGACCGCTGACCTTTAATTCCTAAATCAATACGAGACTATACTAGGAGTGGACCTACGATTTTACGTCCTTATCCGAGAAGACGTGAAGGTCTAACCATTTGCAGTTAGTTAACAAAGGCAGCACTTTCTACTCAGTTATTTCAAGACCCAGAGTGTTGGTCCGGCCGGGGTTTGAAACCGCGACCTCCCGCTCGATAGACTGGAGCTTAACCACTGAGCTAACCGGGAGGCGGTCAATGACGTTATATTTTTCTTGAATGGGTACCCGGCCACATCCGGCTTCCTTGCTGGACTTGGAACAAGAGATCGAAGCCGAAACTATTTCACCTATAAAGAAATAGCTTCGGCTTCGATCTCCTGTTTACACGTTTACCTGAAGTTTACAAGCAAGACAAGCCTTACTTTGTCCATTCAACTCCAGGTAAAAGAGGAAACGTATGTTCCATGGAGAGGGTCAATAGGAGTGGATGGAGGAGTTTATATCTGGTCTTACTAGGTCAATTAAAGTGCCCCTACGATCAAATTTTGACATATCAATGTTTTTGCATATTCATAAAGTAGAGTTCATATATTATTACCAGTTCAAATTGTTTTTCGATACAACGACAGGAAGTCTTATTTTTTTAGCTCCGAATATTGAATCTACACGTCCGCCATTACTGGAAGCCGTGCCCTTTGTTCAGCTTTAAACAAAGGTTTATTCACCGGAAATGATGTCATACACTTAACGCTCGCCTGCAGAACACAACGCCTGGAGGCATATTTCTACTAAAAACGTCTTCACGTACATAAGAAGAAAGTTATATTTATCTTTGCGAGGTTGGCTACTTTTTTATGCACGCTATTTCACGCCACGAGGTTGTCGTGTTAAGTGTATGACATCACTTCCGGTGAATAAACCTTTGTTTAAAGCTGAACAAAGGGCACGGCTTCCAGCAATGGCGGACAGGATTTTACCGGTAAACTCTCCTAAAATTTGTGGTTTAAGATGCCCATTTGGGAATATTTTTTACTATTTCGGATATTTCTAATACTGATTGACCTATAGACACTGAAAAAGTGGCAAATCGAAATGGTAAATTTTCGTCGTAGTGGCACTTTAAAACACAGATGCGGAAACGTGACAGGCTCTTGAAGAAAGCTAGACACTCGAACAACACTGCAGTCTGGGCCATGTACAGATGTCAACGGAATAAGGTAGTTAAGCTGTTAAAGACCGCACATAATGACTTTTTATGCAATACCATCGGCGAGTCTTCAATCTAACCCCAAGCGTTTTTGGGGATACGTTAAACAATGCAAAACAGAGAACTCTTAGCCATGACGGCTGTGTTTATCTCAGACAGGGACAGGGCGCAAGCACTAAATGAGCAGATCAAGCCATTCCTGTAAAAGGCCCTTCACCGTACCCTAGCATCCCTTCACTACAAATTAGTAATGAAGGCGTGAGAAAACAACTGCTAAACCTCCAAGTTATAAGTCATGTGGTCCTGACCTCCTTCCTGCAAGAGTCCTGCGAGACCTAGCTGATGAATTATCGCCAATATTAACATACATCTTCCAACAAAGCTTCAATACCAGCATTATTCCACCTGACTGGTCCACAGCACTTATCACAGCGGTATACAAAAAGGGTCCCAAAGCAAATTACAGACCTATTTCCCTTACATGCCTGTGCTGTAAGGTAAAGGAGCACATTGTCCTTAGTCATATGAATAAACACCTGGCCACTAATAACATCTTAGTAAGTAAACAGCATGGCTTCAGAAAACAGCTGTCCTGTACAACCCAGCTTATAACCGTTATTCATGACTGGGCTACTTCCTTAAACAATCGTAGCCAAACAGATGTGATCCTACTGGATTTTAGTAAGGCATTTGACAAAGTGTCGCACAGTAAACTAGCTGCGAAGGTTGAATACTATGGCATTAATGGCCGTACACTTGGTTGGATTAACGCCTTCCTCCACAAGCGCTGCCAATGTGTTTCGGTAAATGGTTCTCACTCAGATATTGCTTGTGTCACTTCCGGTGTCCCTCACGGCTCAGTCCTCGGCCCAACTTTGTTCCTACTCTACATTAACGACATTGTAGAAGGTATCAACTGAAAGATCAGATTGTTTGCAGACGACACGGTTGTCTACCGACAGATTGAGTCCGACCTGCAATCCCGGACAAAAATGCTTAAGAAAATATTGTTATTATTCAATTGTTCTCTTATATTAGCTTTTAAACAAGAATAACACAATTTTACTTACCCCCCTTTCCCCCGGGTACGATGTTGATGCTTGCAAGTGTTCCCAGAGGAAAGTGGCAGTCCGTTTCAACATTGTATGGGGAGGGTCACTTGTTGGCCAAATATTACCACAGTACACGAGCTTTTGAACTTTTTCTTAAAAAATTTGTCCGGGATTGTCTGCGGCACTGAGAGACTGCTGTGACATTGTTGTTTTATCTTTGAGTCCGCACATGGAATGTTCTTTGGTATTTTAGTCACGTGTATACATTCGAAGACCTGCACGAACGATATCGCTAATTAGTGACGTCACAATATTTAATTATTAGTTCAAAAGTGTTCATTGTCGTCCAGTAACTGCAAATTGTGCGCTCTAATTATGGTATTTAAAAGGTTAATCACGCCTGAAAAGTAGGCATATTTACAGCTCGCATTTGAAGAAGGTAAATATTATCTAGCAGGGCAAGCGATAAAAAACAACATTACTAAGGAGACGTACTACGAATTTTCCAAGCGTTACACTCGTTCTCAATAACACGTGCAGGTTCGAAATCGAATTTCCAACGGAAAACGTCAATTTGGTGGATGTCACTCAACTATATTTCTATGGCAACACTGGTCTGCATGCTAAATAAAACTCCCAGATGTGGAGGAAACATAAATAGTGTAGGAGGTCAACGAAATCGTAAGTAATTTGAGGCGACATAGGTAGAGAAATGGCGGATACTAAGCCGAAAAACGATTGTTTTTTGCTTGAATTCCTCACCGAAATGTCAGTCGAGAGTGGAGAGCATTGCCGATAATCCATGTCCTGAGAGTTTTAAAAAAAATATTCGCCCTGTTGAATGTTGTATCCATGCCTGGAGCTCGTCGAGGTAGAGCTCGAGGGTATTGCTTGATAAAACCTCTTATAAGGAGCATATCTGCAACTGGATGAATAAACATAACTATAATTCTTTTTCCAAGACCTTTGAAGCTATATAAAGAATCAGATTTCTTATACACAAACCGCTCGCTCACACATAAAGTTTATGCGATTTCCCTATTTTGATCTTATACACAAACCGCTCGCTCACACATAAAGTTTATGTGATTTCCCTATTTTGATCTTATACACAAACCGCTCGCTCACATAAAGTTTATGTGATTTCCCTATTTTGCAAACCCTTGGCTCTAAGCATGATTACTCTCCATCTAAGCGACTTTGGGAAAGACTTTGGGAAAGACTTTGCCATGTTTATAAAATGCTAGTTTCCCGAATTTACTCACACAACGGTTCACTTCAAACTCCATGGAAACCGTTTGATTGACATCCACCAGAAACGACTTCGAAGTCAGGAGTTTCGTTTCGAACCTGCACGTGTTATTGAGAACGAGTGTAAATACAAACAATTTTTACTTATTCGTAATCAAAGAAGAATGAAACGCGTACAAGCACTGTAGCGCTACCGAGTGGCTAACAACAATCCATCCCCACCCCCACCCCTACCCCCTCCGACTCATACATTACAAAGCCATTACACATCTACATCGCTCCGAATTGAAAATCTAAATATACAGCTATGGTCAACAAGTGAGAAACAGTGATTCCCCCCCAGAAAGTAACGGTAAACCCTACTTTTTGCGCGGTAAACCTCAATTATAAAGATAATATGTATTTCCTTTATTTATAAGACCGGTTTACCGTTTGAAACAAAGACAAACATCATTTTCCATTTAAGTTTACCGTAGTTTATCGATGTTATAATCTTGTTTTGGCCAAATTAAGTTTCACTGCTACAAAGTGTCGTCCCACAATTCAATGCAAGCTTTTGAAACCACAGGCCTCCCGAAAAAAGCAGAAACACAGCAAGCCCATACTGGGTACAAACGTGCAGTATTTCAGTTTCTCTGAGCTCTCTTAATAAAGCATGACTTTTTCAGTTATTTTACCACTAATAACATTCCTATTATGCAATGAATATATGGATATGACATAAAATATCCTTATTGCTGGGTACAACGATTTTAAGAACAAATAAGACAGCAAGCTATCTTCAAAACCACCATAAGCATTCCATTATGTTGTTTTAAATTGTATATTGCATAGACAATCTCGGCCAAAAATAGTTAAGAAAATTGTTCTCTTCGTTACATTTTGTACGTAAACTACTCATCGGATATAAAATAAACAATTTAACCCCCACCCCCTCTCCACGTGCATTATTTCAGTTTCTCTGAGCTCCCTTAATAAAACAGGACTATTTAATAGTTATTGTACTGCTAATAAAATTCCTATTATGCAATGCGGAATATGTGGATATGACATAAAATATCCTTATTACTACGTGCAAAGATTTTTAGAACAAATAAGACAGCACGCTAACTTCAAAACCACCATAAACATTCTATTCTCTGCTGTTTTCAATTCCCCAGACAAAAATGCTTAAGAAAATATTATTATTCAATTGTTCTTATTCAATTGTTCTCTTATATTAGCTTTTAAACAAGAATAACACAATTTTACTTACCCCCCTTTCCCCCGGGTACAATGTTGATGCTTACAAGTGTTCCCAGAGGAAAGTGGCAGTCCGTTTCAACATTGTATGGGGAGGGGGAGGGGGGAGGGTCACTTGTTGGCCAAATATTACCACAGTACAAGATCTTTTGAACTTTTTCTTAAGAATTTTGTCCGGGATTGTGGATCACAAGACCCTCCAGGATGACCTTGACACTCTAACGAAGTGGTGTGCATCATGTTCAATGGCATTCAATACTGTGAAATGTCACTTACTGCATATAACCAACAAACGCGAGCCAAGTAAGTTTACTTACCATATGAATGGCAAAGCTCTATCTCAGAAGTCCTCCCATGATTACCTAGGGGTCACACGATCTTCGATGGAACGCTCAGTTCTAATATTACATCTAAAGCCAACAAAACGTTAGGAATTGTACGTAGGACATTGAAACCTTGTTCTTTATCTGTTAAAAAACAAGCATTTGAATCGCTTGTTAGACCCAGGCTTGAATACGCATCAGAGGCCTGGAACCCTCATACTGATTCTAATATATCTAAGAACAAGCTCAAAAGACTGCAGCAAGGTTCGTCTGCAATAACTATGATCGATAACTAGCACCTCCGACCTCGTTCAGTAGTTCTCTGGGCTGGGACACTCTTGAGAATCGAAGACTTGCCCAGCGCAGGCCACTATGTTTGATAAAATTCGTAGTCGCCTGGTGGACATAGACTTCCCTCACAATATTGTCCCTAACCCCAGACACAATAATCTGTACTACTGCCAACCTTCGTGTAATGTCTTGGCCTTTAGCTACTCTTTCTACGTCCGAACAATTCGTGTTTGGAATAAATAACCTGTTCACGTAGCCAACAGTCATTGGCATTATTTTCTAGCATTATTGGCCCTACAATCAAGTCCATGAAGGCTCCTCCATATCGGAGGCATTTATAATTTGTTTATATATTTATTTATTTAAAATAGCTACATTTACACGACTATTTATTATACCCGAATTTAACTATTATTGTCCGCACTTGCACTATTTTATTGACTTTGTACTTCACCATTGTATTGTAACTAGCTTCAAGCTTTCTTCTTATTTTATGCACCTTCCGGTATTAGTGTATACTATCCAAGGAAGTAAAAATCTAAGATGGGAAATTTCCACTGTATGTGAAGGCGGTGGGAAGCCGGGAAGGATTACGATTATTATTGATACCGCAATATACGAGGATGACGAGAAGCCACGAGGGATTATGGTTGCTGTACGGTGGTTTCCTACTGTGTGCGAGGGCGGTAATAAGCCTCTAGGAGTTATGGTTACTATGGTTATTACTGCTACCGATGCGTGAAAGCGGCCGGCACAGCGAATTATGGTTTAAAGTGATGCCACTGTGAGGGCGGCGAGTAACCGGGGGACTCAGTGCCTGTGGTCAGCGGAGGGTCGGGTTCCCTGTTTGTAGTCTATGCTCGCCCTTACATTTTCCCCGCTGAGGAATATTTCCTCTTGCGCGGCGACGATATTATTAAGTTTCTTATTAGTAAGGACGGGTCGGGGATAAAAGGTAATCCACGTTCCTGTGGTGCTCTAAAGATGGTTGTAAGTGCCCTCGCCGCCTGGCGGCGGGTACGGTTGATTCTTTGCTCGGTAAGCTTAGAGCCATCTTCAACAAAACAGAGGAGACGGCTGAAATTCAGGCTAATTCCAACCCGGTTGAGCATCCTCGTATCAAGGAATATCTAAAGTTTATCCGCCGAGATGATTTGGCAGGTTTGGTTGTTATTCCCTCAGACAGCAGTCCGGATTTTTTCGGAAAATTTAAGAAATTGGTAGTTTACCCGAGACAACTCATACTTGATAGTGGGTCACTCTCTAGAATTCATAAGTATATTTTGGTGAGACACACCGCGTTTTTTGTAATCGATTTCTTTACGGGGGACAGAGCCTTCAATGCTTCGTATAGTTGCACATCAACTTTCTGTACTCAAATCAATACCACAACACAAAATATCAGACAGAACTCACTTTCTCTCTTTCAAATAAGCATTTAATTTGACCAAGCCTTGTAATTAAGAACAACATTATTATTAATGTTGTAAGGTGGCCTCAAATTATAATCTCGGACAACACCATCACCCTTACTGGCTTGCAACATGATCAAAATGATAAAGTTGCCCCTCTAAATCAAAAGTTAAGACTTGACAAGAACATTCTATGTGCACATACATTATAGTTCTGGGAGAATCGCAGGATCTTGAATGAGAACAAATTAGAGCCAGCAAACTTACACCTGGGCCCAGTTCTTTGAAGCAAGGGTACCAACTACCCCCATGACGGTGCTAAATTTGTAATTGTAATCTGTACAGTTTAACCTCAGGTTAGTGGGTTTACCCTGGGGTAGTGCTTACTCTTGCTTCGAACGACCTGGCCCTGAAGAAAACAAAAACAGTTAGACTATTCATGCCTTAAATGAAATGATCAACTACCTGACTTTAAAGTGCTCCGAACCCTTTTGGAATTTTTATTCATTCGACTTTGCAATAATTTGAATAAATATTTATCATTTTGTCTAAAATAACTGTGTTCTTTACTAACAACTCAGACTGTGCATATTCTCTATATATCGATGTTGTTGTGATAGAAAGGCGCCATGGAGAATAATGCATTAAGGCGATGTATGATCGGAAATCGACCCAGGCTTTTTCTTATGCAGTCATGGGTCAGGAAAGGTCAAATGTTCACCATTTCAAACAAGCCTAGAAGAAAGAGTATTCTCTGCAAACCAAAGATTTATGTGCAGAAGTACTCAAAACCTTTCAAAGATTCATATGTAGAAAAATTGCAAAAGAGGTTAGGGGCACTTTAATAGAAGAGCAGCATTCATCTTTGTCCTCATGACCAGCCCAGGAGGAAATTAGATTCACTTCAGGCCACACAGAACTGTCACACAAAATGGTTAACAAAACATTTAAAGTGCCACTACATGACGAAAAAATTATGAAAGATAAACTACTAAATAACAATCATGAAAAATCTTGAGTCGAAATTCAAATGAAAAGTCAGATTATGTTAGCCATAAGTTCAAGCTCAGACTGACCACTATTACTCAGACTAGAAACAAGCAATCCTATGTTTGGCGGTCTTTTGGTGACGTCACCTACTCAACAGCTTTGCGGCACAGCAACTAGAAGGCATTTTATAAGGTTCAAACTTTGTGTTCAAACTCTAGACATTTATATATATAAAAACTACCCTTTCTTTCTGCATAGTAGACTAGAGTAGCCATGTTTTTGCTACTATGACGTCATCTACTCCATTCTAGTCCAAGTAATGGCGGACGTAAATTTTACGTGTTTAGGTCTATATTTATGTTGCATTAATGTATTGTGATAAAATTTTAGGCCAGAAGTATAATCAAAGGCCTATATTTTTGAGTTACATAGTAGCACTTGAACCCTTTGCTAATGATTGGTACCTATCATACAATGTATGACCTTGACCTAGCAATGGATCCTTTCCCCCTGCCTGGTTAGGACTCCTATAATTTGATGATAAGACAAGTGATTTGAATGAACACTCTATCATCACACAATTTTTGGTTTTCAATAGTAGTTAAATCACAGAGCTTCATGGTGGCAAAGCCATACATAAAACACATACCAAAAAATGTTCTAAAGATCAAATGTTTAAGTGTACAATATTGAAGCCAGGCTTGATACAATTACACTTTATGAATACTTCACTAAACAAAAGTCGAACATTTTTATGATCGTCAACAATAGTGGAAAACCAAAATAATTCATAACGTTTTTTATCCAAATGCTTCTGATACATCATCAATACAAATAAATGGAGATAAAAACATATTGAATACATTATAATCATAATTTAAAGAATTCTACTAAAGGTGAGAAACTTAATTACATACAAGTACCACCACTAAGTTTCATTCAATGGGACATACAGTTTACAGAGTATAGTTAGCACTTTAGCAGAAGTATTATTTTGTTCATGTTATTGGCCTTCACTTTTCTTCATGTAACCTCAAGAAAGTGGAAACCACATTCAATGCTAATATTGTCAAAAAAGGATGCATTAGACTATAATGACGCATTCCCTACACTATTAGCATAAGGTAATGTACAATAACTATACACTTTCACACTTAATTGACTGTCTCAGGAAACTTAACCTCTTGTTGCTTGTTATGCCTAAACTTTCTAAGTTTCCTCCTTTTCAACATCTTGCAATATGGCTGGATCATCCTTCTCATCTGAAAAAGAAACAAAAGAAACTCTTATCACAGCAATACATGTTGATAGAACTGTTGCTGGTTTATATTGCATTTGTTCACCACATTTCTTTATCTAGCTGATTTTCATGGTGAAGAAGGCCTTGCAAACAGTTGCAGCATTAAATCAACTACTGAGAGAAGATAGAATTCCAGGAGTTTTCCAGCATATAAAAAGAAAAATTCCAGGACCCAGAAATTCACAGCTTAAAATGGCAAAAAAAAATGCTTTTGGACTTGCCATGTCACATTCACCTAATAAGTCTATAAAATTCCAGGCGTTTTCCAGGAGTAGGTGAAGAAAAATGAGAATTTTCAAGGAGTTTTCCAGGGAACTTGAAGACAAGGAGTTTTCCAGAGTGGTGTGTAGCCTGTCACAATGTGGTAGTAAATTTATCCAGCCCACAATAGCATTTCGACTTGCTCAAGCTTTGATGTGGTAAAAGCCAAATTTGGTGGACTAGTTCTGAAGTCAAAATCTTTCAAATGAAGAAAGTCAATGGATATGCTAGGACTTATACTTTGAAATGCTTTATTTTCATTATGCAACGTGTTCTCATTGTCTAAAGTGGCCCCAGTTTCAGTTGCACCGTAAGCATCTGCCATCTCAAGAGCACAAGGGTCTATTGTTCTGTTTGTGGACTCCCCTTCAGTGATAACCTGCATAGCAAGCATTTCCGTGTTCTTTTTTCAGAGCGTAGGAAGACTTTTCACTATTTGTTTATAGGGAAAGCTTCGCAAAAGTCTTTGACATTTGGTGTGGCAAGACTCCAAATAAACGCAAACGATAGCCTAGAGTCGTGACGAAGGCTCATCCCGTAAAAGACAACTAAATCTTCGCTCGGATAGGAAATTGAGAGGCTAATTCAGCACTTCCTCAAAAGGGCAGAGACTTCATGTTATGTTCACACCACTATTCATTGCAAACCTAACCCACAAATAAAATAAACCCTAACCATTTTCCATACCAAATCATTTTAGAATTTTGTACTTTTGAAGTGGCCTAGTTTAACTCTGGGAATCATGGTGTGCCATAACATTAAGTCGAAAGAGTCGTTGGCCATTTGACACGATGAGTTGACTGTTCGTCAAAATGTGATTGATGGGATGTCAATCAAAGAACTTGAGTCGCGCCAATCAGAATCCCAGGGTCTGTCTGCAAGCGTTTCCTTCTTCTCTCCTCCCCACCCCCCTTCCTTCCATTTTTTGCTCTCGTCCCATTTTTTCGCACAACTAAATAGCGAAAGTCTTCCTAACGCAAGCTACTTCAGTGACTCACAATCGAAGGGCTGTGTGCAACAAGAGCATAAGTGACTTCTGATCACATTCTAAATTTTCCCTTCCAAAACAAAGAAATAATTTGCCAAAAGATTGAGGGCCACAAGTTATTCGGTATTCAATGTTACACTGTAGGTACGTAGGTACTACCATCGTAAAATAAAGTTTATTATCATTCAAATTAATATATTTTCCATCGTTTTGATTGGCTGAGAGAACTGCAAATAACTGCCTACAAACAATGGGAAAATGACTTGGCATGTTTGATAGAAAGTAAAAACAGCAAAAACACAAAAAAGTAACTAAAGTTGCTTTGAATGGCGTGAATGATAAAACAATTATTGGACTCGGTTATCGCGAAATATTGTTAATAATTTGTTAGTGTCCTTCGGCATCGGCAAATAATCTATTGCTCACCACTAACAAATCACAATATTTTGCTCAACCTCGTCCAATAATAATTGCTTATTATTATTATTACTATTATTTATCAATAATTTATTAAGGGCTCTTTCTAAAAACACAAACAGCCCAAGTCATACACTGTTACATTGTTTCAGAGTTTAGTGCTGTTGTCCTTACCTTCCCCCTTCATGTCATTTGTCCACAGGGTTAGGTTATCTCTAAGCAGCTGCATGATCAATGTGCTATCCTTGTAAGATTCTTCACCTAGGTTGTCCAATTCAGAAATTGCATCATCAAATGCTGTTTTAGCCAGTTGACAAGCTTTATCAGGATTACTCATGATTTCATAGTAGAACACGGAGAAGTTGAGGGCCAATCCAAGGCGGATAGGATGGGTAGTGGGTAAATCACTGGCTATTTCACTGGCGTCTTTGTAGGCAACCAAGGAGTTTTGTGATGCTGCCTCACGCTGTGTTTTATCATCTTTGGTATATTCTGCAACGTACCTGTGATAGTCACCTTTCCTAGAACATAATTTATAATTAACAATTGTGACCTCTCACAGGGAAACGTACACTAATGGACATCCATTAAAAGGGCAAAAATTAATGGTGAACGAACGGATAACAAATGCTTTTACAGAGCATTCAAATGGTTTAGTTAACGGCTCTAACGGGCAAGCTAACATTCCTAACGGTTTACCAAAACATTCTAACGGGCAAGCTAACGTTTCTAACGGTTTTCCAAAACGTTCTAACAGATAGTTTTGAATATCTAACGTGTCTTCATACTTAGATACATGACCTATCTTTCCATACAGGTCACTTTTTAGATCGAATTTTACATGTCAACCAAACCAACAACATGCTCACATTCGTGTAGCTTAGTAACCAGGCATCTGTTGGAAGAGAGAAAACTAGACGCTAGAAGTTTTGTTTTCGCTGAACAAAGTCAAAACAACAGAGTAGTTTGCTTTTTCATTAGCTGTCCATTGATACATGTATCATGTCTAAAACCATCTATTGGAGAACAAAAAGTTACTCAAAGAGAGGTGAAAGATCAGTTTGACTAATTTGCTGTGAAAGTTTTGAACAGCGACGACACAGTGGGCCATTTACCGTGCGAATACTCAAGGAGAGCGTGGTATTTTCTTGCTTGTGCAGGAACTAACCATCCAAGTAACAGGCCAACAAAAACACTGCAACAAGCTTTGTGGTGGAATGGAGATCCCATGTGTGGTGACATTTAGTTGCTCCAGAAAAGAATACAACTTACATCAAAACAGCTCTATTGAGAGCCACCAAACTTACAAAAGCAATGACCAGTGCTTAGTTTCTTTTGGTTTTGTGTGGTGTTTAGTAGTATACTTGAAAATTTTAATTTATGGTAAATTTACGGAACCTTGTGCAGATGTTCTCGCAGATAAGCCACACCCCCGATTTCAAGCGAAGATTTTGGGTAAAAAGGTAGGGCTTATCGGTGAGTGAATATGGTATATATAAATACACTAAAACATCTAAAAATTGATTAAAAACAAAACAAGATATACCTATTGATAAATACTATGCCTATGAGCTGAAGATAGCTGATCTTTGAAGAAATATATTGAAGGGTGAGAATGAAAACGACTAAGATAAAAGTGACAATTTTGCTTAGCATCACTCTTTTCTGTCTGTTTTTTTTTCCAAGTCGAATTTTATGAAGATTGCGACTATTTGTGTATGTAATTGTAGAAAAAACTAACTTTAGCCTTTTTTGGCTTCTTTGGGGTTTATCAGGTCTTTCATTAGGTCTATTCCTGATTTTTTGTTTATTTTAACTGATATTTCATTGCCATTTTTATTTTCAAATCCCTTTCACTCATGAAATTCGCTTCACGCTTAGTGCACTTCACAAATAAATGTTGCTTAAGTACTTAGGTTTTTACACTTTCAGTTATTTTGATTGGAAAGCAGATTCATTGCACGGCTGCCAGAGTTTAGTTGCTTTACTGTTTGAAACTATAATCTTTCTCAGAAGCTAACAGTCATGGATTAGACCAGATTCCCTTCGGTTTACGTTTGGACTTAACACGGGCCGAAAAGAATTGTGGGTACACGGCAACATCTTTGACAGGGGATTGCCATACAGGTTCGTCTTAAGAATCTTTTATACATGTAAGTCCCCAGGCGAAGCACAAACAAGGCCTGACACGACTATCTTTGGAAAGCTAAGACCATGAAACTTATCGAAATGGCCTTCTTACAGTACCGCCAGGAATTATAGGGACCTTTACCGCAGCTGTGCCACATGCAATGCCTGCGGTTTTATCGCGAAAAACCGTGGTCATTTTTTTAGGTGACAACGGTCACTTTTGAGGTAACTGCGGTCACTTTTGAGGTAGCCGCGGTGGTCGTGCTGCGGTGCTAACCGCAACCTCATGTAACATCTACATCTCATACATTTTATTTTGAAGCAGTTGGCTTCGTTAGAACGTGAACGGCAGTCTCGAGTAAGAAAGACAACTTACAAAAGTTAACAGATTGTTAATGCACCGTGTGTTAAGAAATGCTTATTTTGAAGCAGTTGGCTTCGTTAGTTAATAAGAACGCAAATGGCGGTCTTGAGTAGAAAGACAACTTACGAAAATTAACAGAAGATTGTTAGCGCGCCGTGGCTTAAGAAATGCTTATTTTGAAGCAGTTGGCTTCGTTACAGTATTGTGCAAAAGTCATGCAAACGTATTTCGACAAATTTCGCTCTTTGTTCAGCGACATTTCAACAATATTTCCCTTATTGTCAAACGGAAATTCGGACCGAGTTATCAAAATATTGTGATTGTGCGTGTTCATTGCACAATTTCGTATTTTAACCTTACTTTCAACAGGATTAACGCGTGACAAATTCGAATTCATAACAGTTTTACAAACGTACAGTAAGATGGTTTTAGTAAATACCCTGCATGCCAGAGGCATCAAAAAGTCAAGATTCTTACTGCGCAGTAGTATAATAAAAGTTCCTGTCAATCGTGAACTGTCAGCCAGACGCGTGTCTCATTTCTGACACAAATACAGCGGGCGCAATTAATTTCCATTTACGTGAATTGACTGATCTGATCCGATGCATTAAAGCTCTTAATTCAAAAGAAATTGCACTTTCCGAGTAGAAGTTTTCTGGTAAGAGTATAGAAGTTTTTGCACGTCTTTAAATATGACAAACGTTGCTTCAAAATTCTGTAAAAAAATCCGACTGACACGTTCACGCCGGACTGATTGCACATGGAAATTCAGACTCCAAGAAGAGTTGAGATTGTAATACGCAAACATTTACAATGATTTCTGCCGAAACCTTTTAATACTAGTAACAAGACAAGGATCTGCCATAAATGTGAAACTACACTGAAGCAAAAGTTTATTTGGTGTTATGCTTCGTTACTTAATAAGAATGCCAACGGTGGTCTCGAGTAAGAAAGACAACTTACGAAAGTTAACAGAAGATTGTCAGCAGGCCGTATCTCAAGAAATGCTTATTTTCAAGCGGTTGGCTTCGTTAGTTAATAAGAACGCGAACGGTGGTCTTGAGTAAGGAAGACAACTTGCGAAAGTTAACAGAAGATTGTTTACGAGATGTTTAATGCTGGTGATTGTTCTTTGGGTGAAAGGCTCAACGCATAAGCTGTTTGTCATCCATCACATTCAAAGCTTTCAAGTATGAAGACTGCTAACAACGTACATGTATTTCCATTGCGGCACCGCGGCAAGCGCCTCAGTTTATCACCTCAGTTTGCAGCCGTGGTGTCCTAAAAAACTACCACGGTAATTTGTTCGGTGACTGTGGCACCACACTGCGGCTCCGTGTCTGTTGCACGAGGTTTTTCCGCGGCTGGATGTCCCTATAATTCCCACCGGTACTGTAGCTCCAAAATATTCAGTTTGCTTCACCTGAAGACTGACTCTGTGTAAATCTCCAGCGATAACGAATCGCCTTTTAGTCCAACAATACTTCGTTCAACCATGAGTTAAGCAAAAACTTAATGATGTCCAATGGCACTTTACACAGTCACTCTTTCGAAATGTTAGTCCACCATTCCAACAACAATCTCCACTATTTCAACCATTGTTCCAGCTTGGTGTCTGACTTCAGAGAGAGCAAAAGTCTGTTTGAGATTCAATTTGTAAGCTGTTTCCCACTAAACCATACAGCGTAGTGAGCTCGTGTGTGTCAATGTTGTTTCTTGATGTTCCACCACGCAATAGAACAACAAAGCAACAATACAATGTACCAATTTTCACTGTAGAAATGACTTGACAACTTGCTTATTTTGAGTGCTATTTCATTTCTTTTAAATTTCATGTGATATCCTAACATGCTAGAGGATAAATTGCAGGTTTTCTTAATCAAAAAGCAAAGTTGACTTTCAAGATTTTCAAATTATTGTCATATAAGTTGTTTGCCCCGGGTTCAAAAATATTTTCACCAGTTCAAAACAAATTGAACCAGTGTTCAGAATAAATTATTGCCCCACAACAGATATATGGGACTGGTTTCTACTGTTTGTGTGGGGGCAGAGTCTTAAGAATATTTATTTTGAAGCACTGGTCTTTGTTAGTTTAAACAT
Source organism: Actinernus sp. WN-2022 (assembly GCA_030867875.1). NCBI lineage: Eukaryota > Metazoa > Cnidaria > Anthozoa > Actiniaria > Actinernidae > Actinernus > Actinernus sp. WN-2022. The sequence goes on from JAOWCC010001589.1 coordinate 127,203,757, forward strand.
GCAAATGGCTTGTGAATGGAGGTTACGATGGCCAACTCCCGAAAGCCTGGCAGAGAAAAGCCCTAGGAAAAGGCCAAGAAAAATCTGCTAGTGAATTTGAAGAAATCCTGACTCAAAATCCTAAAAGCTTGCTTTGTACTTCCTCTCACTTCAATGATTGATGGAAGCCCATCACCTACCCTGCGAGCAGAGCCTTCTTCAACTACACGAAAAGCAAGAAGAAAAGAAGGATCTGCAGCATTTGTGTTGTTTTTGCCCAATATTCTGGGCTTGTCAAGCCTGTTAAAACTGTTTTATCAGTGCACAGCTAAATTTTTGGTTTAAACTGATGACCAATCAGAGACCACTGCAACATTGGCAGACAAAAGTGACACGACTGAGTCTGGTATCAGATAAAACCATTGCTGCATGCTCGATACGTAAACAACACAAATGCTGCAGAGCCTTCTTTTCTTCTTGCTTTTTGTGGAGTTGTAGCCTGAATTTCAGCCATCTCCACCGGTTCGTTCCTACCGAGAGAGACGTCTGAATTCATTCGACGATAATGCCGTCCAGTGACGTCAAAGTGCATTAAAATTTTAATTTATGCAAATAAAACTGCCACGGCAGCTGTAAAGAGTTTGTTGGGTCACAAAAACAAAGCTCTTGCCTTGAGAAATTATTATGAGATTATGTCAAAATTAAGACCCTACCTATCTACATCCCATTTGCTTCTCAAATGCCTCTTAAATGTATGCTGTGAAAACCTTTTTGAAGCAACAAATCGTTCAGTAACATTTGAGGCCTTCATCTTCTGTTTACTAGTAAAGTCTCTCGATCTGCCGTTCGGTTCGAGATAGGGAGATTTCCTTGGTAAATTTGTAAAATTATTAATGCAGCAGCAGAAAAGTAGAAAACCATCGAAGGATATTTGGAGAATTTACAAAGAAGTTCAAAGACTCTTTTACGGGAAAGAACAGTTCCTTGAAGAGAGTAGCAACAGTTTTACCACTGAGTGTGAACGAATAATCTATTATCAACAACCCTGCGAACGCAACTGGCGATGTGAAAAACGTACATGTTTACAGGACAGCCGGCCGGTTATTTTGCAGGACACTTTCAATCCATTTCCAGTTGTTTTCCTTAGGAATTTAAGTTATTTGCCAAAGACAAGCACTCCATTGAAACTCATCAACGATCAACCATTGAGAGTCCAAAACAGAAACAAAAAATCCTGCTGTCTTCTCTGATGAGTTACTTATGATAATTATGCACAATTATAAAATGTGAACCAATCAAAGATCACTACCAGGTTTTCTGGTAGTGATGTCACTTGGCGGCATTATCGGCTATTGGATTCAGATGTCTCTCTTGGGAGGAACGAACCGGAGGAGACGGCTGAAATTCAGGCTAGTGGAGTTGAAGAAGGCTCTGCTTGCAGGGTACCCAAATGCCATGATTCGATGGGAAAATAACAAAAGCCTGTCGTGAAACAATGAAAACTGACTGTAAAGATGTCAAACTACATCAATCTTACCTGCCATCATTTCACCCTTTTACAAATCGATTGATTTGAAATGATTGTATCTTGGGTCAAAAATGTCATGCGAGCCATATAACAATGTCAAGTACTGTTGTATCTGGGTAAGATAGTTAATATTTTACAGAAATGTCTGTTATTAATAGCTGAATGTATGCCAAAGAGAAAAATGTACAATAATTATATTAAGTGTATTTTTATATAAGGTCTTTCTCATTTTTCATCATAAAGTACGAAACAGAATTCTCTAACGGAGGATCAATGAGCTTCATAAGTCTATACTACTCGTCTACTGTCAATGAACCTGCATATTTTGTTACTTGACACAAACAGAACTTATGTATACATATTGTACAACTCACATCTTGTGGTAGAACACTTTGGAATCCTTGCCGATTGCCGAAGGTATCAAGTGATTTTGTAACAGATCCAAAATTTCAGTACAGATCCCATCAAGTTCCTTTTCAACTTGTATACGATACTCTTGGATCATTTTCACTTTCGCGACTTTGTCACCATTCTTTGATTCTTTATCCTCGATGCTGGATATGATTCGCCAGGAAGCTCGTCTCGCACCAATGACATTCTTGTAAGCCACAGATAACAAGTTACGCTCTTCTGTTGTAAGCTCCATGTCCAACGTGGCAATATCCTTCATCGCAGCGACCATTTCTAAAGTCAGAAAAGTATGAATACGAGACATCAAAGTGTAAACACGATGACAAAGGTACACCTAGACTGTCAAGGAATCACCAAGCAAACGATTATTTTACTCCTTCTCCGGTGTTTTCCATTTCGAAAATTTACCGAGTTTAACAGGAATGTTTCAGACATCGGATTGGCTACTATTTTCTCTAAAATATCGACGAACTGCGCGTTTATACAGATCTGCGAAGGACACTCCGTATTCCACAAGCAGCCTCGCTTTAGCCGAAGAAAGCCGCGTTTCAAATGAAAAAAAATGTTGAAGGAAAACGCCTTACCATCATATCGCTCTGCCTGTTCGGCCAGCTTCGCCTTATAAATGTTGTCGTCCCTATCGCCCATGTCGATGGCTTGAGAAAACAGAGATTCGGGAGGGATAAAACTTCCTAAAACCCTTCTTCGTCTAACCCAAGATGGCCGTCAAGAACAGGGCGCGGTGGCAGCTTATTGCGTACATGTCCCTAATCACGTGACTTTGACGCAAAGCTGCCATGGGAACCACGAGAGCAACAGCTCAAAATTTGAATGAGCCAATCAGTGTTCGGTATAATAATTCGTAATGGCGGCAAATCGAACAAATAGGCAGGCTGCATGTGTCTACTGCATATGCTCTTATTAGGAATGTGATGATCGATAGAATAATGTAAAATTTATTTACATGTACACAAATTGTGGTTGGACCTTTATTGACTGGGATTAAAGCAATTCTCCCCAAAAAATATTGAGCACACAGTTTTGACAAAAAAAAACAGCCTATTGACCCCTAAAACATGGATTTTTTGCCTCAGTATGTACGCTGTTATTCACTACTTCTCAGTCGACAGAGCTTGCAGACTAAGAACGGGATAGAATATTATTTCAGCGGCAGAATAATATTTCAGCTTGCCTGTTTTATGCCCATTTCAGACCAGGTGACAATTCTCTATTGTGCTTTTTTCAACTATAGAAATTGATACATTTCGTTTTGGGATACATAAAAAAAAGAAATTTTACTCAAGGGAAAAGTCAAGCTGAGTGGGTATATTATAATTTTAGAAGCATATAAAAATTATAAGAAAAACTTAATGGCTTTCAAGCTGACACGAGTTAAAAAAAGTATGTAAGCTTAATTATTGGTACTGATCATGAGTAAAACGATTTTGTTTTAAGATTTTGGATAAGTCCAGAAAAAAATGTTGTGCAAGGTCATGACTCATGGTATCTTTAAAAAAAGATCATGTAGGGCCAGAAGATTGAGCAAGTGAAATTCTAACCTGTGACGAGTCTTTGAAGGCGGCCTTCGGTTAGCGCCGAGAATATCGATCTAAAGGACCTAAAATTTCATAATCTTTCATTCCAGCGGTTTGACACATATTTTGATACCCTGGTTCCAGAGGTTTTCCAGACGGAGAACAGCCGCGAAGCGGCGAGCTGCGAAGCAGCGAGAAGAGAAAACCTCTGGTATCGGTGGGTGCCAATCTCACTTTCATGTTTTGAAAACTGTCAAACATTTCAACCGAGTAATTAATAAATCGACCAATCAGGCGAGAGATACCACGTGCGGGTCACATTATAATTTAATTCAGTGGAGTAGCCAGAGTAAAAGAATTATCTAGAAATCAAAATTTCCATACAAACGAGTTTGCGGGCCTATAATTTTGCTTCTATTCAAGATATAACTCTCAAATTTGGGATTTTGACTAACTTCGAGTTGCTCTTTTCAGCAGTATCGACGGTTTTGCCGTTATACGTATATATCAAAAGTTCAAAGAAACCGTGGAAGGGTCTATTTGTTTACATGGCAAATGCATGCGATTCAGTTCGTCGACCCGGGGATGTTTTCACAGCAGACAACTCGAGCTCCCCGTAAAATTAAAACACCATTCAAAGCCGTAAGATCTCGAACAAACGACCATTGCAGAGTCTGCAGGAAAAAACATTAAAGCACCTAGCCGATCTACAACGAATACCGACCTAAATGGCGTTTCACAAGTGATCCAGTGTCAAGACAATTATGCTACAGAACACAACTATATATATTCTACAGTTCGAGAAGACCTTAGATCAATGTGAGTCCACCAATGAGTTTAGAGGGCAGATAACGGAGCGAGTAGAGAATACCCGTCCATTTTTTGGAGTTTAATAAAATTAAATGTACCGCAGTCCCGCAGTGATCTCAAAGCCTTACGGTTAACTATGAATCCTATTACAATCTTTTGAGAACGACAAAGTTATATATTTAAGTGCTACCGCAGTCCGCAGTCCCGTAGTGATCGCAAAGCCTTATGGTCAACTTTGAATCCTACAATCTTTTGAGAACGACAAAGTTATATATTTAAGTGCTACCGCAGTCCGCAGTCCCGTAGTGATCGCAAAGCCTTATGGTCAACTTTGAATCCTACAATCTTTTGAGAACGACAAAGTTATATATTTAAGTGCTACCGCAGTCCGCAGTCCCGTAGTGATCGCAAAGCCTTATGGTCAACTTTGAATCCTACAATCTTTTGAGAACGACAAAGTTATATATTTAAGTGCTACCGCAGTCCGCAGTCCCGTAGTGATCGCAAAGCCTTATGGTCAACTAACCCTAACCTAACCCTAACCTAACCCTAAACCCTAACCTAAACCCTAAACCCTAACCTAACCCTAACCTAACCCTAACCTAACCCTAACCCTAATCATGTAAGTGTTATTAGATTGGGCTTCCTGTGTTTATCTGACGGACTGCGGTAGCAGTGAAAATATACAAGTTTATTGTGGACGGGTATTCTCTACTCTAGCCCAGATAACAATGACAATTGCGTTCCGTGGATAACTAAACCCTCTCAATGATAATTATTTGCTTATATCTGGTAGCGACTGAAAAATTATCGACTTGCCATGACCAGTCGGTAGGATTTCCGATTTATAACGCCAAATAATGCTTTGTCTTGCACATCAGTCGGTAACGTTATCTTTGGAAAGCGATCTTTTAGTACAGATGATACGATGTCTTCATAGATGATTTGAGGAATCGCCATACGAATACTATAATTTTCTACATGCGAGATCGAGCGGACTGCCAGCAAACGTAAATAATTCCCGTCCCCTCTCTAGTTGACCATACGATATCACAATGATTACTTATCCTTCCGTCCCTGAGTACAATATATCTAACCAATCACAGTTCTTGTTGAGCTCATTAAATATTCCTCGAATTAGAAAATACAGTCAGATTCTGACCCTCATGAAAGTGAGATTGGCGCCCACCGATACCAGAGGTTTTCTCGCAGTTCGCTTATCGCTGCTTCGCAGCTCGCTGATCGCCGCTTCGCGGCTCTTTCTCCACGGCTGTTCTCTCTCTAGAAAACCTCTGGGACCAGGGTAATATTTTGAAAGCTGTATTCGTAAATCGTACGAATCACGTCCGATTTTTTTCCTCTTTCTCTCCCCATTCCCCCTTCCTTCACGTCCGATTTTTTTTTTTTTTTTAGGATCCAGGGCTTGTGAACAGGCTAACTTACGTGGGGCAAAGATGACCTCGTTTCCAGGACTGCTTGGAAACGAGGTTGTCGCAAAGCACGATGGGATAGTGTTAACTAACACGACACGATAGCATAGTGTCTTCTGGCTTCATAGAAGACTATGGGTTTTTTACTAGCAATAGTATTTTGGGGTATTTTATGGTTAAATATGAAGTGGTATTTTGTGTAATAATAATAGTCTTTAAGTTTACATTCAGTATGGTAAAATGATATTAATTATAGTGCTTAAATGAAATACAATAGAGATAGGTATGATCTAACAAGTTCTTATGACATGCTAAAGATACATCACGTTTTCACGTTTTCTAAAATTCACGCGTCACGTATAATTTTGAGGCACATTCACGAATTCGGAATTCACGAAACACGCTCTAAATTTTGCTATTTTCACGTATCACGCACTTATTTTAGCTCCAATCACGCGTCACGCGTAACCCCTGTGTCACCCTCCTCTATTACGCAAGACTCTACCGTTCACATCGATAGAGTGATTCGGTTCACTAGAGATTCTTCTCCACATTTTCAGATCTCCATCTCTAACTAATTACATCAGTGAATGTGCCATATTTAGCAGTAAAACCAAACTTAAAAGAGCGTTTGCAAAAGCGATCAATACGGCTACGATATTTATCTTCGTATGCGCTAGCCCATACTTCAACGGCGTAAAAAATAGTGACATAATTAGACTATCAAATAGTGCAGTATTAAAGTTGATCTATGGGGTAACCATAATATTTACATACTCTAATGATATATAAGCGACTGTTAGCTTTATGCAAGAGGTAGTCTGTTGGAAGATCCCAGTTACATGGATTTTCTTGAAAAGTAACTCCTCACTGTTAGCTTAAGGCAGCTTTTGCGCTCTATTCCAGCAACAGGATCAGCCGAGGGAGAGGTTTAGTTGTTTTGCCTCTTAACATCTCCCAAGTCATAGTAAAATTTAACGTCATTCGATGATTAAGGACCAATTCTTAAGTTCTATAACAGAGGGATCCAGTTGGTTTCCCCTAACCGGCACACTAAGAGTAATGTCGCCAGCATACCTATTAATTAATACAATTCTAGATTGATCGACTGCTGCAATATTATTGATCATAATAGAGAATAATATAGGCCCTAAGACAATTCCGGCTGTGGAACACCAAGATTAATATCAAGAAACTCTGTAACAATACCATCTACAACGACTCTTTGTTGTCTGTTGTTAAGAAAACTAATAACCCAGTTTATGATGTAAGGATTGATATTCAGTGACTTAAGTTTGCTACATACTATATCGTGAGAAACGAAGTCAAAAGCTTTACTAAAATCTAATGAAAAAACTCTAACGAAGTCAATATCCTTATCTAACTGTATTTTATTACTTCTGATCTGCGAGAATTGATTATATGCTTCTGCTAAAAAAACTTAGTCATGGTATAGGTCTGATTCAGGAGCCATTACCACTGTTTTTCTAGCCTTTATGACTAATTCTTTTATTTCCCTTTTCGTTTCATTATCCAATCCATAGCTCTTTTCCAGATGAGAGTGGCTTTGCTTTTACCCTGGATGCCAGAGGTTCTAAGGGTTCCCGGGGGGAGGGGGGATTCCCATACATAGGTTATACGGGTACATGCCGCTCGACAGGGTATATATGGTTTTTGACAATTCTTAGCCTGGAACAGGGTATGTAAATCACTTTTGTTCTGGAACAGGATCGTAATGTTTTGGAAGGGCCTCATGACGGTTTGAGTTATTCACGGTCCGGCTTGCTGCTGCAAACGCAGGGTTTGTATCATGGTCAATGGAATTCAATGATGTGAAGTGTCACTTACTGCCTATAACCAACAAACGCGAGCCAAGTAAGTTTACTTACCATATGAATGGCAAAGCTCTATCTCAGAAGTCCTCCCATGATTACCTAGAGGTCACACAGTCACACGATCTTCGATGGAACGCTCATTGTTCTAATATTACATCTAAAGCCAACAAAACGTTAGGAATTGTACGTAGGACATTGAAACCTTGTTCTTTATCTGTTAAAAACGAGCATGTGAATCGCTTGTTAGACCCAGGCTTGAATACGCATCAGAGGCCTGGAACCCTCATACTGATTCTAATATATCTAAGTTAGAACAAGCTCAAAAGACTGCAGCAAGGTTCATCTGCAATAACTATGATCGATAACTAGCACCTCCGACCTCGTTCAGTAGTTCTCTGGGCTGGGACACTCTTGAGAATCGAAGACTTGCCCAGCGCAGGCCACTATGTTTTATAAAATTCGTAGTGGCCTGGTGGACATAGACTTCCCTCACAATATTGTCCCTAACCCCAGACACAATAATCTGTACTACCGTGCCAACCTTCGTGTAATGTCTTGGCCTTTAGCTACTCTTTCTACGTCCGAACAATTCGTGTTTGGAATAAATTACCTGTTCACGTAGCTAACAGTCATTGGCATTATTTTCTAGCATTATTGGCCCTACAATCAAGTCCATGAAGCCTCCTCCATATCAGAGGCATTTATAATTTGTTTATATATTTATTTATTTAAAATAGCTACATTTACACGACTATTTATTATACCATTGTATTGTAACTAGATTCAAGCTTTCTTCTTATTTTATGCACCTTCCGGTATTAGTGTATACTATCCAAAGAAGTAAAAATCTAAGATCAGAGTCCGTTTATCTGTTTATGATTCGAGTGGCGAGTGCCGTAGCGCAACGTCTCTTTTGCCTACAGACCATTTTGCCTGGAACAGGCCTATGTTTTTGCAAGAGAGTATGGTTTTCGTTATTTCTAGCCCAGAACAGGGTACCTTTAGTGCCATTTTGTCTGTAACAGGGTCGCAAAAATACAATTTCTTGGCCTGGCACAGGGTAAGGGTTTCAAGGGCTCAGCGGCACACCCCATCCTAATTTTTAAGGAGTACCCCCCCCCCCCCCCCCCCCCCCCCTCCCCCCCCCTCCCCCTAGCCCCTCCCTACCCCGGTTTGAGGTTAAGGTGCGGAGGAGCAAAGCGACGATAGGGAGAGAGAACTGGAAGTGACTTGACCAGAGGATTTGACCAGAGGCCCTTGTTTCTTCTCTTCCCCTCTTCTCATCTAGAGTGAAATAAAATGTATTGCAGGTGCTTTATGATCGCGCGCCGTCTGTTTTCACCCTCTTGGCAAGCGGACGACTGGCAGCTATAACATGCGCAATTGCAGTCCTGCGCAAAGATGGCGTCCACATGGGAAGACTTCAGTTTGTCGAATTTGACGGTTAATGGTATAAGAAAACTTCGCTTTGATGCAATGACTCCTGTCCAGGTTAGTACACGAACATTTGATATGTTACTTTATAAAAAATGTAACAGTGTAGAGCGCCGGTCTGTTGTGCGGGAGATCGTGGGTTCAAACCCCGGTCGGACCAACATTCAGGGTCTTAAAAATAACTGAGGAGAAGGTGCTGCCTTTGCTCTAACATCTGCAAATGGTTAGACCTTCACCGTGGCTCGGATGACTACGTAAATGGCGGTCCCGTCTCCAAATATTGGGGACGTAAAAGAACCACTGTGGATGCAATAAACCCTGGCCGTGACCACCCACAGTGCCAGCAAGAGGACGGCTTGCTGGATTAGTGCCGGGCTCGAAATTAAGAAAAAAAAGGAGGCGTAATTTTACGCCCAGCTTAAAAATTTTAGGCGTAATTTTCCAAAATTTAGGCGTAAATAATTGTGCATTAGTAGCTGAAATTTGTATGTCATATTCGATATTCGATGCTGCTGCAATGAGTTGAATACAAAAGTTTCCGAAGAGGACCCGTTTAGTTTTGGAAGTTACAATTACCTCCCTAGGGTACCCCAGGTCCAGTGACAAGTCCTTGGGGTACAGCAACATGTCCATACCCATCGATTTTTGGCAGGCATCCCTTTCTTCTTTTCCTCTCTCCTCCCCTCCCCAGTCCTCCTCTTCTCTCCCGGAGTCACAGGTAATCCAATTCATGATTTTTTAATCTGATTTCTTCGAAAATTTGAGATGCCTGCGGAGGAGGCTAGATCTAGGCGTAAAATTACGCCTAAGTGGAAAAGGTTAGGCGTAAAACGAAAAAATCTAGGCGTATTTACGCCCGTATCGGGCGCAATTTCGAGCCCTGTAGTGCCGGGCTACTGGTGAATGAGACCTCTAACATGTATAACAGCCAGTAGTCCAATGGAACTAATAGCGAGCGCTGGAACAACACTGAAGACTGAAGTGAACACGCACTGATTAGCTAGTTTACCAAACCTTTCCTGTTTTGGGCTGTTTGCAATCTCATAAGTTTAGACATAAGCCGGGTCATATAATGCACTAGTCAGTTGTTTCCACTGCCCCCCAACCCCCGTGACATAGTGGGGGAATTCGTAAATGAACTCTGGTAATCTTAATGAATTCCCCTAAACTGTGGGGCAAATTACCTATGTAAAATCCCCACTGCAAGCTGGGGCAGGATTTCTACTAGGCATTTTATGGGTCTCTGGTTGGCGTGACACCTGTAGAGAAGATAGGTTTCAATACATGCAAACTGAACACAGTACTGGCAAGATTTACAATAGATGGTTTTAATTACATATTAAGTGTTTAAAACTACATGCAACAGTTTTAAATGCCAATTCACACGTGAAGGTGATCACCGAGTTCACCGTTATTCCTTGCACAATGGACAGAGCCACTTCTTTGCTTTCGGCTTTCCCTTCAGTCCAACACACTGCACATACATGTAGGAACTCTCCATCACACCCAACCATCAGCCCGTATTCATCTTGTAATGTAACACAGTTTTGTTGCATTTCAATAAAGAAGTCAAATCTACATATGCCATGGCGTATATTGAGGTATTTTGAGGTAAATACCCTGGGGGGTAGCTAGTGCATGGAACTGACGCAAAGCTACGGTATTTCTCCCACCATTGCCCGGTAAATTCCCTGTATGTCGCGGGGGTGGGGGGAAGTGGAAACAACTGACTAGTGCATAAAGGGACGGCACGGCCCAGACCCATGGCCCGAACCGTACATTATTTATTGGAGGGAGGGGGTAGGGTAGGGTAGGGGCGGGATGGGTGAGAAAATGGGGGTACTGAAATTTTTGTTTGGCTTAATGGGGGCCCCTGAATTTTTAAAACAGTTTTCAATGTTAGAGTAGAGTAAAGGGGTAGAGTACAGGATCCTTAAAAGTTACAGTTTTACTAAGGGGGTACCTGAAAAAAAAGGGAGGGTTTGCTAAATATTTATCACCCATCCCCCCTCCAATAAATAATGAATGGTCCCTAAGTCATGGTGCAAGGACAGAGAAAAAATATGTGTGGCCTTCCACAGTGGGCACACATGACCATAAAATAAGCATGAGTTCTATATTTAAAAAGTTTTAACACAGACAATTGTACGTGGGTGTAGAATTGTAAAAGGAATATAACCTGATAATATAAGCTATGTTAATACCATTAAGACATCATAATGACGTCATTTATCCATGGAGTCTGCTGCTTCTCCAGTCGAGTTACGTGTTACGCATGGACTGGGCAGATCTTTGTTCTTCCAGCATGCTTATGGACTGGCTATCTAGAACTATTGCTCTGCCAGTAACTTGATGGATTTGTGGTCATTGCAGCAATTTATAATTTAATCAGTTCTTTGTCTCTAGATCAAGTTACCTCTGATTTCCAGAACAGGGATATTGAAACAATGAGGGATTTCATCAACTTTGCCTCTCATGATACAGCTGAACCTAATTTTCATTTTATGTCTTTATAATTATTTATTATTAAACAGCTTAACTTTTTAAATGAAAGAGAAAACAAAATTCAATTCTGCCACTTTGCTTTCTTGGAGGCTTCAAAGCTTTGTGTAAGTTGTGAATGCATCCTTTACTTCATATTACCATGGCAACTATTGTACAAATAGACTGTGCCCGTCGAGGAACTATGGGCTGATAGTTGCCCGTGGAAATTTGATGTTCTTAAAACAAATATAACTCAGCCTGAGAATGCAGTTTGAGGGCTTACATGTATATGCTAGTTTTAAGAACATCAAATTTCCAAGGGAAACTATCAGCCAATAGGTCCGAGACAATTACAATAACTTTTATTTAAACACGATATACATTAAAGCGTCGCCGCTTGTGGGGTCGTGTGTAACATAAATATAAAAATTATATACATTGAAAACAGTGGCTAAATCATTTAAAAATCATAAAAATGTCTAAAAAGTTAAGAATGCTAAAAATGTAACAATATCATAAAATGTCTAAAAAGTTAAGAATGCTAAAAATGTAACAATATCAATAATATATGTAATCCTTAGTTCCTTTAGTGAGAGTCTGTACTGATGTAAAGTTAAAATCTAAGTTATGTAGTGAATCTATCTTTCTAGTCTTATCCATATATGTGTTTGTAGTACATGTTGCTGCGTCAATGTTCTCAGATATGGTGTTCCATATGATGGCACCTCTGTGAGCCACAGAATGTTTCATGTAGTACGTGTTGAAACGAGGTGTAATAAGCGTGTTCTTACTTCTAAAATTGTACTTATTAATTCGCTTATCAATAATGTGGGACATACTTGGAGGCGTTAACTCGTTATATATTTTAAATATTAATTTACCTATATTTAGCTTATATGTATAAAATAGAGTATCCCACCCGACTTTTGCGAGTACTTCTTGTGAGGGCATATCTCGCGGCAGATTACATATTATTCTTGCTGCTCTACAATGTAGTATTTCAAGTGAATTAAACATATCCTTACAATTAAAACCTCCCCACACTGGCAGTGCATAGGTGACAGAGGGTTGGATTATCTTGAGATAAAGGTCTATTAGCATCTGTCTGGGCAAAAAAACAACTTCTTTTCAGTAAATTGAGCTTATTTATAAAACCTTTTTTTACTGCCAGAATCTGTTTTGTCCAATTCAGTTTATCGTCAATTATAACTCCTAGTAATCTTGTGTGTGATACCCATCTTAGTCTATTTTCGCCTATATTTAGTGTATTCATAGGTCCAATAAATGTTCCTCTGTACATTATCATGGCTTCACACTTCGTTGAATGTGGCGTAAAGGAATTTACCGTGCACCATGTACTCAGCTCTTTCAGCGCGTTGTTGAGTGACATTGTTACTTGATCGACTGTATCTCCAATACAATAGAGAGTTGTATCGTCAGCGTACATATAAACTGTACCTGACGTAACTGCCGTAGGCATGTCATTTGTGTACAATGTGAATAATGTAGGGCCTAGTACCGACCCTTGGGGAATTCCGCGCGTGACACGCGCTACATATGATTGTTTACCATTCATGATTGTGTATTGAGTTCTGTCTTTAAGATAGTTCTTGAGCCATGATAATAAAGTGCCATTTATGCCAAAGTGGTTTTGTAATTTATACATTAAAGTAGTATGCGAGACACAGTCGAATGCCTTACTAAAGTCGACAAAAGCTACGCCAATCACCAAGTTTGAGTCTAACGCCCGTCTCCAAGTTTCCGTTAGGTGCACTAGCAATAGTTCCGTTGAATGACCCTTTCGATAGGCCCACTGTTTGTCAGTTATTAAATTATTATCCGTGATCACGTGTTGTACTAATTTGTCTGCGATACAGGATTCCATTATTTTACTCGGCACACTGAGGATTGACAGTGGTCTGTAATTGGCTCTTTCCGATTCATCATCTTTTTTAAAGACTGGTGTTAATCGTGCTTTCTTCCATTCGCTAAAAACCAAGGCTGCGTTTGCACTCACCAAGTATAATCTAGTTAGTGGTGCGGTAATTGCAGGGCCTGCTAATTTTAATAACTTGGGAGGTATATTGTCCGGGCCTGTTGCCTTACTGGGTTTCACTGCCTCGATTTTCTTTCTAATCATTTTATCCGTCAGACTTATACTGCTTATAGTTGGGATCTCTGCTAGACTCTGTTCATCTGTATGGTTTTGGCATTTAGGGAGATTTTTCACTAGATTGTCTCCTACTGTGGTGAAATGGGAATTCATTAAATTTGCTTTTTCTTCATCATCTACTGCTAGACTTCCATCATTGCGTCTCAGCGGGCCAATTACTTTACGTATTTTAGGATTGGTTGTCTTTGTAAGCAATTTCCAGTAGTCAGTAGTTGTCTTCACCTCATCTATTTTCTGCTTAAAAAAGCGCGTCTTAGCTCTTCGAATGTCCGATATAATTTCGTTTCTCAGCTTCTTGTATTTAGTCCATATTTCCTGGTCCTTTGTTTCTACAGCTTTCTTGTATAATTTATATCGCCGGTTCATTTTTAATCGTATATTACTGCTAATCCAGGGTGAAGAGTAGCTTCGCACTTTAATTACTTTACGCGGTGCATGCGTATCACATATCTCTTCAAATACTTTATTCCAGGCCCACAATATGTCATCAGGATCTTCGAAGACATTAGCGATGTGGAAGGGGGCCGATTCAATATCCGCTTGAAAGTCCTTTACATTCATACGCTTGTAGTCCCTAGTGTTTATGATTTTAGGTGGCGGCCTTTTATTTAACAGGCGTAATGTAGCATACACCAGGTGGTGGTCTGAGATCCCCAAGGGGAAGGTTCCTGATTTGCAAACCAAATCTTTCCTAGTGGTTATGATGAGATCTATTAAGGTGCTTGTTGTTGGTGTTATTCTGGTAGCAGTGGTAATCACATTTTGCATATTGAACATATCAAATATACGTCGCAGATTATTCGTGTTTGATTGAATTTCTGCATACGTCTCATTCATAATATTAGTATAAGACACAGTCTATTTGCGTTATTGTTCAACACAAAATTGTCTTTCGTGCTCAGCGGGCACTATTATACAAATAGACTGTGTCCGTTGAGGAACTATCGGCTGATAGTTGCCCGTGGAAATTTGATGTTGTTAAAACAAATATAAGCCCGAGAACGAATGCTAGTTTTAAGAACATCAAATTTCCAAGGGAAACTATCAGCCGATAGTTCCGAGAAAAACACAGTCTATTTGTCGTTATTGTTCATCACAAAATTGTCTTCTGCTTTCAGCGGACACTATCGCCTGATAGTTTTCATCCGCGGACAACAACTATCACATCACGTGATCGCTTTTAGCCAATGAGCGCGCACCAAAATTTTGTGGTGAACTATAACGCCTGATAGTTTGCCTCCACAGACGACAACTATCATGTCACGTGATCGCTTTTGACTAATGAGCGCGTGCCAAAATTTTGTGGTGAACTATAACAGCCGATAGTTCCTCGACGGACACAGTCTATTTGTATAATAGTTCTAAGACAGACACACACTATTTGTTGTTATTGTTCATCACACAATTATCTTCCTCTCTCAGCAGGAACTTATACAAATAGTGTGTGTCCATCAAGGAACTATCGGCTGATAGTTGCCCATAGAAATTTATGTTTTTAAAACAAATATAAGCCTGAGAATGCAGTTTGAGGGCTTATATATGCTAGTTTTAAGAAAACAAAATTCCAAGGGAAACTATCAGGCGATAGTTCAGAGACAGACACGCTCTACTTGTCGTTATTGTTCATCAGAACATTGTCTTCCAGTCTCAGCGGGCACTATTGCCTAATAGTTTGCCTCTGCGGACGACAACTATCATGTCATGTGATCGCTTTTAGCCAATAAGCATGCACCAACATTTTGTGGTGAACTATAATGCATCTGTGGACGACTACTATCACGCCACAATCGGTTTTGGCCATGCAATGAGCGTGCACCAAAATTTTGTGTTGAACTATAACGCCTGATGGTTATTTTGCACCGTGGATGACCACCATCACGTCACATGATCGCTTTTAGTCAATGAGCGCATGCCAAAATTTTGTGGTGAACTATAAACACAGATATTTACAGTAGTTGGTGTTTTACTGAGGTTGTTAATACAAATTAAAGCTGTCAGTTGCCCTGCACCCAGGAAGCAATATAAACTAGGGATATAAGTCCCTGCTCACATTGAACAAAATAATGCTTTCAATAGCCCTATACCATGGATTGTGATAGCTCCTAATCAAGTTAAATTCCTGTTGTGTTATGGGGGTGCAAGGGTTTACATTGACTAATGCATTAATTTTATTATGAGTCTCCAATGGTGGTGTAGACGATTTAGATAAATTTAAATTCGAAAATATAATGCCTCCTGGATCTGAGTACCGGTACATTGCAAATTGTTACATCAACTAAATTAGTATTAAATTTAGCTATAAATTCTTTAAATTTAAACATTGGAGCAACTTTATTACAGTATTAATTAATATCAACATATTCTTCAGGCTGCGACAATACCATTGTTTATGTCAAACAAAGATGTGGCTGTAGAGGCGGTAAGAGGCAGTTTACTCCTTTTGTTATTTGCATTATTCAATTATTATTTGCATGTAAGCAGTGGCCAACTCGAAAGCTTTTAGCTACTTTGACCACTGTACACTTGAATCTTTTAATTTATTCCATGTACTTATTTTGTTTATATATTTTTATCTACTCTCCTTATTGTAAATATTATAAATAGTGTGAAATAAACTTGAACTTGAACTTGAACTTGAACTTAATACTTATAATGTATAAACCATCTTTATTTTTCTCCTGTGTGATTGGTGGAATTACATCACGTGACCAGATAATTGTTTTCTGCCAGATAACAGTTGTCAGCAGTAATTATTATTATTCAAAACATTCATAGCATTGCCCAAATAATTATGGTCATTAGTCCCTCTTATGTTTAGACTTAGACTTTAACTAATTATTTGCACATTTCGTAAAGATACAAATGACATATTAAAAAAAACTTAGATGACTATGTACTGTACATGTATATGTAAATAAGAAAAGAAATAACAAGTACATATAACTTTAGAGGAAGAAAATGAGATTGTGCACAGTGGTTAAAGTAGACAGAGCTTTCGAGTTAACCATCACCTGTCCTAAAATTGACAAGTACAGTTCATGCGATAATATATTAAAGAAAATAGATAAAAATAGATAATTTAGTATGCCCACTTTTTGACTATGCTGATGCAATATGGGGAGACAAATACAACTCAACTCTTATGGATGATCTTCAGATTTTGCAAAATAAGGTGGCCAAGATAGTTCTTAACTTACCTAGTTATAGTTCTTCAGCACATTAGCCTTGTCAAATCTCAATTGGCCTACTCTTTCCAAACATGGTCTTGTGCATCGTCATATTTTAATATATAAATATGTCAGTGGACTCCTTCGTTATGATTTTAATATCTTAAAGAATGCAGTGACATTCACATGTCTAATACAAAGAGAAAGAACAATTTTAGACTTCCAAGAATCAAGCTTATTATGACAAACAACGTCTATTGTACCAAGGTTTTAGTGAATGGAATAGTTTTTATAATTTGTTGCGGGAAATCAAATCCCTAACTCTTTTTAAACAGAATGTCAAAAGACATGTTTTTGAATTGTCATAAACTTTAGCTCTAGTCACTCTATAAATGTATTTTTAGCCTAGTTTTTAACTCTAGATTATTAATGTATTTTTATTTTTGTTTCTTATTTACATGTATGTTAATGCAGGGCTCTATTGAAAAACTCTTTGGAGATATAGATTCCCTGCTATAAATAACATTATTATTATTAAATTTTATTATTATTATTATTATTATTATTATATCAAATAAAGCTAAAACAGATTTTACTTACATGGACAGAGAAAAAAAAAACAGAAACAAAATTAAAGCTCTTTTAAAGAAGATTAATATATTATTTTGATTTTCTATGTGGTATTATTGATATCGTTTTTTGAATGTTCAATATGGTTAACATTTTAAGTTGAGAGGAATTTACAGGAATACATGACTCCCTGACCTATCTTATACTTCTTCAAAAATTAAAGGGCTCGGCATAAAACTAATTTGCACACAGGTGATCTCTGGACTGGTAGGATCAGTGACTACTAGGCTAATCAATCTCCAGTTGCTGACAGTTTTGAACGGGTGCAAATCATTTATTTTTTGCATGGCACAAGGGTCAATAATATCTTCACTGTATTTACTCAAATAAACGCCCCTTGCTTCTGTATTAAACACCCCTCTCAAATAAATCCTCCCCCCCTAGAGTGGTCAAAAGGAAATAAATGCATTGGGCATTTAATAGAGGGGGGTGTTTGGTAAGAACATTAAAATCTATTTCAAAAATTGCTCTGGGTGCTCCAATGATGTATTACTGTTTTTTAAATAAGCTATACTGTGTTATACCCCCAGCTGATGAAGAATATTTTTGTGTACTTTTTGTATACCATACCACTTTAAAACACTATATGACATATGGAAGGTTTATTTTTATTTTTTATGTAATGGCATTAATAAATCAATAATTAAGGCTGATGGTAATACTTATATACACTTATATACATTTGTAACTAACAGTAATGGATATGGCCTTACAAACTCCAAAATAATACCTGATTAATAAATGCCCGTCACAAATTTAATGCCCTCTCGAATAATTGCCCCATCAAAGAAGCTCAGTTTTTATTAAATAACCTGGGCCAGGTTGTTCGAAGCAAGATTAAGCACTTAAATAAATTATTGCTAACTCAGGGTTAAACTGTACAGATTGCAGTTACATATTTAGTGCTAACCTAGGGTTAAAGTTAACCTTGTTTCGAACAACCCGGCCCTGGGTGTTAATTAAAGTAAATATCATGGTACCTGATATTATTATATTAATGAGTGAGTGGGCAGCATTTGCATGTTTGCAGATGATACTACTAATTATATATTTTACCAGGGCATCACTAATATTCTGTTTTACATTTTCATGTGATTCAGGTTACAGGATCTGGTAAAACTCTGGCATTTGTTATTCCAATAATAGAGATTCTCTTAAGAAGGTGGGTTATAATTTTTATCTGTGTTTTAATTTTCCTATTAGCAAACCTTTGTCAGTTCCGTAACTTTAACATTGTTTACCACCGTTGTCATTGCTATGTGATGGCACAAGACCAATGTCATGACGTGAAGTTGGCAATAGACTTCCGTCGATCATACAAAGTGGGAGGGGCTAGCCTCAAACGTCAAGGACAAAGTACATGCATTTGCAACACATTTTAGCTGTTGTCTGAGAAACTACACAACATGAATACTCAAGGTTTAACGTTAGAGAATGTAAAATGTTTTTTGTTCAGCCTGAATGGAACTCTGCATTTATCCTACTTTTTTAGCAAACCTGGGTAAAAAAAGCAAAAGGCTTGCAAATAAAAATTAATTAATTAATTACCCCTCCCACTTTGTCTGATTGACGGAAATCTATTGCCAACGTCATGTTGCAACTTTAGTCTGACGTGTCATCGCTTAGCAATGAAAATGGTGGTAAGTAATTTTTAAAATCTAGTAAATTCTGTTGTGTAATTTTGTTACAGTGGCCCATAAGTGCAAAACACAATACACACAGCAAAGACACAATACACTAACTGAAAACACAATACACACAGCGAAAACTCAATACACTAACTGAAAACACAACACACACAGTGAAAACACAATACATTAAACTGAAAACACAATACACACAGCGAAAACACAATACACTAAACTGAAAACACAATTTAATGCACGCAGTGAAAACACAATACACAAAGCATGGTAACTAGCCGAGGACTGGGCACTAATGTTATTAGCGCTTACCAGTTTGAAATGCAGTTGCACCCGCCAGAAATTTGAAAAATGGTGGATGCTGAATCAGCTGAAGCACTACTTTGATTCTCTTTGAACTATATGACTACACAACAATTTTGAATTTTCTTGAAAAAAGTCATGGAATAAGAATTTCGAAAAGAACACTTTTGAATCCTTTAAATCAATATGGTCTATGCAGGCGAGGGCAGAGTGTGGATGAAAACATTGTTCGGGAATACATTACACAAGGGAGCTGGATGGTCTGGCTAGTGGCTTCTCGAATCTCGGTTACTAACAGGTCTATGTGGCGAAGGCTGCACTCAAAATACATGGCAAAACAGAGTTTGTACGCCACACAATCTTTAGCAACTTTTTGAGCTCACTTCTGTAGTAACGATAAGATCTTAAGGAGATGGTAGAAAAAGACAGGAAAATGGTCCATTATACCATGTGCACAGAAAAGTCATTTTCTCCCGTAAAAATGTACAACGAGTATGAACGAATTGCTGTTAAATCATTGTCTGGCTTAGAAACTACTCAGTTCTCAACAACAACAACAACAACAACATTTATTTCACTCTAGATGTAGGAGTTACATGTGGTAAAATGATAATATAAATTTAACAATGAAAAAGAGAGTGAGCTGGACCTGAAAAAACCTGAGAAGCTATCTAGTCAGGAACACTCTAATTGGCGGAACACAGGAACACAACTTTCAACTTTACAACATACTTTTTTTACAAAACATAAGGTACTGGTAAGATGTAAAATCTGCATTTGATTAATTTATGAAATATGGACATAAGGAACATGATAACATTATTGAAACTGATAATTTTCCAAGAAATGAGCTATTAGTTTTTTTTTGAAGATTTTTTTATTGAGATCTTTTAAGTCTTGGGAGATTTCTTTCCAAATTTTAATTCCTTCACTTGTAATGAAGCACAAACTGTAATTTGTTCTAGAACGATTAATAAAGTATGTTTGTTTTGAAACTTGTCTTGTTTGGTATTGGTGTACATGAGATAGAGGGACAAATAGATCAGTGAAAGTAGAACCAACTGTATTATAATAGACATCGTACATAAACAAGCTCGCATGCAATTTATATAAATCATTAGTAGTCAGTAATTCTAGTTTGAAGAATATAGGAGGTGTATGGGCATTCCACTTTTCATTTGAAATTACTCTAATTGCTCTTTTTTGAAGAGTGCACAAAGGCTTCCTCAAAGTGGGATAAGAATTTCCCCATAGTAAAATACCATAATTCATATGTGGGTAAAATAAGGAATAGTATATATTTGTTTTAAAACTATTGGGGGTGCATGATGTTTGGCTTTGTATAAAATACCTAATGATTTTGCAAGTTTTAGCTTAATAGAGGCTATTTGTTCTTTCCAGGTTAAGTGTTTGTCGAGTCGAATTCCCAAGTATTTAGTGTGATTTCTTTCCTCAATTAATTCATTATTAATTTTTATGAGTGGAGAGTTAGGAATTTTTTTTGTTTAGGATGAAAAGTAACGAAATTGGATTTAGATACATTCAAGGATAATTTGTTACATAGAAGCCATTCATCAATTGAGCTTAGATCACTATTTACTGATGTTTCAATGTCATTTATATTGTCACTATCGTAAAATAAACTAGTATCATCAGCAAAGAGAAAACATTAAAGAGATCTGATAGAGTTAGGGATATCATTTATGTAAAGAAGAAACAGTAAAGGGCCAAGGACTGATTTTGTGGTACACCACATTCAACATTTAGTTTTTTGGAAAGGGTGCCATTATTAGATATAAGTTGCTTTCTGTTATTTAGATATGATTTGAACCAATTTAGAGGAGTACCTCTGATGCCGTAGTGTTCTAATTTATCGGTTAGTATGTCTAAATTTACGGTATCAAAGGCTTTTGCAAAGTCTAAGAATACTACTATGGATATTGTTTTGCTTTCAAATGAATTTATAATATGATTTATTAAGTCTAGTACTGCAAGTATTGTAGATTTCTTTTTTTGGAAGCCATACTGGTGTTCAAAAAATATTTTTTCTTTGTTCAAAAAGTGTTTTAGCCTAGTGAGCATAACTTGTTCAATAATTTTGGAGAATATTGGTAATAGAGAAATTAGCCTATAATTTGTTATGTTTAATTTAGAGGCTCCTTTATAGCCTGCGTCACATCCGGACTTTTCTCTGGTATAGTCCGTCTGCGAAGCAGCGACACAAACCGTGTTCTAGACCCCAGCAGCGTACCGTGATTTGAGCACACGTTCTGATTGGCTTTTAAAAATGCTCATTTCTTACACGTCTTCTGACTTGCCATTCAACTGTCACCAGCCTGTCACCTGTTAGTCTCCCCAGAATCCAAGAACCACTCGCGCCAGAACACTCGTCTGGCAGGAAATCGTTAGTGGAAATATAGAGGCTAAACTTAAAAATATGGATGTAGAATCGGTTCAAATAGCTTCGTATATATTCTGTTCTTAGCTTTTATCAAGAAATAACAAATATTTTGGAAGAACTCATTTATTTTTAGGCTGAACTAGTGAGCTCGTGTAAAATGACGACAAAAGCGAGTCGTTGCTTATTTAATTTGTACATTTACGCTAGACAAATGGCGAATGGAATGTCGTGCTGATGTAACCAGCTGTTGGAGCTATCGCATGGCGTGACTATTCTAGTCATTTCAAAATAGCCAGTCAGAAGGCGTGTGAGAAAAAGCATTTTTAAAAGCCAATCAGAACGCGTACTCAAATCACGGTACGCTGCTGGGGGTCTAGAACAAGCTTTCCATCGCTGGTTCGCAGACGACAATAACAAGGTTTTGTTCGGATGAAACGCAGGCTACTCCTTTATGGAGTGGAATTATTTTGTGAACTTTTAATTTTTCAGGGAAACATCCATTTAAAAAAGAGTTGTTGATAATGAGTTCTAAGGGTAGAGCCAACAATTTGGATGAGAGTTTAATTAGACTTATTGGAAAATTATAAATACCAGGGCTTTTATTTGGATTTAAATTACAAATGAGGTCATTGATGAGGTCACAGTTTCTAATCCTGAAAACCGCGTTTAAAATAGGTGTCTCGTAAACACAGACCTCAAAAACACAGACTCCGAAAACACATTTTTATAATATCCTCAGTGGTGCAATTTTCCTAAGACGTTTTGCCGGGCTCCCTTGCAAACAACCATTTGTTTCTTATTCAAGACTTTACACTGCTAGCCGAAAATCCCGGTTAAATGCAGCAGCTTTCTTGCAGTACTACTTAGTGGCAGCCTTTTATTCAGTGGCATTGGCATAGATAATCACAGCTCGCCAAAAACCTTAATGCGATGCAGTAAAGCCTGGCTTCCATACGATGGGCTGACGATCGCCAGATGTCTACCACAGTTTGTTTACATTGGCTTAGCGATCCAGCGACTGTGGGTGATCGTGATCATGGTGATCATGAAGTAGGTTTCGCACGCATTAGTAACACAATGATAATAGTCACGCAAAGGCTAGCTGCATTGATATCAATTGCCTAGCCTGTATTATGTTTTTGAGGTCTGTGTTTTCGGGGTCTGTGGTCTGGGGACTATGTTTTCGAGACACCCTTATTTTAAACGCGGTTTTCTGGATTAGAAACTGTTTGAGAACTGAGTAGTTTATAAGCCAGACAATAATTTAACAGCAATTCGTTTGGACTCATTGTACACTGATTTTACGGGAGAAAATGACTTCTGTGCACGTGGTATGATGGACCACTGATTTTTCTGTCGTTTTCTACCACTACAGAAGTGAGCACTAAAAATTGCTAAAGATTGTATGGCATACAAACTCTGTTTTGCCATGTATTTTGAGTGCAGCCTTCGCCATATAGACCTGTAACCGAGATTCGAGAAGCCGCGAGCCAGACCATCCAGCTCTCTTGATCTTATGTAATGTATTCCCGAACAATGTTTTCATCCACACTCTGCCCTCGCCTGCATAGACCATATTGATTTAAATGATTCAAGTGTTCTTTTCGAAATTTTTATTCCATGACTTTTTTCAAGAAAACTCAAAATTATCGTGTAGTCATAGTTCAAACACAGGATTACCATCCTCAAAATTGGTTTTGGGCTTCCTGTGGTTTCGTCAGTTGTCAAATGGATTCCCCCCCGGATTTTGCCTTGTTTACCTCAAATTTGCAGGATTCATGTAGCATTAATTCTAAAGCTGAAATCTTTAAACTTGTATCAAAATAAACTTTACTTATTATATTTACCAGTTCTCTGTGTCTTCCTGTCGTCCGATGCATTTTATTTAGAGATGCCACAGGTCATAGTCGAGAATGTCCTTGTCAATATTCATCTACATGAAGGACGTACTCAACAATGTCAGACCTGTAGCATCTCTAAAATGCATCGGACGACAGGAAGACACACAGAACTGGTAAATATAATAAGTACAGTTTATTTTGACACAAGTTTAAAGATTTCAATAGAAATGTTGCGTGGATGTTGCACGAAAGTTTGACTATAGATTCAAACTTCATGCAACATCGTGCAACAGGGTGGTCAAACGGACGCAACATTTTCATGCAACAATATGTTGCATGATGTTGCATGAAAATGTTGCGTCCGTTTGACCGGGGCTCAATATGGCTGTGTATTTTTACGATTCATGCATATTTTGCCAAGCCTTCGGGCAAGCCAAAAAATAACTAGTAAAAATACAGGTGTATTAGATGCTTAACTGACTAATAAGTTATTTATTATATAAATTCTGCAATGAAACAAAATGTTCTTTCCATAACCCTTGCATGCATGCTTGAGAAATGGGGTTTACCATGGTGACAGGAAGCCATTTTAACATAACTACCGTACCCGAAAATAATACAGTCTCGTATTTGGTGCTTTCTTGGCAGAATTGTATAATAATAATCCATTTCCCCCTGGTAGTTATAAATATAAACTCTTGTACAGCATCTAAACCTTTTTATACCATATACAGAGGGCTGTAGAACAGAGGAAAAACTGATTGTTTCTCTGTCATATTTGGTGTTATCTTAGTAGTAAGTGTGAGGCTATTTGTCGGCCTTGTGTCTGCCTCTGTATAATTAACAAAATTGTCATAAATTAGGAGTAAGACAGGGGACGTCCCAAGGGGTGAGGCTCTCCCTCAAAACCAAGACGTTGGCAAGGCACTATTTTTAAAAAGTTTCCAGGCCAACGTGCATGTGTCCATCAGCGCAAAAAGGGCTATCCCTACCTCCAATGCTTTAAAGCAAAACAGCAAAGGGATTTTTTTTCGGGGGAGAGGGGGGGGAGGTGAACCCCAAGTCCCCTTGGATCTCTTCTGTGGGTGGTGTTGGATAAAAATCCAGGGGGCCCCAGGGTAAGGACCAACCACGTTTCCGCATCGGAGGCAGGTTAAAAAAAAAGAATTAAGTTAGTCATGTACCAAGACAAACCCTAGTGCCCAAATAACCAAGACAGCATGTCGGTGGAGGAGGGGCCCTCCACAAAGAAAGCCAAAATGGCTGTGTGGCTCGGGAAGAAAACAAAAGAACAAGAGAGAAGTGGTGGTTGTGGAGAAGGAAGGAAGCCAGCAGGATGGTGCTGGTGAAGGGGGCCCATTTTGTGTGGCATGCATGAAAGAGCGCCAATGGCACGTCCTTCCCTTCCGACGTATGGACAGCAACTGACGAAATTGACACCTGGCCTGTGGCAAGATAGGCTCCGCCCCCTCCAGCCTGCCATGCTCTTTCGGTTTGGCTGTGTGGGATTTTGTCTTCTTTTTTTCTTTCCCACCCAGGAAGTGGTCCTCACTCTTTTGTGGTCCTTGGTTTGGGTGTAGGGACGGCACCCAATCCATCCATACATTACCCAAAACGAAACATGCCAGCTTTAAAAAAAAGAAATGTGCCGACTCTTTCCGTTTCGGACACAAGTTTTTTTTCAAATGAGGTGTTAGGTTTATATATATATATATACAGTACAGCTCAAAAATAATGCACGGCCAAGAACTTCTTTTTGCGGACGCAAGAAGTTGACTTAGTGTGTTTCTTTTTGCGCTTATAATTAATTCAACTTAATTCTAACGGTTGAAATTCTCTTACTAATTAACGTAAAGTCGTCCCTTCGACTGGAAAGAAACAAATATGTTACATTTTGCAGACTGAGGTTCACGTTCTGCGGGAAACATCAAATTAAAGTACTAAAGAAATATATTAGAACAACAAATACAAAACTATACAGCAAAATAATTTATTGCATTTTAGAAATGAAATTTCATGTCTTACATTGGAATTCAAGTGCAACTTTTTGCTAACACTGCTGTTGAATAATAGCTAGGTTGATTATATGACAAATGGCCCTTAAGAGTTGTATTCTTTATTGAATCCCACTGCCGTCCATGTGTTCAGCTGACTATTAAATAAGACAAACACTTCAGAAATATTAAAAGTAAAAACTCCAAGACAGCAGCCCAAAACATTTTCGCCTTTCACACTTCTTTATAATATTTATCACCGCTGTTTGTGTATCGGCAAAGGCACTTACCTCCTAAGTTGCTGCTTCACAGCTCGCTTATAACGCATCCTCCCATTTCTTCTGATAGCCTTACTGAAAATCAAAAAGCGGGTTATCAACTTCTTGCGGGTTCTTGCGCCGCAAGAAGTTCTTGCGGGACTTCTTGCGGGTGCATTATTTTTGAGCTGCACTGTATGTTGTAGGTTGTTTCTCAATTCAGGTTAATTTTCAAACAACCTACCGTATTTTATCACGTACAAGCCGCACCTCACGTATAAGCCGCACCCCTAACTTCAGCCTGATAAACAGAAGCTTGTTTTTCCCGAAAGGTTTAAGGAAAAACCTCGTGTATAAGCTGCACCACAAAATTCAGTAAGAGTAGTCTTGTGTTCGAGTTCATAAATGCCCGTAATTGAAGCAAAACTTCTTCAAAAGAGATCGTCATATCACAACAACGAATTGGTTACAACTTTCCTTGCCCTTTCTTGTGTATATTTTAACCTGCTGTCTTTAAATCACTTCAGAATTATTCTGCTGTTGTTCCCCCATCAACCAACAACATATTTAAGGAACTTCATTCCTTTAAGCGAACAAGAAAGTAAGATTTTCTGGCGAAACTATATGAGCACATGTCTGAGTCCATGGTCCGCCATCTTGGATTTTCAAGGAGTCCTTTTGGGTGAGAGTTTTCTCAAACGTCCAATCGAGCGTGATCGAGATCTGAAGTTGAACATGAACTCAATGAAAATTATTCTTTATTTGAAAATTTGAAGGCTTCAAAGACCAATTAAGGCCTTTAACAACACTAGGAACCATTCGAGGAGTTAAGCAGAGAAGATGACAGGCAATTGGACAGCTAGTTTTCTTTGGAAAGCGAAGGAGAGGAGTTTGAGTACAAAACTTGCTGACACTCATGTTCTGTGAATTGAATGTGCCATTTCTATTGTTCATATGGCTTTGTTTGTGGTCATTGCAAAAAAAGTTTTCTGAAAACACTCACATATAAGCCGCACCCCCAACTTTGTGGCAATTTTTTGTTACTTTCAAAATCTGAAAGTCGAAAAAGGTGCAGCTTATACGTGATAAAATATGGTAGGTTGGAATATCTGATTCTAAAAAGGGATTTTTTTTTTTTTTGGATTCATAAAAAAAGGGGGCTTAGTTTTTTTGGGAGGGAATTTAAAAAGGAAAAAAATCACCCACCCCTCCCCTACAAAATACTTTTGACAACCCACCCCTCCCCTCTACTGCACCCAGTATCAGCCTCCTGGGGAAACCCTTACCAAAACCGAAAGAGCCAGCATGTTTAGTTTGGTGAAATGTATGATTCGATAGATTGGGTGCCATCCCCATGCCCAAACCGAAAGAGCAAGGCCAACTTCCTGGGTGGGAAAGAAAAAAAAAATTACCCACGGCCAAACTGAAATAGTGTGGCATGCTGGGGCATGAGGATGGCATGGAGGGGGCGGATCCTATCTAGCTGCAGGCCAGGCATCGATTCCGTCAGTTACAGTCCAGACGTTGAAGGGGAAGATAAGGATGTGCCATCGGTGGTACTCTATCATGCACGCCGCAGACATGAGGGCCCCTTCGTCACCACCGTCCCACTGGCTTCCTTCCTTCTCCATGGCCACCTCTTCCCTCTTGTTCTGTTTTTTTTTTTGCCTGAAGCACACCACCAGTTTGGCTTTCTTTGTGGAGAGCTCCTCCTCCACTGACACACCATGTTGGTTATTTGGGTGCTAGGGTTTGAGCTGCCGTCTTGGTAACTTGGACTTTTTTGGAGCTAGGGTTTGTGCTGCCAACTTTATTAATTCTTTTTTTTTAACCTGCCTCCGATGAAGAAATGCAGTGACCCCTGGATGTTTCTCTATTAAACACCACCAGTGGAAGAGATCCGGGGGGACTTGAGTTTTTTTCTCCTGCTGTTTCGCTTTAAAGCATTGGAGGTATAGGGATGGGTCCCTTTTGTACTGATGCACACACGCTTGTCGGCCCTGAAACGTTTTAAAAATAGCGCCTTGCTAATGTTTCAAGGGAGAGCCCCTCCCCTTGAGACGTCCCCTGTCTTACTTCTAATATATGATAATTTTATTAATTATACAGAGGCCAACAAATAGCCCCACACTTACTACTTCCATTTTGTATTCACATTGACTCAAAATATTGGTAAATGCCTAATCAGTTGTTTACTTGTATTTTTGCTCTAGAGAGGAAAAGCTAAAGAAACACGATGTAAGTTGTGATTGGTAATACAATCATGTATATTTGCAGTGTATTAATTTGGCTGGGCTGAATTGCGACTTTGTGAATTACCAAATTAGAGTGATGCTTCAAGCCACAAATAGCTTAACAGTGATAAGGGTCTTCTAAAAGGTGTTATCTTTATTGACTAGACCATAATATTATTGTAGTATACCAGAAGTGACGTTCGTGCCACATGCACATCTGTAACAGAGCATCATGGGTATTGAGGGGGCTCTGCCATTATGGGAAATAAAGAAGGTTAAAAGTTTGCACGTTCTTGAATTCTTGAATGCGAAACTGGACTATTGTAACCTCATGTCTGAGGAAATGTCCAACTCTTTTTCTTAAGGGGGGGGGGGGGGGGGGATAGAATTAACTAAGTGCAACAGAAATATGTATGTGTATGTGTATGCAACAGCATGGCCCCTGAAGCTAAAGGGCAGTTGTAGCTTTAAGTTACATGTGCCTCAGACAAAAGTGGCAGTAAGTGCAGAGTTTTACATACATGTAGTGCCAGGCAATGCAGTGACCTTGCCCTTAAATCCCCAAAGTATTCAAGGGCATAGGCAAGCTCAAAGGCTATCTGCTAAAACTTCATATAGATAAAAGTGTCAGACCTGTAGCTCAATCAACCCCTGCGCAGAATTCCATTCAGCACCAGGCAAAAGGTTGTGGAGACGCTGGAGCAGCTTGAGGAGATGGAGATCGTTGAAAAGGTGGATAGGCCCACTAGCTGGATTAATCCTCCTGTAGAAAAGTCAAACTAGAAAGTCAATTAGAATATGCCTCGACATGAGACAGGCCAATCGTGAGGTTCTGATGGAGAAGCACCCTGTCCCCACTGTGGGTGAGACCCTTCAGGAGATCTCTGGAGCCAAAGCATTCACTTAGATCTAGAACCAAGCTGGACTTAAACATGGCCTTCCATCAGATTGAACTTCATCCCGAGTCAAGAGACATAACAATATTTGCAGCCCTGAATGGCCTTTACCATTACAAGCGCTTGTTTTATGAGTGAACATGGCAACAGAAACGTTCCAGCAGCCCTTACACCCAAAGATGTAGAGATAACTAAAAAATAGCCTAGGTTGCAAAAACAATAACCTAGGTTACAAAATAATAACCTAGCTTAAAATAAATAACCTAGGTTAACTTAAAATCAACCTGAAAATAAAGGTTGTAATGGACAAGTGACAAGCAACAAAGGATTGTCATTTAACTGGCGGCAGATATTATGCGGAATGGAATACGGTGCAATTCAAAATTTCCTAGAAGTAAACCATTACATAAATATTCTTTTTAAAGCCTTTGACTCCAAAAACAAATGAATTGACCAGACTTTTAGAAACAACCATAATCCATTTGGGTCTGGATAAAATTATGTTGTTTGCCGCTTCTGTGGGACAACATATTTTGGAACAGGTGTATACATCAACAACTTGCCTGCATGCATGTGCCTGTTATAATCTTGGTTATGCAACCAATAACAGTAGTATACACTTACCTGTGCTGTAGATTGGAGCCCTCATTATCACTCCTACAAGGGAACTTGCTAAGCAGATTGATGAAGTGCTACATAACTTTGTACAAGATATTTCGCATCTAAGGTACAGTATGAGTTGATTAAATACATCTCAAGCGTTGAGGAGAGGAAAGGGTTAGTGATTTAAGGAGAGGGCTCTAGGAGCTCGTGACTTGGAGATTAAAGGGAGTTGGGAAGTATAGTTGGTATGTGGTTACTAGTAGTACACAGTCTACAAATAATTTGTGTGGTTGGTACAGTCTGCATGTGGTTGGCTGAGCTACATATGTGCATGTACATGTAGCTCTTACTGATTCCCTTTTTATATGCTGCTTATTCTTTCTGTCTTCCAAAATCAGAAGAAACATAGCCCAAAAAACGTCACTACCTTTTCTTTCTCTGTCTCTTACAAGAATCATCATTAATAATGATAATTGTTTAGAATTGGGTATCAGAATTGGTTGTCGGTACCTACATGTAGGCTGTATACATAGGTAGGTTGTTGGTAGGCTGTTGATACAATGTAGGTTGTCGGTGGGTTGTCAGTAGGTAATGTTGGGAGGCTGTTGGTAGGTTTAAAAAAATGCTCTGAATTTCTAACAGGGATGAAACAACCATAGGGGCTGATCAAAGCCAGGACCTGGCTAATCCACAGATTGAATTGGAATTTAGCATGTTTGTTTTGGTGGAGGGAGGAAAACAGTAGACTATCTGCAAAAAACCTGTTGGTAGGTTGTCAGTGGATATTTTAGTGCAGTTTTGGGTCCAATAAACTTGTCTAAATAGCCTGAACAATGTTTGTACTAAGTGCTGTGCATAGCCCAGTGTTTCCTTAATGGTTTTATTGTGCACGCCCCTGAATGAGCAAATTAAAGTTCTACGAAAGTTCTCTGAAGGACGGTGACAAGCACACAGCCATCTCGACTGTACACCACACCTCTGCTGTGGACTAGTTTACACAGTTTAAACATGTTAGAGGATTTCAGAGAAATATAATGATCTGGTACATGTATCTACGGTGATCTCAAGTTTTCGATGGATTTACAACGAACGTTCAGTCGATTTATGACTTCTCAAGTTCTTTATCAGCCATGAATCTGAAAATACATTCCTCATACAGTGGAACAAGATTTGTTAAGACAATAATATCTTACAATGTTACACATGCCCTAAATTTATCAAAATACATTTGAAGGGCTAGTGTGCAACACGGGCATAATTAAGTGTCCCCTGGTCACATTCTAATTCTCCTTCAAATTCTTTGTTTTCTAAGGGAGAATTTAGAATGTGATCAGGAATCACTTATTGCACACATCCTTTCATTTCTATTTATGTGTATTTTGTTTTTCAGACAGCTTCTGCTTATTGGAGGAGCAGATCCTACTGTTGATGTCAAAAACTTCAAGGACAATGGGTAATTAAGGCCTTACACACTGGGAACGAATGACCCTCAAATTGCTGCGGCAACATTAAAGTTTTGTTACCCAGCTTACATGTTTTTCTGTTGAAAGCAGTTGATATTTTTATTCTCTGTGCCACGTTCTTCCCTCTTTCAAAGATAAAGATCCTCCATTCGAGAAACTACATAAAACTAAGGTCAGCTAGAGTGGTGGGAATTTAATAAAATGCAATCAAATAACAAAGTTACAGCAATTCTAAAACAAATTTTGGTTTTGTGCATCAACAAATTTTGTTGTGTATGTTGTAGGTTGTTTCTCAATTCAGGTTGTTTCTCAATGATTCTAAAAAGGGATTTTTTTATTTTTTGGGATTCATAAAAAAAAAGGAGTTTAGTTTTTTGGGGGGGGGGAATTTAAAAAGAAGAAAAAAATCACCCACCCCTCCCCTACAAAATATTTTTTGACAACCCACCCCTCCCCTCTACTTCCTTCCCCTCCTTTTCACTGCCTCTCAATTTTCTCCTTGTCCCCCCTGACACACCTTACTGTACTGTACCACTTACCTTGACGGTCACCCATCCACTTACTAACCTTGCCCGGTCGGGCTTAACTTCGCCGAATCACGAGGAACGCCTGGTAGATATTAATCCAGTGGATTATCGCACTGCGCCATGAAAGCGCTTGTTGATTTGAACACATCATTTATTCTCCAAGTGACTAATCGTCGAACCCAGTCCCTCTCGTTATGTGCGCATGCGTACTACTAACAAAATTGGACTTTGAAACATCTTTCGAAAACATTGTATGGATGACATTAAACCGGGACGAAACTGTAACACAGATGAAGTTTGTGTTGACTCTGCGTTGTTTTATGAAAGCTGCAGCAACTCAAGGGAAATCCAGAAAAAATACTTTGTTTCTTGACTTTATTACGGCTCCACTTGTACTTCGAAACAAACTGTGTCAACCGAACCGACTTAGAGTAATCACTGACCTAAAATAAAGACAAAAGAAAGCGCATCACCTCTAACATTGTATCTAGAAGAAGATTTTTACGATTCAAGAGCTAAATAGTATCTCAGTATTAAAGTAACGAGTGCAGAGGATCTTGGAGTTAAGCTGGCTCCTACTCGTTAGACTCAGCTTTTCCAATGGAATAAAACACTGACCACTGTGTCTAGAAAAAAATTGAAGTGGAACAAAGAAACACTGTATTATATTGTCTTGTTCTCTAATCAAAGAATTCCTCAGAGAATGTGAAAAGACATAAAAATGAATAAATGATCGAGAACTTACACAGAAATAACTCAAAACGTTATTAACAGTTATGTTTTCACTTTCCAGTTTCCATGCAGAACGTGCCAATAACAAGCAGATTTATTAAAGCCAGTTAGCACCACAATCCAAGCAAACTCATTCCTAACACTATTATATTAAAATCGAATTAATGGTCCTGCGAACTAATCCAAACCCTAGCCCAACATTTAAGTAACCCTAACAGTAACCAATTCTCACTAATTTTGGGTGTTTAGAGCTAAGTCACTAACAGACAAGTATAATGCTTCTTCAATGGTCCTGTGAACTAATTAATCCAAAACCTAACCCTGCATAAAAAAAAACCCTATAACCGTCAACAAGGGCTGCTCACTTACTTTGAAGTCAATAATTTTGGGTGTAAAAATATATTGTGTTCTCTTTTTCAGGTTATTTGATTTTGCAGCATGTTTTGAAATAATTATTATTAAATATTGTAATTTTACTTCTGTCCAAATATCAGGGCAAATATTGTGGTGGGGACACCAGGACGTTTGGAGGACTTGTTAACAAGACAGCAAGAAGGGCTGAACATGGCTGCACATGTCAAATCACTGGTGAGGAATCACTAGCCAATTCAAACAAACTTTTACATGATTATGTAGTTTACTACCCTGCAAACAGCATCTCCTTCTTGAGGGAGACCAGCGATTTCATCATTTCCATTCTTCAGTAGAAACGGAAACAATGATATTGCCAGTCTCCCTCAAGAAGGGGATGCTGTTTGCAGGCTAGACGTTTACAAGTCTGGACATTGTTTTGAGGTGAAGAAGCAATGGCCAGACTTGTAAAATACGTGATTGTGTAAAAGTTTTTTTGAATTTTCTTTTTCCTCTGGTAACGTGTGGTAACTTTGTGATATATGTTCCTGTATAATTGTTACAGCTTATTGTATCCATGCTGTTTTAGTGATAATATAATAATGTATTATATATAGCACAGATTTGACAGGAATTTAAAGGCTGCGAACTGGACGTAATATGGCATAGCTATACATGTATATATATTGCGAAAACTGCTCCAGTAGTGGAGCCCATCCCACCGTGTGCGGTTATGTACAGAGTACTGTAATACTAGAATATGCTTCTTATTCCATGTTTGGGCGTATGCCAGTACTTCCTGTGTTAAATATTTGTGGAATATCGTCACGTCGCTGCCCGACCCAGCTCGTCCCAGCTCGTCCCAGACCTGATCTAGATTTATATTAACACCTGTGTCAATAACCACTATAAAATTATAGTTCAGCTTTTCGTAAGAGTTATTTTTATTGTTATCATTCCCCCTAGATAGTTACTATTAAGTGTGACACTGTAGACTGTGTTGTTTGTGTTATGCACCTATCAATGTTAAGCCCGAGGGGGTGGAAATTTGACATTTTCTCCCAAAAATAATTCAAATTTCCCATCCTTGGGACAATACGTTAGCTCAAAAACATCAAAATTCCCCACCCCACTGCCCTATCTTATGTTCCTATTAATAATCCCACCCTGGGGCTGGCAGCGTATGTCAAAATCCCAACCCTCTGGATATATTTAAATTTAGTCCTGCCTGTCAAATCCCCACCCCCACTCCCAATTGGGCTTAACATTGATAGGTGTATTATCTGTCATCTAATCACCTCTTCACTGTTTTTAGGAAGTTCTAGTATTAGATGAAGCAGACAGGTTGCTTGACATGGGATTTCGATCCAGGTAAAAATTACATCTTTGGCAACCCAGAGCATGTGGAATATACCAGTACATAATTATTATGTGCTTCACTTGTCACATACCAAGGTTTCAAAATGAGGTTCTGCCAGGTTATAACATTAAATTAATGTATTCTTTGCGCATGACAAGTGCAGCATACAATGTTTCCTTCTCTTCAATTACCTGCAGACACACACATGCAGGACGCTGTCCTGAGAAATAACTGCACACACAATTTATTGTACATATACTCATGCAGTACTTCAATCTACGCTGCACTTTATGTAACATAAGATGCAATCACACACTGTGCTAATGTACTCTTCCAAATATGAAAAACCAAAAAAATTCCACTGTCAGTGTATGTGGTAAAAAGTGGAGATGTACATGTATTCCCCAGGCCAAATTATTCAGGAGTACTGACTTCTGGGAGGTGAAAGTCTGAAAACTACCACAACTCTGTAACATGGTCAGCAAAAACTGATATAAATATAGTTAAATATGGTAGAAAGACACGTATATAACTGTTGCAGTCAGGACCACAAATACCTAACTACAACTGATCATGCATGACATGTCCTTATAATTATACTCATGTACATGTATAGTTGATTACCTGGGTGGGTAGGGGAAG
This sequence comes from Actinernus sp. WN-2022, assembly GCA_030867875.1. NCBI lineage: Eukaryota > Metazoa > Cnidaria > Anthozoa > Actiniaria > Actinernidae > Actinernus > Actinernus sp. WN-2022. The sequence goes on from JAOWCC010001589.1 coordinate 127,238,420, forward strand.
GAAATGATAAGGGGGAGGTAGGAATATAGAGGGGAAGAGGGGGCAGAATTTAATTTTAGTACACAAAAATTACCTACCATGCAAAAACAACTAATTACCTGAAATGAAAAATTACCTGCAACATACATGTAATTAGTGTATATAATTATGAATCACTCAATTTTGGCCAGCCACAATGTAGGTGTGTGGATCTTGAGAATATTATTTGATATCGTAATAGAGACGAGAAGATTACGAAAAGAACTGTTAGATATTTTGAACTGTTGCTGGACGAGCTGTGTGTCGTATTAATTTTGTGGTAGTTTTTAGACCATTGCATTTTTTGTTTTGTTCAGTTGGATTTTGGAAGTAAACAACTCAGTTCAATCTCATCTTGTGGAAAGTTATTTTAATTTAACCGATCACTGCTACAATATCAGTTGTTAACTTGCAAAAGCTAATATGCCACTATTTGTTCTTTAATGTCTAGTATCAACACAATACTAGGATTTCTACCCAAGCAAAGGAGGACAGTATGTATGGATGCTATGTGTCATTTACTTGATTAAAACTATGATTATATTCAATAACTTATTCCAGTGTTGTCAATTGAAAGTATTAAAAACGATTTGGTAATAAAATAAACAGGATGGCAATGATTTACCAAAATTGCACAGTTATCATTCAATCTTTCCAGACAGAAGTATAATTATTGAGCCAATTTTTAGTACTTTTTTGGTATTTGTAATGTAGTCTAATCCAGTTTGGCCAAATTAAGTTGCTACAGGAAATAATCAAATAACTGTGTACTAACTGGTATGCAATAGTTTTTTCTACCATCAAGATTTTGATAAAGAATAATTGTCCCATGTACTACTTAACCCCCTGTATGATCATTAAGCTCACTGTGTATTTAAGCCAGCGTAAAGAACCTCGCCTGTCTCGTAGCTCTAGGATTCTAAATTGTTGTTTGTGTCTAGTTGTCTCACGGGAAACCACAGAACATGGTTTAGTTGCCCCAATAAGATTTAGATTTACGGCCTTGCCCCTGTTCTGCATTAAACACACACACAGTGTTTGGAGATTTTGTTGCAAATAAGCACTGAAGACCTGCTGGAGTGGAGTGGAGTTGATGGCTATGTTGTTACAAATCTTTCTTCATTTATCTTTGTTTTTTATTCATGACAATATCTGCTTGCATGGCTTCTTGGTGTTTATTCACACTTAAACCCTTTAAGTCACAAGAGTGCCATATCGCACTGTTACTGCATACTTGCTTTGAGGGTTTAAATCTGACTAAGTTCAAAGAGGAATGCCCTGAGATTCCCACACACCTTAATGTATAGACCAATGATCCTATTGAACTGCATTAGGAATATTAAAAATGAATAATTTCATCTAAATCCTCCTTTCTTTGCACAAGTTAACTTATATAGTTGACATTATTTCACTTCAGAAAAAGGGACTAAAATGACAGCTATAGTTACAGAAAAAAATATTTCTCCTCAGATTCTACATTTTTCTCACAAAAATGCATACATGTATTTCACATAAAATTTAGAGTTTCATGTTTGCACTAACCTCACTTTCTGTCTCCCAACACCTAAACTTGCCCAGCACCAAGCCATTCTGTCCACAAGCACTTCACAACAAGCTAAATTCATCCATAATGACCGCAAAGCATGCCGGGAAATCCAATCCACCGGCGGCATAGCACTCCCCCATCTTCATTCTTCAAAATGTAGAAGAAGTCAAAAGCCATTTCGACCTAATACCTTCATTTTGGAATCAATGGCAAGTAAATATTGTCCAATATTCCAAAAAAGCTATGATAGGTGGCTCCAGACCCCCATTTATAAAGTGACAGAAGACGTCCTGGCCCATTCACGAGTGGGAAATGAGGCTCTTTCTCTGTCACAATAAACTGGCACAAACTCGGTTCTTTGAGAAAGTGCTGATTGAAGCTCTCATCAGACTTAATGATGTCCTCCAGCACTCTATAAATGGTGAAAAAGGCTTTAAAAAGCATTAAATTATCTGTATTCCTCCAAACAAACTTCCCGCCAGCTCCGTCAAGTAATCCACAACTGCTTTCAAAATGGCTGACAAAAAACCTTGAGCCCCCAGTAGTATAGGTCAGTTGAATATTTCCATGGTAACAGTGACTACAGTTTTCTTAGGGGGGAGGTTTTGTTGCAGTCTAGAATGAGCCAAAAATCAGTTAAAAGCTTAAAGGGTTAAAGTGCCTATAACCCTTTTTCAATTTTGATAGCTTATGAACCTCCGAAAAGTTTTGAGTACTTCTGTGAAGAAAGTTTTGGTTTACAGTGAATACTTTATGTTTTACGCTTGTTTGAAATCGTGTAAATGTGACCTTTCCTGACCCATGACTGCGTAAGTAAAAGCCTGGGTCGATTCCTGGGTAGATGTCATCTTGACGTCATATAATAATTAATTCGGCTTTGAAGAAATACTTAACATGTTGACTAAAATGACTTTTTTCTTTACTAATAACTCACAAACTACATGTATATTTTCTATGCATCGATGTTGTTGTGATAGAAAGACACCATGGAGAATAACGTCTATACAGGTTTCGACCCAGGCTTTTACTTACGCGGTCATGGGTCAGGAAAGGTCACATTTACACGATTTCAAACAAGCGTAGAACATAAAGTATTAACTGTTAACCAAAATGTTCTTCACAGAAGTACTCAAAACTTTTTGGAGGTTAATAAGCTATCGAAATTGCAAAAGGGTTATAGGCACTTTAAATTATAAGGATTTGGTTTCCCAAGCATAATTGTCCTGGACAGCCATTGATTTCGAACCATAAGCTCGGGCACTCAGTTACAGGACTGGAAATAATTATACTTACTTGGCAGGACATGTGTCCATCCAAACCTTTCATTTGATTAATTGGTCGGACACATACATGTATTAAAATTGATTGGACATTGATTAGCATAATGTAATTTGCATACAAAAATAATAAAAATGATTTGCAATGCATTATAGGTGATTTTCAAACAACTGTCTTTTTTAAGTTTAAACTATCATAATCTAGGAGCCATTTAGAAGAAAACCGAAACAATACTATGGATTCAATTTTTAATGTTTTGGAAAGCATGTTTATTGCTTTGAGCTTAGTCATTTTCTTGCTCGGACATGAAAAAAAAATGGACTCGGCCACCATATCTGAGCAAAATAATAGTAAAATTGATCAGACATTTGCCGAATTTGGTCAGACATATGTCCGGCAGTTATTTCCAGCCCTGGTTTGTGAAGGAACTCGGCCAGTATCTCCCCATCTCAACAGAACAAGCTTGGAAGCTTGGCAACAAGACAATAATATTATTCTTGTCCAGTTCATGCACTTCTTGTTTCCCCCTCCAATTTGTTTGGTTTCTTGAAGAATGTATTGCAAATGCTTTTGGAAAATGATGAGTGCCCAAAATGTTTTGCCTGCTAGAGCAAAAAATCTTGCCTGTAGGAGCAACCAATCAAATTGCAGTATTGCTGAATAATAAATGTGTATCTTGCCTTGTAGGGGTTATTTTCTGCCACCCAGACTGACGAAGTAGAAGCACTAGTCAGGGCGGGGCTTAGAAATCCTGTTAGGATTACAGTCAGGGAGAAACATTCCAAGTCAAAGGTTAGCAGAAAGCATTCTACGAAAAAATAATGTTATTAAGTAATGATTTGCCTAAGAACTGGAGCACTCAACAGCAGCGGAATGTAAAAGGTGTTAATCTTCTATTCTTCTTTCTCATAATTTTATTGGCTGATACTAGCTAGTTGTACATGCACATTCAATAGAAAACCAGCATTAATATATTTTCATTACTTTTTTATATAATTTTTATATAACTTTTTAATTGTTTCAATTTAGTTTTGATCAAACTAACTGTGGACTGATTTCAAAGAAAATCAGACTGTCACCAGACTGTCACGAGTTAGCGACCTAAAATAAAGTTGCTTTACTTTTATGACCAACCGAACTCAGTTTCCTTTATTCTCTGTTTGGAACTTGGACTGTGGGTATCACAGAGAGTATTTAAGGCATATTCAAGCAAAAGCTTATTTGGAGATCTGCTCATTGCTGCACCCTATAATAATTATTGTCTTTTGCTCTAGTTCTTTGATGAAGTTAAAGTATTTTATAAATTAAGAAAGGATGAGAGTAACATAGCAACAAAGAAGAAGCTGAATTTGGTGATGATGATGACTAGGGATGGATATAGCCTCCTACAGCCATGGGCTAGCGGGTACTCCTAGTTTACTAGCTCAGAATGTGGGAGCTCTAGCAAGCCCAACACATTTCAGGCAGGCTTATGAAACAGTGTCAGGCAGCTGCATGTTCATTAAAACGGCCATTAGTCGGCCGACATTCATGTATCAGTAGGTCATAACGTACATGATTACCACAACTCTGTAACAATCATGATCAGCAAAAACTGATATAAATAAAGTAAATAAAGTTAATGGTGGAAATAAACATCTATAACTGTTGCAGTCAGGACCACGAATAGTTGGCCGACATTCATGTGTCAGTAGGTCAAAAAGTACAATCATGATTACCAAATGCAGCTACATTTTTTGTACTACATGTAGATGTATAATAATTTATAATTTATAGACATGCAATAAGACATAAGTAGCATGTGTGTTATAAATGTCTCTTTAATCCTACAGGCATGAATGGAATTATATTTTGTTTAAATTGCCATTAATGTGCAGTTGACATGTATTTATAATTATTACCGGTATTTATTCTAACAATTGTTTTATTATTATAACCTTTTCACAGTCAGTTCAACGAACACCATTAACTCTGCAGAACTTTTACCTAGTAAGTTGTAATGAGAACTGATTACTTTAAATTCTAAATAATATAATTAATAAGTATTATAATGTAACTATAATACATGTATTATTGTTGTAGGTGATAATAATAATATTATTAACCCCTTGTCAAGCTACTTAACATTGTTAAATTGCACAATCCAACTTTGTTGGATGAAAATGTTGAGGTGGTGACAAAATGCTGTCAAACATTTGATCGAACAAAAGCAAACGTATCCAATATTTGATCAAGCAAAGCTATTGCTAATTTGCTATTACTATTATTGCTATTATAATTATTGTTTCAGGCCTTCCTGTTAATAATTTTCAATTGCCCGACTGTTTACTTTGTTCTAGATCTGTAACAGTGAGGAGAAGTTTTCTCAACTTGTTGGCTTTCTCAGGGCAAGAAAGGTGAGAATGAGATCTTATGAATGCCATGGGGAATACACGACTGTGTGTAATCCATATAAATGCAACTAAATTACAACACATTGATGACCCTTTCTTTTTATGGGTTGTTGCATTTAGAAAAATAATGGTATCACCATAACCATGGTTTTCACAGTTTTGAAAAAGACCTTGATTTTGACTGCTCATTTTGGTCATCTTGAAAAGCCCTTGATTCCAAAAATATGTTTGTACAATGTAAAGTACAGTTGAAGTTCTCGTAAGCAACCTCCCTGGGAATCAGGAAAAGGTGGTTGTACACTACTGACAGAAAGTTATGAAAGCGAATTTCGACGAAATTCATCGAATTTCGCCGAAATACTTCGAAGTTTAAGAGTTTCCGAAATTTCAAAGAAATTTCGATTTGCCTTTTGTCTTTAACTTCGAAATTTCGTTCCACTCTTTCGAACATTATGGCGAAATTTCGAGCGAAATTTCGATTCGAAATGTTGAATCGAAATTACGATGGGTCGAATTTTCGAATCGATTGTACAGCAAGATGTGAAACTTCGCAATCCTCATTGCTCATTAACGATAAAGGCAGCCTTACTAAATGTACATCTGATAACCAAACTTTCCGTGAGTTACATGTAAGTGAATAATACATCTCAGTAACGAGCAATCGAATTCCAGCGAACTCCAGCGAACTTTTCAAACTGTTCGAACTTTTCAAGCAATCCGTTCGAACGATGCACTCAATCTGTTACTCAATCAAAGCCTCTGGAGCTTTCACGAAGGACTATTAAAAAACTAAAAACGTTCTAACAGTGATCTTGACATTTGTGCATTCTGTCACCAAAATACAGGATTGCGTTACGAAACAGTCCTTCCCAGCGCTGGTTTGGTGTTTTTTAGCTCATCTGATAAACTTTAGCTTCTGTAGTTCAACTCAGATCTGACAATCCTTCAGAATTTTTGTTGAAGTAATTGTGTATGTTTTCAATTGAAGAAGCCAGCTTTTTGGAGATAGAAGGATTCTCTGTTGACATGTGCTTTGAGCCGTGGAGACTAAACTGTCTGGTTTTTCACACAACAATGCAAGACGTCAAGAGTGCCGCGAACTTAGCGGGAAGTGTGATTTTATTGCATTGTAGTTTAAATCACCACAAAGCTTCTGAACTTTGCTTGCAAATGATAACGTCTACTAAACATAACATTCTGGAGTTCTTTTTATTTAATGTGGATCCGTTTTCAAAGGTAACGAGGTCTTGAATTCCGCGACACAGAAGTGTGACAATTTCCGTGAACTGATTTGAATAATTAATGAACTCGATCCGCAGTGTTTGTTTTGCTTTGAGATCGCACCAAATATTCTCTACAGATTAAATTTTCTTTTAGAAATCGAGATGCTTACAGAATGAAACGTTTTGAAAGTTTTTACTTCATTTGCGTTTCTGAACAGTTTCCACCTAGTGCGAAAAATGGTTTGAGTCCACGGCACTCTTGTATTTGCGTTGATTTTGCTTTGTTTACACGTTTACCATATCGCAGCGAATTGTACAGTTCCACTAAGAAATTTCGAGCGGAGTTATTCGAAATTTCAATACGAATTTTCGAACCATTCGAATTTTAATTCGAAACTTCGAAATGCTGTGCGAAATTTCGAGGTAAATTCGTTTCTTGCGTATCGAAATATCTCCGAACATTCGTACGAAATTTCGAATATAACAAAGAGCGAATTTCGGTGAAATTCGCTTTCATTACTTTCTGTCAGTAGTGTAACTAGAGCTGGTCGCTTCATAAGCGATCACCTGCTGAATCAGGAGGAGTTGGTTACTTATGACAGCTTGCACACAACACGCCCATGGTAATATGTAAACAGTATGACTGATATTACAATATACAGTACTACTGTACTACAACAGCGTGATTGTCATGAATCTACAGTGCATGCATGCGTTAGTCAATATAAATTAATCGATACAGTATTAAGTTGCATACAAAAATAGATCTACAAAGTCACATACAAGAGCTTAAAAACAAGAAAAATTCCAATTGTCAACCCTCGAAGGTGGTCGTAGTCACTTCTGGGAGCTTCTAGTTACAGAGTTTTACTGATAATTCAAATGGGGTTTCATGATGGTGGTTGCTGAGGGGACAGGTGGTCGCCTACGAGATGATCAACTGAACTTGAATTATGAGACAAGGTCTTAAAGAGTCCCTATATTTATGAATAAGTATCTTTTCAGAAATAAAGTTACACAAAATAATTGTTTAAATTAAATTAAATTTGATGGTTTCATGGTAGTTGACAAATATAATGACATCTCACAGGTGCATGCATCCCTGCACGATGTAAGTATCGATACTTGAAAATTCAGTTTTGTTCCTTGTAAAGCCCAGGCTTGTAGTCTGTGTACAGCCATCTGTCACCCCTCAATCAGACATCCCTCTCTGATTTTTGAGGGGAGATGGATGGCTGTACACAGATTATGCCATTGAAAAGCTCTTGAATTTTGTTAGGATATTAAAATACATGTACATATAGCTGAAAAAGTAATTAGAAAAGACAGGCAAATGAGATTGTATGTTTATATTATATTTCAGCTTAATGCTGGTAAACAATCTTTGTCTTTCTTTTCCAGGATAAAAAGAACATGATATTCTTCAGTACCTGTGCTTGTGTGAACTATTTTTCCAAAGCCCTTACTAAGTGAGTGCAAAATGTTTCCAATTTGAAAGATATTAAACATCACTCTGATGTTTTATTGTCAGTGCCATAGATCTCTGAATGACCATCTCCTGGTGGAACTAAGCTGGCCAGACAATAGGATGCTTCAATGTTTGGTCCAAATTTAAAGAGCCACTCTCATCTGTGATCCTTCTCGCATGAAGTACGTCATGGAAAAGAGATTATTGACCTAGCAATAAAAGTTTTATGCTGTCACTCAATTAACATATCATTTTAACTGTTTGTCATGTGTGGCAGGGACATCAATGTTGGGGGGGGGGGGAGGGGTAGTCCCTTTCAATAAAATGTCAACCCCATCTAGGCAATGACCTGCATACCACAGCCATGTGCTCTCGTGCTTCAATGTTTGGTCCAAACTTAAAGAGCCACTCTCAACCGTGATCCTTCTTGCATCTAGTATGCCACAGAAAATGGTGATTGAAGTGTTTTTAATAGCTAGCAGTTCCACTGAACAATGGTGACATAATGAGCAGTCACACAGAACAGTGGGGGCGTAATGAAATCACAGATGTACACAATAAAAGAGGCACCTGAGGGATTGTGGTTGAGTGTGCCTCTGTAAGGGACAATGGTTCATTGTTTTTTGGGGGGCTTGCATTTTTAATTATTGAAAGTCGTTCATGTACTCTTTTCTGCCATATGTTTTTTAAGAGGAAAATCTCTTCTCCCTGGTTATCAGAGGATGTAAGGCATATTTCAGACGGCAAACTTTTCATGTGCTGAATCCAATGCTAATGAGCTAACTCTATTGTTATGGCTCGTTAGCATTGGAACAGACCTTATTTGGCATAAAGCAGTGCCAGTGCAGGTGAAGATAGAAATCTTGTTACTGTAATCGACTGGAGCAAACAATGCATTACTTATTCTTGTTTATTCTTTAAAGGTTTCTTCCAACTGTGCAAATTATGGCTTTACATGGAAAGATGAAGTCTAACAGACACAAGATATTTGATGCTTTTCGAAAACTTGACAGGTAAGAATATTGCCCCACTACATTATAGCTTGGTAGAACATGATCTAGAGTACAGGAGGTCATGGGTTAGAATCCCAGCCATGTCCTTGGACAGGGACGTCTATAAATTGTTGGCCTTGTCTCCTTCCTCTTCTTATCTATATGAGGGGGATGTGAAAGAACATGTTGTGATATTTTGAATAAGAGTAGGGGATTGTCTCCCGACACAACAGCCTGGTATTCTGAGGTACTAACAATCACTCAAGATTGTAAACTGTATGGCAGCACATTGCACCATAATAGCAGTCTATATCACAAAAATAACTTGTGAAGCACCATATTTGAACATACCAGTATCCATATAGAATTTGTGCTATATAAATGAATACCTTTTTTGTCAAAATTTTATTATTAGTAATTATTCAAATGAGTAGATTATTTAGAAGAGTTAGCGATAGTCCAGAGACCTACTAAATAATTTAACTACATGTACTAGTAGTTATTGATAGTTTCTAATCTTGCTCTTAATGTCAGTGGTGTACTGGTGTGTACAGATGTCATGGCAAGAGGAGTTGATATCCCAGAAGTCCACTGGGTTATTCAGTATGATCCACCAAGCAGTGCAAAGTAAGCTCCTATCAATGAAATCATAATATTTGATAAGTAATAGTATGGCTCAGAACTAGGCAGTCCAATGGCAAGGAATGCAGGAAGGAGGTAAGTGTGGTATTGTTTCAATCGGCCAGCTAATTGGTTGTGTCAGGTCCATTAAATTCAGTGTTTCATATTGAACAGAACAGTACATGGCCGCTTGGAGATACACATTTTTATTGTATCTCCTTTCGCTGCTCTCACTCGTAGATAATTATTTTGTCAACACTCGAAGATAAAATCTATATTTCTGCACAGCCATGTAATTACCTCTATAATTGTATTAGCAATCTCATTTTAAATCCATATTAAGTGACGTTCCGTTATTTGTGATAGTTTAATCTTGTCCACCGGTATCAATGATACTCAGGGTTCTCGGTAGAAGCCCGCGACCAGCTGCTCTTTTGCTTGAAATCATAAGAACTCAAGCCCACATTTTGTGTTCTATGGCTTACGTATTGTTTATTTTGGCCAATCAAATTGCGAGATAGGTTTTTCCCTTAGCCCTGCATTATATTTGGAACATTAATTAATTACTTTGTGGACTGTGGGAACATGAACACCTGATTGGCTGATTATTTTGACATCCATTCTTCTAATGTTCCCATTTAGTGTTTTTTTTTAAACTGCTATTTCAGACTGACACTTAAATGAAGGTTCTTCATCATCATCAAATTAATTGACACTTAAATAAAGCTTCATCATCACATGCAGCATGTGCCGGCTTGGTATATAACGTGTTACAAGATACAATGATACAGAGATACCATGAGACGGTGATACAGTGATACGAAGTCGAAGATCTCAGGAAAAAACTGTTCAGGTAATGCCAGGTATTCAGGTTCACCATTTGAGGTTTATTGGGGGGGGGGGGGGTTGAAAAAGAAACTTCGCTGGACGTTTCTCATGGAAAAATCAATATGTGACGCCTCCCTAAGCGAAAATCGTTGATTGACGCTTTTAGCTTCTATCACGTATCCATTTCTCCTTTATTGTTTCCTCCTCCCCCCAGTTTTTTCCCAAAAAAGTAAAAACACACATATATAAAAATAATGTTGAAAATAAAATTTCATCTCCCAGAGGTTTGAAACAATAACAAGATGTCAATAATTCACAAAAATCACAAATAGCTCTTGGAGAACGCTGGAAATAGCATTTTCGAGCCTCTAGATTTCAATTTTTTCTGCTGCTCGCACCTACGGCGCCCATTCCAGAGTCGCTGAGGCCCCCCTACTTCTTTTCCCCTTGCTACAGCCCTGACACTATGCTAGCTAGCGAACAATGATTTGGTATCTGAAATCTCTCTTGTAATAACCAATGAAATGGATTTCATAAAAGCATTGGAAGGCGCTTTACAGTTCTTACCAAATATTAGTCTTAAGTCTGCACAAAAACGTTGTCTCGAAGGCTTGCTTCTCGAAAGAAAGGACGTCCGGTAGGAATTTTACCAGTTGTTTCCCAAGATCTTCTCACAGTTCTGGAGACCGAACAACAGGAGAAACAAAGATCGTTACCGTCATTGTTGCCGTCAGTCCACTGAAGCTGATAAAAACACAGCAAGTTTCTCGGCTTGCAGCAAGTGAATGTCGCTTGAATGCTGCAAAATTTTGCACATTCCTCGTATTAAGCCTTTGACAAAACAATTTCCACAGCCACGGCAACATAACTTAACTCAAAAGCTTCGAGAGAATTACAGGAGCAGCAGAATTATGTTAATAATTAGTCGTAGCACAAAACAAAGAAACAGATGAAATACAAGTACCATACTAAGGTCTTAAATTTTCTTTACTATAAATTGCCGAGGTTGACGTGTTGACAGTTATCTCAATCTCTGAAAACTGCAAATACATTTCATTGGTTAAAATGTGGAAAACCTTTCTCTATGGATCTGTGTCAGGCTCTCTTCTTTTCTCTACCCCATCTTCCCTTCTTGAGAGACCTGTCTTCCCTTCTTGAGTGCCTAGCTGATACTCAGGTTATATTTATACGAAAGCTGTGATTGAGAAAACAGACGTCACGAACGTTCTCATAATTATGTCTAATTGTCAATGAGAATACCGTTAATGCACCAATTACCATCACGCCATGGCTGCAAGAACTCAAGTGAGCCAGACAACAGTCTGTTTCATACTGGGTCTATGCTTTATAGAGGTTCTCATTAAATGCAGTAAAACCTGTATTTAGCATCCACTTAAGAAATTTGAGATCTTCGTATATCACTGTATCACTTTATCTTGGTATCATTGTATCAAAGTATCACCGTATCACTGTATCTCCATATCATTGTATCTTGTAACACGTTATGTACCAAGCCACATGTGCCGGCCTGCAAGTGCAAACCTTAATCTCCTCTCAGTCGCCTAGACAACAGAAAATAACTTCAAAATGTTCAGAGGTTGCCGAGTGGTCAAAAAACTATATTTCACAGCATAAATTTGGACTTTGGCTACAGATTTTGAATATCTCCAAAAGAAAGATCTTCACATCTTTCCCGTCACCACAATAAAAACTCTGCATACTCAGCTCATTCATATTGACAAGCTGTGCATTTTAATTAGCTCCTGGAAAATAAGAGCTCCCCTGATTGCTGAACAAATATGTGGGCTCGAGTTCACAGACATTGGTGTGAGGGGGAACAGAACCACACAAGACGTCTGCATCGGAGGCTAATGCAGACAGTCATCCTATGGGAAATGTGAAAATATTGCAGTTGTGGCTGACATTGTTACCTATTTCTTCTTTTAATTAGTGCATTTGTACATCGATGTGGGAGGACGGCAAGAATAGGACATGAAGGTTATTAATAATAGGAATAGGCCATGAAGGTTATTATTAATAATAGGAATAGAGCATGAAGGTCATTATAATATAGCCTGGACATGAAGGTTATTAGAATAAGTAGCCTCATTTTCACCTCAAATAATTAATCAGCAAAAGACAAATTTGTACGACTTTCTTCTTAGTGCCTTGCTCAATGTACGATAGTTAGGGCAATTTTTAAAGTCTATTTTTAGATTTTTAAACAAAGTCTTAGTATTTAAAATCTTAAATTATGTCTATTGTTTTGGACACCTTGATAGATAGTGTCTAAGAGTTAAAATTTGTTTTTAAAAATTGGCCCTAAGTGTTTTAAATATTTGCAAAAGCCCAGGGTGTTTAATGGTATATTACCCTCATTTGCATCTAAGCGTGAACACGTGAGGCAAAAACACGTTCTAACTGGGTATCAAACATAACCTGATTAGTCTGATATCAAACTTTAGAAGTTTGAACTTAGGTGTGTGAGACAAACGTTCATGCCCAAAATATCAAGTTATGCTCCAGTTTACGATAACCAAATACAGCCATAACTTCAAACTAGGTGTGCCTTTATTTTGGGACTTCAGAAATCAAGTGGTAGAGCTGGTTGGAGAATTATTGATACGGGAAGAGAATAACTTGGTATTTTGAGTGTGAAAGTTTGTCTAGCACGCCTTCAAACTTCAAAAGGTTGATGACAAAACATGTTTTCACCTCGCGTGTGATGCAAACGACGGTAATAGTGTTCACAAAATTTAATGTAAAACACGTACAGTTCTAGACCTGATTCTCTGTTGCATTTTTCAGGAAATGCAGTGGTATTTCTTCTTCCAGCAGAAGACTCTTATGTGGACTTTATATCAATTAATCAAAAGGTACATCCTATACTGGCTATTTTTCACTAGCCCGGACTAACTTGCCTGTTTTTTCCTACAAACTTGTTGCTAAGAGATTTCAGTACAATGTCCTGGTGGTATTGACAATTAATGCTTGAGCCAAAATGTCCAGAATTGCACAGAATACAATGCAAACTTTTGAAATGTCTTTGGCCCAGTCACTTTGTCACCATGCTTCGTGATATGCGTCTTTGCCACAACGATGAGCCAACCGTAGTTAATACTTCCCGAAACCTGTTGACAAACAGCCAACAAATCCTTGCCTTCTTAGAGTTGGCACAAGGCTTGTCGCTGCTCACTTTTAGGGAGAAAGCAAAACCCCTTCCTCTCAAAGATGACAAAGCATCTTCCAAACACGAGTCAAGTTAATCTGCCATGGTCATTTGTGGTGCATTGAAATTCATTTGATTGACGGTCTTATGCCCTCTTAGTCTCCTTCGCACCTGTTCTTAGGGGCCACCTCCCCCAAGAACGGGTGCGAAGGAGACTATATGCCTCTAAGCCAATCAATATTTTTCATGAAAGAAACAATAGGGCTGTTGCAGGTGATCTCTCTCCAGCTGCTTTCCCTTGTACTGCTATGCAAGTTACTCTCCTTATAACAGGCATTGCCAGATATTAACTAATGTGAACATCACTGATATGCAAGCTACTCTCCTTATAACAGGCATTGCCAGATATTAATTAATGTGAACATGTGGTCTTAGGTACCTCTAGAGCCTCTTGAGATGGACAAAGATGCACCAAACATTATACCCAAGCTTAAAAAATTGGCCACAAAAGATAGGTGAGTAATAATTGACATTTAAAGATTAAAGTGCTTCTAATCCTTATTTTTTAAATCACAAATATCGATTCTACATCAAGTGAATAGTTTAATATTTTCGGATTTGAGTGTTGAATGGTTTATATTTCGAATATGCTAATTAAATCAACCAGGGATTCATTAATTATTCAAAAACAAGCTGGTAGAGATATACTGTATGACATTTTATCAACATCCCTGTTATATTTGAAGCTTATAATTATCAGTGATTTGACCAAATTTGTTAACTAAATCAGAAAATAGTTTCATTCACAAAGAGTAAGAAATGCCAGAACATTCCCTGGTTGACTTCACATCATTAGCAAATTCGAAATATAAACCTTTATAACTCATAGATGCAACACTCCAATCAAGAAGTATTTTACTATATAATTGAACTATTTATTTTACTTGAATGATGTAGAACTGATATGGAAGATAAAAAAAAATAAGCGTAATTTCAGGATGTTCAACTGTTAGTAACAAAATAATGTGGTATTTATAAGAAAACTTAATTTACAATGTATACTGATTTTATTTACAAGAGCCTGTAAGTATAGAAATGGTGGCCAGTGTTTTTAACCCAATACTCTATCTTGTATGTTCTAGAGATTTATTTGAGAAGGGCACAAAGGCATTTGTATCTTTTGTGCAATCATACAGGAAACATGAGTGCAGTCTGATCTTCAGATTTAAAGGTAAGACCAACCTTAAACCTGGTTATCACATGCCGCAGGCATGTCGCCAGCATTAGCAGCAGGCATACCTGCAATGTCTTCTATTTTCTGCTGCCAGCAAGCCGGGAGTTAAGTACTGTCTGCATGCCTGCGAACTTGAACTGAGTTCATCTTCACAGGCATACCAGCAATCTGACCTGGGATGTTAGTGGCAAGTGTTCACATATATACTGGAATAGCATCACATGCAGTTCCAGTGGCTATGTAGCAGGTATGTCGGCGGCATAGAAGAACCAGACTTTACCGTGCTAATCTCTTTGCGGTTGTTTTTCTGCCAAGCTGGGTTGGTGCATGGTCAAAATGCTATTACATTAATTTTGTATAATAATGATTCTATTTAGCGCCCTCCTTCCAATAAGTACCCTCTTTTAACTTTTTTTCAAATAACTGCTCTTATTCCAATAATTATTAGCACCCGCTCCCCCTTCATATTCCAGTACCTATATTCTAAGAAACCCACCTGAAAACTTGTAATAAAAACAACAGCTTTATTTGTTGTTTTATTTCCCACACCAAACAGAAACTGGTCTTGTTAAAGTTGTTTTTCGGGAGAGGGATACCGAGGTTAAGGCTTCTCTACAGTGTTCTCATTAACATTATGGAGTCTCACTTCTTATTGGAAAATAAATAAGCACCATCTCCAATTAGCACCCCCTTTCCAGGTCCAGAAAAGTGTGCTCTGGGTGGTAATTTGAATGAAAACACTGGAGGTTAAATATTTCTGAAATTTGAGGAATTTATTCTCCGATATTGGAGAGCATTGTAGCTATGACCTCTGAAATGGGACCTCGGCATAAATTTACTAGCCGAGCTTCAAAAACTAATTTGGAACCTTTAGTGGAGCTGAGCATTTATCTGGAATAGCCTAACTGAAAATAAATTATTTGCTGCTTCCAAACTTTACATTCTTTTAAACAGTTATTTATTAATAATATATTAATCTATTTGCAATTTATTCATATGAGCTTGTATATATTTACTGCAATATTAATTATTACTAGAGGTTTCTAACAAAAGTGAAGTGCTGCAAGCAGTAGAGTATATGAAATTGTAGTGTAATAATCTGACTCCTAGCTAGAGCCGTGTGATATTAGAGAGTGTTCATTATTTATGGCTTGGGGGGGGGGGGGGGCATTTCATCTGCTTCTCTTGTTAAAACTGTATGAATGAATTAAAACTTAGATGACCCCCCTATAAAATTGCTCAACTTTATTGCCCCTTCCCCCCCTCCCCCCCCCCCCCCCCCCCCCCCCAACAAAAAAAGATGGATGTGCAAGAAAGAATGCAAATTGCATATACATGTAATCTATTAAATTTACTATTAATGTTTCTAGATTTATGGTATTTTCCATGATACATTACCTTTGTTTAGTATATAAAACACATATATACATGTTTTCTTCTGAAAATCTCTACCTCACCATCCTTCCCGGATGGGTACTTGAAATTGTACCACTAATTTTTGCATTATATTGCATTCTAGTTCATCATATTGCATTGTTCCATAGTCTCAAATAAATAAAAGAAAAAGAGCTCAGCATTGGCATTAAACTAATCTCCTGAACACCAATGCATTATCTCTCCTATGGGGATGTGCCTTTGATCATGAGCTTAGAGAATATGATCCTGCATATAATGTAAACAATGCAGAACACATTTTTTTCATTATGGCGAGGGGCGAAGGCCCAAGCCTAAATTTTTGAGATTTTACTGTTCTCTAAAACACTGGTTTCCTGTGTTCTGGAGACTAAACACTGGCTTAGCATTACAACAGCAATTACATTTTACATGTCCACGGATGAAATATCCGGGAATATTTTGACACCACAAATAGGTTATTGTACCGTATATATTTTGTACTTTATAAATATTTTACTGGATTTGATAATGCAAGATTGTGTTCACATCAAATATGGTATTTGGTACCATTTTACTGATTCATTGCATAAACAGTTCTAGGGTTCTTCATTCATTAAGTTTCATCACAATTTACTTTACAGAACTAGATCTCGGACGGTTAGCAGAGGGATTTGGGCTGCTTAGGTTACCCAGAATGCCAGAGCTTAAAGATGTTACTGTAGAAGGCTTTACAGCACAAGATATCGACTTTGATGGCATTCGCTTCCAAGAGAAAGCAAGGGAAAAACAGCGGCAAAAGCGGCTACAGGAATTAAAGGATGTTGAAGGAAGTGGCAAAAAGCCGAACAAGAGACGGAAAACTGGGAAGGAATCAGTCGCTTGGTCCAAAAACAAGGAAAGACAAATCAAGAGGGAGAAACGAAAAGCACGGAGAGAGTTTCAGCAAAAACAACGGCACAAGTTTAACGAAGATGAACTCGATGAACTTGCTGCAGAAGCAAGACTAGTGAAAAAGTTCAAATCTGGAAAAATTAGCAAAGAACAGTTTGATGAACAATTTATAGGAGAAGAAGAGAGTTAAATTAAAGAAATTTTCACATTAATTAATAAGTGCTAAGGAGTTTCTCGGGCAGATTTAAAGGGGAATCAATCCATTGTCTATACAAACATGTATTCGAAATAAATAGGTTCTGCTATTTTATTTTTCTGTGTTGTGCGTCAAGGAAGAGAAAATCCGAAAACTTTTCTCACAGCCTCCGCGGTTTTTCAGCGGAAAATCGAACTTGGAGACTAATTTTGTCCTCATAGACACTCAACATGGAAAAATAAAATAGTAGAACTTATTTCTTTCGAATACATATTTGTAATACATTGGGTGGATTTTAGGGTTCAGTTCCCATTTAATGGACAAAATCAGGAGCCCATAACTAACATCACTACCTGAGAAGAACTGCAAAAAGCCAAGGGGAGGATTTTCTATTTGCCTGATTACAAATAGCAACATTTTAAGAATAGCAAACTGTTGGTGTCCAATACATGTAGGTAGCTGTTCTACATTGCAAACTTTTGGGCTGAAACTTGATTGGGGGATTATTTGTAAGGTTTAATAAGTGAGCAAGATTGCCAGTCAGCAGGAATCAGCCTCACAAACTGTTAAATTGTAGTTTTAAAAAAATTTGCCCCTAAAACTTGGGCTTTTTACTAATTTTGGCTTGCTCTTTCCATTTCTGGCATCCGTGTTCTAACGCCAAATTGTTTTTGATCGACAGGCTAAAAAGGTCACGTGACCAAGTCTTGCAAAGGGCCTACCAGGTATTTATAAGGACAACAAGAGGCCCTGTATGTCCTTAACTTGGGCTATACCTCATCACCACCCTGTGGGTTATATACAGCATTTCAAGTAATGTTGTCTGCAGGGTTCGTACTACTGAGAGATTATGAAATTCCAGGAGTTTTCCAGGGTACAAAAAAAATTCCAGAACTTGGAAATTTCACAGCTTAAATGGTAAAAAAAATTGTTTAGAGTAAGTGACCTGCCATGTTACATTCACCTAATGTCTATAAAATTTCAGGAGTTTTTCCAGGGAACTTGAAGAAATGTTCAAATTCCAGGAGTACTGTGAACCCTGCATCTGGGAGATAGGGAATATGGCATTTTAAAAATGTTTGATGGCTGCACTTGTCACAGGCTAAAATGGAAAAAAAAAAAATAATAATATTTTTTTTATTTTTTATTTAAACATATATATTCTCGGCGTTTGCCCCAAGAGCATGGGAGCTCATCTAGGGGGCTTACGGATAAATAACCTGTAAGCTACATGTAAGTCAACTAAGTCATTCAGGTTGTATAATAACTTGTAATCATAATTCATTTCAGTTTGGGAAATATACCCTAGTTATTATGAATTATGATTTACTCTGTTGTGTAATTTGCTATTGTAACCAATGATACTACCCAATCATTCCACCATTTTCAAAGAAGAAAGCGATCGTTAATACCGGTAGCTGATATTATAATTATAGCAGTTTCAGTGGAATTGACCACAGCACCTCACTTCAACATAATGGTTTTGATGGCACTTAATTACATTGAAGAGAGGCATTTGGGTCAATACCGCTGAATCTGATAATTATTTGTAGACTTTAATGTAATATCAGCTATGAGGGAGAGATTTTGCATGATGAAAAGGGAATGTTTAACAGTCTAAATGTAAATAAATGTTTACAGATATTCCAATGCAATGTTTTTTGTGGTCCCTTCTTTTTATTTTCCCACATCAATTTAGTAAAATAAAACTCCACTGTCTTGTATTTTTAGAACTTCTACAGTGAGTTCCAGAATCACAGGACAGATCTTACTTGACTTCAGAATTAATCTTGACTCAACTGTCGTGATAATAATACCTAGCCTGAATTTCAGCCGTCTCCTCTGGTTCGTTCCTCCCGAGACATCTGAATTCATTCGACGATAATGCTGTTCAGTGACATCAAAACTGATTAATTTTTTATCAATGCAAAAAAACTGCCATGGCAACTGTAAAGAGTTCGTTGAGTCAAGAAAACAAAGCACTTGCCTTGAGAAATTATTTGAGATTGTCAAACTCAAGGCCCTACTTAGCTGTGTCACATTTGCTTCTCAAATGAAAACCTTTTTGAAGCAACAAATTGTTATAATATTGGAGGCAATTAAACAGTGATCTTTGTCAGTCTCTCGATTTGCCATTCGGTTCGAGACGGAGAGATTACCTTTGTAAATCATGCAGCAGAAAAGTAGAAAAGCATGGAAGGATAGGAGAATTTACGAAGAAATTCTCTTTTACGGGAAATAACAGTTTCTTGAAGAGAGTAGCAAGTCTTTACCACTGCGAGTGTCAATAAATCTATATTTTTATCAAGAAACCCATAGACGTAACGCAATTTTAATGAAATGTACATGTTTCCAGAACAGTCGGGCAGTTATTTTGCAGGACACTGAATCAATTTCCAGATGTTTTCCTTACAAATTCAAGGTCTTTGCCAAAGACAAGCACTCCACTGAAACTCAACGATCAACCATCGCAAGTCCAAAACAGAAGTGAATTCTGCCGTATTCTCTGGTGAGTTACTTATGATAATTATGCAAAATCATAAAAATATGAAACAATCAAAATCACTACCGCAATTTTTGGGTAGTGATGTCACTGGACAGTATTATCGTTGAAGGAATTCAGAGGTCTCTCTCAGGAGGAACGAACCAGGAGACTCCTGAAATTCAGGCTAAATAAAACCAATCAATAACTAAACAAGTTTAGGAGCCATTCTCCTAAATGATCGTAACAACAATATAGTCAGCCTCTAAACAAAGTTAGATGAGCATGCACCAACATGTAAATTTAGTATTTCTTGCGACCAAGCCCTCTCTTCTTTGGAGTGGATGCCAGACTCCTAACACAAGCCTTTCCAATCTCAACAATCTCAGCAAGCCTGCTCAAAGTGCTCTCTCTCCTATGCAATCCTAACCGAGTGTTACACAGTCTAGTAATGCGATCTGTAATAAACTGGAGCTGGGATATAGCTATCTTCAAACCTCTGTGGTTGACATCTGAGATAGCAATGACTTTGGCTAACCATTCTATGGCCATGTGGGCCTGGTACTCAAATTCAAAAGCTTCTCTGACAACTTTTGCAACTTCACTCCTAGTTTTGGAAACTCTACACAAACCAGAGGACTTTCCTGAATAGTTCCCCGTCTTGTTTGACATTGCTTCCAGTTTTGCCAGCCTCTTTTCTTTCAAGACCATTGCCTCAGGAAGTCTTTTCCTCTTGTTTATTAAGGCAATTTTGAAATATTTTTGAGACCTTTTGGATTTTTGAAGTCCAGTTGGAACTAGCTCAACAGTTATATTCTGTTTTGGCTTGCACACTCTATGTATATGGTCATCCAATGCAACCAGACATTCCCAGCAGAAATCAGTCTTGCACAAAATACAGTGCATGAGGATACAGCCATAACCTTTCTCAATAGGGTACTTGCAGTTAGGGCAATGCCTTATTTCTACTGACAATATTGGAGTTCCTTTCTTGACACCAAGATGGACCCTCTCAGATTCACCGGCAAGCTGTGCAAACTTCTTGGCCTTGTGGCATGGAGCTGGCCAGTGTTCTGCTGCATGGCACTCGAAGCACCACATGGCCCCACATGAGCACCTCACTTGCACTGGGTCATCAGCAACCTTTCCTGTCATTCCCAAGTCATTGTTGGATGTTATTGCCATTACAGCTCTCTTACAACTATCGGCAGGGCACCATTTCCACTCAGGGCTTGTCTCTATGGTTCTGTTCAGCATCCTAGAGAGATGTCTGCAGTGCCATGAAGGGACCAAAGACATGACTGTCACATCATCTACATCCTCATTGCACTTGTGTCCTGGGCACTGGATTGGCCCCTTGCTGTCACAGATCTGTGCAATAAGAAAGTGCTGCCAGCAGTTGTTACAGAAAGTGTGGCCACAGGTTGTCAATGTAGTATTTCCATCTGTGGAAGGCAAAAAGGATACATTGTGAGATATTTAAAGGGTTACAGGGTATGTCATGGTGTGCACGTACGGAGTAAATGTTGGATTGGTAGCTGTTAATTGTTTACAAACAGATAAAGTCCCTCAATATCATGTAATTGAAATGAAATGATACACAATATTTTCCTTAAAGTGCACCTAACGTTTATTTTGTAATCATCAATATCGATTTTACATCAAGTTTTGAGTACTTCTGTGAAGAAAGTTTTAGTTTACAGAGAATAATCTATGTTCTACACTTGTTTGAATTAATTAAATGACGTCACCTCGGGAATCGACTCAGGCTTTTACTTATGCGGAAATGAGTCTGGAAAGGTTACGTTTCCACTATTTCAAACAAGCGTAGAAGATAGAGTATTCTCTGTAAACCAAAAATTTATTTGCAGAAGTACTCCAAACTTTGCGGAGCTTCATAGCTATGAAAATTGCACGAAGGTTCATATGCACTTTAATGACAGTGCTTTATTGGTGATGACCACAGCACACTGTGGGCTCAGTGGAATGACTTTATTTTTCAATGTATTTTTATATATTGACAAATACAATGAACTCAAATTTCTTCATACTGCATAATTCGGCCCCTCATGCAGTATTTATTATTTTTCGTTCATCGTACAGCCAACACATGCCTGTATTTGTCAATAGGCCAATCCTTGCTCATGTCATTGTTTACATTTTTGCCTCGGCATAAATTAAACTTCAAACAAATAGACAGACTGCATTGTACATCAGTAAGGTTGAAAGAGAATTTTAAACTTAGTAATCACCGAAAATTTGAGATATGTTAAATATTTACGGAGAAATTGACTTCAAAACTGTAAAATAAGCTGGGTGGCAAGAGTTGCTGACAGCTTATACATTCTTTGTAAATTTTGAGATTTTTAAACGCTCATTCCTCAAAATATATTCATCATATCACTCAAATCTTCGGTGATTATCAAGACGTGTGACAATCTCTTTCGATTTATGGACTCTTTTTGTTTGTATGTATACTTCACTTGAAGTTTGATGTATGCTAATGAGGAAAAAGCGTAAACAAAGATTTAATTCCCTATCAAACATGCATGCCAGTCTCTAACCCTTATATACGATGTATTTCATGTTTTTATGTGTTAACCCTTACCCACACCATGGCAAAACGTTACACTCTGCTGGCCGAAACAGGGGTGATTGCCTCTGTCTTCTTTTAGTTTCAGTAGGAAACTGGGGGCACGCGCGTGCCTTTACTTTATATCATATGCATTAATTAGTAATTAGTAGGTATTTCTGGTGTAAAGTGGTCTAAAGAGGAGTTCTTATCAACACTCTTGTTGTGAACAAGGCACTTTTTGAAATTTGTGTATGAGTATGTTTCTGTGAGGTTCCACAGATGGCAGGTGCTTGAGTGAAATGATCTAAGTCCAGAGTTCCGGTTACATGATGGTGTTGTGAATCGGGGTACCCTTGCATTTTACTGAACCTGTAATAAACGGTCACTAGACCATTCCCCATAGGTGACAACTTAATACAGGTTGACTGTATTGTCACAATATAATAAATACATGTACATAATAAGAGTGTATTTACCATTAAGCTCCTCGTAGCAAATTCCACATTCTTGAGCAGGCAAACCTGCATTGCAAATCATGCCAGGTCTGCACGGCAAGGATGTTGATTTCCTCCTGTTGATATCCAGCAACTGTGCATGTGCTTCTTGAAGACTGAATGATGTTGTCTTCCAGCCAAACATGTCATTCAAGATGCCAAGAGAACTTATTGGCTTATGCAGTTCCAAGTGTGCATGCTTACTTGTACTTGTATCAGGAGGTGCATCTTGTTCACAAATATGCAGCTTTGCCATACATCCTGCAGCACTATCCACAATATCTTTCACACTCAATCCACTTGATCCTTTGGTCTTCTGCTTAATCTCATTCTCAAAGCTCTGCCAAGCCTCTTTGTAGGATGCCGCAGGGATTTTCATATCTGAATCTAAAGATCCAACAACAACACTGACAGTTGTCGGTTGGCAGTGAATGTTGGAGAGTGGATCAGGCTTAAATAGCACATTGATAATGTCAACAGATCTTTCAAGTTCTTGATCTGTTGGGAGAAGAGTGGAGGCTTTGATGCTGAACTTTCTGGGCCAGCTTTTCCCCTCGCTGTGAAGATCTCCCCAGTTCTTTTCAAGAGCAGCATACTCCAAGTCAGACTTTGGTATATCCACCTTGATAGTGGCTTTTCCAACATTGGATTCCCCTTCCAAATATATCTGTGATATTTTTGTTTCTTCCTGTGGTGGAATTTCATCTAAATGGTTTAGTGTCAAACCTTCATCAAGTGCCTGCTCTTGTAGTTTGGGTTCCCTGTCAATAAAGACAGCACAACCTTTTCCATAAGTCTTTGGTGGTTTTGTGGCGGCCTTTGTGTTCCTCGATACAGAAGCCTTTACTTTCCTTGATGCAAGTTGAGAGTCTAAATACTCTCCCAGATCAAATTGCATGGCCCTTCCTTCCTTGTAGCTAGTATCAGTGTTTCTCATGGCAGCAAATGTTTGCCTATCAACAACACTAACATGGCTATGTGTCGCAGACTGAATTCTGGGTTTCAAATAATCCTCTTCCAGTTCCTCTACATCACCTACAATTCTCTCCAAAGAGCAGAATCTCTTTTTGATGCTTTTTATATTGTATTTACGAGTGGAACATGGGGGATCATAAACCTGACTAACATTATAATAACCATGTCTGGCATCATAGACATAGTTGCGACAATGTTTCCAGTAGTGGGGCGACTGGTTTGTTGCAATTGGATAATTGACCTCATAGGAAATCCCCAAGCCCTTGACATGCGTTATGGGTAATATGCTTTCAAAATCACCCCAGTTCTCATCTCCATCAGTTGAACTTGAAGGCTTCAAACTTGCGTAGAAATTGTTTTTGTCATAGAGGTCACCAACAAAGCCATACTTGTTCTTGGGAGTACGCATGCTTATTACGCCATTTTTTGCTTCAAAAACAGAAGTAGTACATGGCCGGTGTAATGACCACGATGGATGTACATGTCTTTCTACAATCAGAACATTTGGTGTTTCCCGCCGCCACCGGTTCTGAGATCCGTACACATTTACACGAGTGTCTTGATTTTCTCTGTCTTTGGTCATTTCGACAGGGGAAAAAGTGTCATTTTCCAGCACTTTATGCTTTATGAAGTCTTGGGCCATTGCAGGGAGCAGCCACCGCTTTCGTTTTCCCAAGGAAAATTGGACACTTTGCATATGGAACGTTGGGTGAAAAACTTCATGCCCCCTTGAAATATGTGAGATACATGTGGGCATCAAAAACAAATGGGATACTTTGGTAGCAAATCCATCTTGTATGCCGTAGTCCTCCAGTCCTACCTTGCATATATCTGGATTTGAGGATAGTTGCCAATCATCGACAAGAAAAGTCTTGATAATGACTCCCTCTCTCTCGGCAATAATGTTTGGGTCGCGTTTGAAATGTGCACGATAATGGCGACGTTGAGAAAAGGGCGAGCGGATCGTTCCTCCAGTTCGAATCCCACATTTCGTTTTCTGCTTCCAAACCATGGCTTCGTCCTTGCTTGTTAATTTTCTGCATACTAACGTTTTTGCACTGACATCGAGACATTTTAAGGTCTGCAACTGCTTGTATCAGCTCTTTTGCCATCTTCCAATGGCGGACAAACATGTAGTACGGATCTTCCGTCTGCGTGCGATGGTAGAAGGCCTCTGATTGGTCAACGAACGACACGAAAGACCGGAAGTTGTTGCACCACGACGTCGCAACTATATTCCAGGAATACAATACATGAGCATCCTATATATATGTATATAAACTAGACTTAATTTGTTTGTAAATTTTAAAATCGATATTATGAAACTAGAGGTTTCTAACAAAAGTGAAGTGCTGCAAGCATTAGAGTACCGTAAATATTCAATTAAGCGCCCTCCTTCAAATAAGCACCCCCTCTCGAATAAGCGCCCCCCTTCCACTCATAGGTCTCATATGGATCCGAATATTCCTGTTATTGTCATTTATAAAGCTGGTCTGGCCAGCATAACTATTTCTTACAAGGCACTGACATGTTAGGTTCAGATTTGTTTGGTTTTTGGCTTTTCGCCACACGTAATGACGTGTGACCCGATAACCAAACATTTCTGTGGGCTCGAAACTAGATGCTCCTTAGCTCAGTCCCGGGTCGGTAGTGCAGTGGCACCGAAGCCTGTGTTCTGTTTGCTATGCCATACTGACGAGTTCTAATAAGAACGAAACAGCTGTCTATGGCTGCAATCTAGTCCGAGCGCTTTTCATGTCAGGCCTAGCTAACCGTAGTGCTTTGTGTTGGAATTTTACGTTGTATATCAGCTTTGCTGTAGTCTTCGGACTTTTCATTCCCCTTCGGCACTGCGTTTTCTGAAATAAGCGCCCTCCCCCTCCCCCTCCCCCTCCCCCTCTCTCGATAATAAGAAATGCGTGTTATCGGTACAAAGTCAACTTCGACATTTTATTTATCACATTCGGGCACATTACATGTTACAGTTCTTGTTAGGATCTTAATAAAAGTTATGTTTTTTTATTGACTCGGATTGCAGCATTTTTTCAAAAATGAAATAAGCGTCCCCTCCCGAATAAGCGCCCCCCCCCCCCCCCCCCCCCCCTCCCTCCCTCAAAAATTAAATAAGCATCCCGGGCGCTTAATCGAATCTTTACGGTATATGAAATCGTAGTTTAATAATCTGACTCCTAGCTAGAGCCGTGTGATATTAGTGCACAAGTAAATAAATTGCCTGAATAATCTGCCATCGACAGACAACCACATCCAAGGTTATATCAAAACCTTAGTTGCTTAATTATTGATAATGTATTTGACTTCTTAAGTTATAATCCGCTGAACGTCCGTGGTGCATCGAATAATATTTAACAAATAAAGAAGCCTTAGCCATGTTTTATACTATCATAAAACACGATGGGCATTTGAGAACATGAGAGAAATGTTAAAGCACAAGCCGAAGGCGCGTGCTTTCAACATTTCTAGAGTGTTCTCAAATGACCAGAGTGTTTTATGATAGTATAAAACATGGATTTAAGGCTTCTTTATCTGTTTTATAATATAGATTTACGCGCGCGATGAAAGGAAACCGCCAGTTGAAAACTATATAACACGGCTAGCCATGTTATATACTCTGATAAAACATGGCTTCTTAGCCAATCAGAGCGCGCGTACTATCGTATCTATATTATAAATGTTTATACGAGATTGCAGCATACATTGAAATGTAGCGAGGGTCGCTATCGTCGACAGCGCGCATTCAGTTTGTTTTTTCAGTGTTTCTCTCATTAAAAAAAGCTTGGCAATTATGATATAAAACAAATATATTATATTTTCCCGTTTGTTTGTTGTCATATATAAAGTCCCCCTCTTCTTTCCGTCCTCCATTTTGTTTTCGCCACGTTTCATTTTCATCATTTCCCCCAGTATCTAGAGCCTGTGAACAGGCTACAGTACGACCCAGTTCATTTGTGATTGTTTCAGTTTGATCATTTGCATTAAATGCGTAAACACAATGGGTCAAGCAGCTGTTCTTCAGTTCGTTAAAGCAAGGAACATCCGTCAGACAAGGCTTTTTAAAATCCTTCTAGCCTTCCCACAGCACCGGGAAAACATCTGATTGTATCGTCTGTTACTCTGATGAGAAAAGAATCAAACACAGAAACTCTGCTCGGATACAAGCCGCATTCACCGAGGAAACCGGGTTTTCTTTCACAACCCAAAGCAGTAAACAGCATCCTAATGTTTTGATAGAATGTTTCAATAACTTTTTGTGCAATATCCTACTTACCTAAAGCGATAGAAGCGGGGATTATTGTGGGTATAGTTGAGGTCTCATTCGCTACACACCGCGGCAAAACGTTACGCGCATGCGTATTTGCTATTTCTTGTCGGCGCGCGGCCGCCCCCAGTTTCCCGCGAAAACTGAAATGAAACAACAGGCACATACCCGTGATTTTAAAATTTCTGCTTAAAAGTATCCATTTGTGAACTGTTTTGTCAAAAAATAAGAAAACTACTTAAAAGCTAATGCACCAGTCATTTGAAATCCCCCCACCTCGGGCATAGCGGGGACATTCACCCAACATACCCATGAATACTAGTGAAGCTCCCACACCCTGGGGCATCAAAATTATGTGAAGACCCCCGTCCCCAGGGATCCATATTGAAATGTTGTTAAATCACCTTGTTCTCTTTCCATGACTGAGGCATCAAATTGAAGTCAAAGGGTCAATAGACCAGTTTATCACGAACAAACAAACAAAACACTGCCGGAATTTCTAACAGGACCTGAAAAACAGCCAGAGGCTGATCAAAGCCAGGAGCTGGCTAAATCACAGATCGAATTGGAAATTAGCATGTTGGTTTTTGTGGAGGGAGGAAAACCGGAGAACCCGGAGAAAAACCCTCGGAGCAAGGGCGAGATTCCAACAAACTTAACTCGCATATGGCGTCGGGTCCGGGAATCGAACCCGGGCCACAGAGGCAAGAGGTGAAGCGCTTAACCACTGCGCCTCCCCGCCACCACAACAAACCGGTAAATCATACACTTACCCTGTCTCAACAGGCTTACAGGCTTTCAAGCAAGTCTGCCGCCACAGCTTTCTTCAGTTCTCCCTTCCAAACTTTGAAAAGCATCTCTAGAGTCTAGTCTAACTCTATTTGTACCGCTTGAAGGTTGAATGAGTCTTCCGTGATAATTGTGCAAGTGTATGTCAAATTAGCATGAGGTGGGAAAGTGAATCCCCCACTTATCCCCCGAGCCGGTAGGAGAGGGAAGTGACTACGAGCGTTGACCCTACCTCCCGGGGGAATGAAAAATGGTGAATTTGAAGTGAACATCCCCGCAATGCCCCCGCTATGTCCGGGGTTGGGGGGGGGGGGGGGGGGGGATTTCAAATGACTGGACCTAGAAGACGAAATATCATGTTTCTCTGCGAAAGGAGAAGTAGTACTTCAGGGAGATTTTAACGCCCGTACAGGCAATTTACAAGAGTATGTACTATTTGATGATAACAAATTTATTGAAGTCCCGGAAGACTATGAAGTTGATCAACCAAGTAAGAGAAATTCTCAAGACGAAAGTAATATAGATTCAAGAGGAAAAGCCCTTATCGACGTTTGTACAGAAAACAGCCTTAGAATACTAAACGGTAGAGTAATAGGGGATTCAACAGGTAAAAAAACATGTTTTCAGTATAACGGAAGTAGCCTAGTAGATTATGTCATTGCCAACACGAACATTATTCCTTGCATTCGATATCTAGCAGTTAACCCATTGCACTGAGCCTGACATATCTGATCACTGTCAAATTTCATTTGGTATGAAATTAAGCAATTTTACAACACAAAGCAAAACTGACTCCACTAAATTTTGCAAACACAGAAGATTAATGATCAACGAAGAAGCAAAAGACAGAATCCCAGAGATACTTGAATCTGATGAATACAAAAACAAATTCGAAACGTTAAATAACAGCGAAATATATGATAAAAACTCTTTAAGTACTCTAACAAAAAACTTCACAGAAATACTAATAGAAGTATGTGAAAAGGCAGGTATGAAATACCAAGATAGAGACAATGAACTAAAAGAGACAAATGCCAGTTGGTTTGACAAGGACTGTACCATGGAAAAAGAAAATCTTAAGTCTCTCGGGAGAAAGGTTTGTAACGATCCAAACAATGACCAATTAAGGCAACACTTACATGTAAAGAAAAAACACTTCAGGA
Source organism: Actinernus sp. WN-2022 (assembly GCA_030867875.1). Lineage (NCBI taxonomy): Eukaryota > Metazoa > Cnidaria > Anthozoa > Actiniaria > Actinernidae > Actinernus > Actinernus sp. WN-2022. Next base: position 127,267,427 of record JAOWCC010001589.1, read on the forward strand.
AATTATGCAAACAGAAAAAGACACAATCAATCGAATCTCGACTAAAAAACCTAGACCATAAAAATCCAAAGAAACTTTGGAAAGAACTGAAAAATCTGTTTAACTTAAACAAAAAACAGGCCAAAAAATCATTCCCAATTGATATACAAGAATCCTACGAACACTTCAAAAATCAAAACGATAATCCAAAGGACAATGCAGAGCCAGAGGATATAGTTTAAGCTCAGATGAACTGTGCGCCGGAACAAACAGGAGTTTTAGACTATGAAATAACGGCAAAGGAGGTCGAGAATGCTATTAAAAAACTAAAACATAAAAAGGCAACAGGCATCGATAGCATCCCAAATGAAATCCTAATATGGGGTAAACAAGAACTCATAAAGCCGCTAACATCTCTCTTCAATAAGATCCTTTCTTCGGGAATCTACCCGCAAGAATGGAGCATAGGCCTCATTACTCCCATCCACAAAAAGGGTGACCGATCAGAAATAGAGAACTACAGAGGCATTACGCTTTTATCTGCGCTTAGTAAACTATTCACATCAATTTTAAACCAGAGATTATACGACTACCTAACATATAAAGGAATACTGAAGAAAGAACAATTTGGGTTTAGAAAACGACACTCCACTGTTGATAGCATTTTTGTTTTGAAAGGCCTTATCGATAAGTACGTTAAAAGTAAACCAAACAAGAAAAATAACATGCTTTTTACTTGCTTTGTCGATTTTAAAAAAGCATTTGATAGTATACCAAGGGAAAAGCTGTTCGAGAAAATAAAACAGGCAGGTATTGAAGGTAATTTTTTCTCACTATTACACTCAATGTATTCCGACGATTATTCAGCAGTTAAAATAGATAATGTTATCACAGAAAAGTTTAGATGTTACATTGGAGTCAAACAGGGCTGCATTCTAAGCCCCACCCTCTTTAATCTTTTCCTCAGTGATCTGCCTCAAGTGTTAGACGAATCAGGAGTAAAGGATCCCATATGTATTGCCGGTGGAACTAATATAACCAACTTACTCTACGCAGACGACTTAGTCCTAGTATCTAAGAATAAACATGATTTACAAAGTCTACTGGAAGGCCTTGAAGGGTATTGCGACACTAACCAATTAACTGTTAATATAGAGAAAACAAAAGCTATTGTTTTTAATAATAACGGAAAACGAATGAACAATTATTGTTTTTATTATAAAAATAACCAATTAGAAAATGTGCGAATGTACAAATATCTCGGACTTACTTTCAGCGCATTCGGCAACTTTAATGTGGCAACACAAGAACTTAAAAAATCAGCACTGAAGGCAATGTTTAAACTAAAAAAAGAAATGGGATCCCACTTTAGATCTGATATTAAACTGACAATCAAACTCTTCGACACTTTGATAAAACCAATCTTGCTCTATGGAAGCGAAATCTGGGGGACCGATAGCAAAAGATCTAACGAAAATGATCCGATAGAAATAGTGCATACAAAATTTTGCAAGTTACTATTAGGAACCAGCAGAACATCAGTCAATAATGGATGTAGAGCAGAGCTTGGTAGATATCCTTTGAGATGTGAATTAACATTCAGAAGTATTAACTATTGGACAAAATTGTTAACCAGGGACGAGCCAATGCTTACAAAAAATATGTATCTCGACAGTATGCAATCAAGCAACCCAGTTTTTTGGAGTTACAAAATTAAGCGAACCGTACAAAGCCTAGGCTATGGTGATATATGGATACTCCAAAATAATACTCCAGATTTTAGGGAATTTCTGAAGAATATAAAGCAACGCCTAAAAGACACAGAACTACAAATTTGGTTAAGTGATATATTTAATGACCAACGACAGAACCCAAACCAGAGTAACAAACTACGAGTTTATCGAACATTCAAAACGAAGTATGAATTCGAAAACTATTTGGATCTTGTCAGAAACATCAAACATAGAATTACGTTCACCAAATTAAGAATAAGCAATCATTGCCTTCAAATTGAAAAAGGAAGACACCTTAAACCTTATCTAAAACCAGAAGAACGAATTTGCCCAACATGCAAACAAGAAATGGAAGACGAAATTCACTTCCTGCTGAGATGCAAAACTTACCAGACAATCAGGCATGATTTCTTTTCCTCCTTAAAAACTCTAACGAAATTAGATAGCAGAAAAATGACAGAAAAAGAACTATTTTCGGTAATCATTGATCCCCCGAGACAAGTCACAACAATAGCAGCAAAATATGTTTATGATTGTATGGACATGCGATCCACCATAATTTCAGCACAAATAATGTAAGCTAATTTAATGATAACTAACTATATATATATTATATTTTTAAGATTACAGAACAATCTATCCGTCATTATCCAACTTTTTAAATTTGTTAGCAGTCATCTGATGTACCAATGTAGTACAAAGAGCTAATGAATAAAGTCTGTCTGTCTGTCATAAGCCTAAGACTTTAACAGGTTAAAGTTTTCTTAATTTGTAATTCACTGTGAGTTTACTAAGTTATAAAATTATTTACTAAAAAAGTTGAAACCCTCGGTAATTTGTATTTGATAGCAGAGCCTTCGTTCTTTTGGCCAGCGGAGCATACCGTTTTGCCGCGGTGTGCATTCGCTATGGCCAATGACAAATTATGAACCGAAAGCGCGGTTGTAGTTACCAGTTCTCTGCTCCGATGAAATGATAACTAGAACAATGTAGGTCGAGGAACCCACAGGCTTCCCAGACTCGACGTATATTTCCCGCTTATTAGTCTATTGGGTTACCTGTGGTTTATCGATTAGTTTCATAACGATCTCAGAAGAGTTTATATGATTGCTCGGTGTGAATTCTTTTTTCCGATTCCTACGAAACAAATCTTCAATAATAAAAGATTGATACTTAATGAAGTTGTATGAGTGTTTTTTTGGCGATTTGGGGCCTTCTAAAGCAGTTTATTAGGATTCGAAATTTTGACCGTTGGCCGCGGCTCTAAAAAAATATACAAGGTAGGCAACTCGCCTTGCCAAAGTACAGACTTACCTCAAAGATCACCCAAAATCGGCACTTTTCTTCCTCGCTCGCTATTCAGCTTTCGGCACAGGAGGGAATAGTTATCAAGCAACATCTGACCAGAGATTTAGGAAAATCCATCAAATTTATCATCGCCAAACGGCCTCCTCGAGACCCAAAAAGCGCGACCGTCCAATGATCTGTAAGAACCAGAATGACCAAAGCGGTCCAAAATTTTCCCGACCCTACCCAAAACGATGCATGCGGTTCCGTTACTTCCCGTAACCCATTAAGCAACAAAAAAGCTAGCGGAATTAGGCCAGATAAAAAAAATACTTGTTTAGCGTCCACCCATTTCAATTTTTCCAGGTAAGGGAGGGAGTTTTTTTTTTCTATGTGAAGTTTATTTTGTCTTGACTAGACCACAGGCTAACCACCTCCCATTTTGTGTATTTGTCACTGATGTTTTAATAATCCATCTTTTCTTAGCAAATTGTTAAATAAAATACCTTTGACTTGATTTGTGTGTGTGTTGATTTAGCGCGCGCTCATAATACAGCTCGGGTTTCCTGTGGCTCAGGTTTGTTTACATATAGCTCGGGCTTCCTGTGGCTCATCTCGCCAACTACATAAAAATACACCAATTTACCTACAAGTAGATATGTTGACCAGTAGGTCCCTTAATAATGCTAACAAAAAGTATTTTTATGTAGTTGGCGAGATGAGCCACAGGAAGCCCGAGCTATATGTAAACAAACCTGAGCCACAGGAAACCCGAGCTGTATTATGAGCGCGCGCTAAATCAACACATTCACAGCAGAATCAAGTCAAAAGGTGCCCTGGTTCCAGAGGTTTTCTAGAGAGAACAGCAGCGGGCAGCGAGAAGAGAAATAATGGATTATTAAAACATCGGTGACAAATACACAAAATGGGAGGATGGTTAGCCTGTGACTAGACATTATTCACTCACCTCGTGTTGTAGAAACAAAATGGCGTCGATATTAAAGTATTTAATGCGCCGGCGCATATTTTAAGTGGTACATGTAAGGTCTGGGTACAAGAATTGGTGTTCGCGGGCGCATTTACACTTTCTAAAGATTTTTATAAAAAAATATAAAAATAATTAGAGGTCGGGGACATTTCTCAGGTCGGGCGGGGACGCTAAACAAGTATTTTTTTAAATCTGGCCTTAAGTCGAGATAATTCATTTTAAGAAAGGATCAGAAAAGATAGTGCATGTATCGGCCGACCTGTCGATCGAGGGTCTGCCGAGAGTCGACCGAATACTGACCGCTATTCGGCCGACGTTTGACTATTCTCAAGAGTATATTAAGCTTTGACACATTATCAAGGGCACCCAACGAGTACTTTTTGAAACACGTTCGAAACCAGTTGTGTGCAGCTTATCTAGCCATTTCAAGGCGCCTACTGTCTTTTGACGTATTCTAGAAAGCTATTAGCTGTTCGGATTTTCTAGGTGGCCTACGAATTTGTTAGTAGTCTAGAACATAAACAAGAATTTTCTAGCCCAAGTAACTGCATGTTGCAAAGTTTTGTGGAGGTACGAATTTTTTAGGTGTTCTTTTTTCCTTTAGGCAATTCTTTTAGGTGACCTCCATTTGCTAAAGGTTTATTATTTCGGTTTTTAGATGTCAGAATTTCTTAGGGACTGAAAATGTGTTCTCGAAAACTTTAGGTGGCCGCTTCACTAAATGATTTGTGATGTTTTTTTTGTTTCATTCCAACCAATGTTTTTTCCCCGGATCGTTCTGACTATTGATCAGACGAATACATACGAATATTTTAGGGGAAATCTCTTAGTCTCCCTTTTCTTCTATAATTTTCTAGGGATTGAAAACAAATTTTCTAGCCAGTATTTCATAAAACAATTTTCTAGGACATTTTTTTCAAATACGAAAGTTTTAGGCTAACTTACTCTCCCGAACAGCTTTTTAACCGAAAACGTCGTTGGTGCCCTTGACATTATGCTCCTAAAATTGCCAGTATTATGCTCCTTTGCGTCACCCTCGGAAACGGAGTATTATGCTCCAAATTATGCTCGCCTAGAGGTATTATACTCCCATGCCAATTATGCCAAAGAAAATGACAACTCCTCGCTTTCCCCTCCCAAAGAAAGACATAACATCCGGTATTTCTTGCAACTCTGCTACTGGAAGCCGCTATTTGCAGTCCTTAGCAGCCTGGCAAAATGAGGGTAACCTCGCCCCAAAGGCCTTCAGAGGAGACTGGAAATTAACCTAGCCTAGAGTGCGGTTGCATATCACTTTCTAAATTTCTTTGAAAATTGTGGAATTTTGATGAAAAACTGAAAAGAATGATTTAGATTTTGTTGGAAGTATACCTATTATGCCCCAAAATATTAGTATAATGCCGGCATAATACCTGATGCTCCGACTATAGTATTATGCTCGAAATTATGCCGGCATAATGTGTCAAAGCCTAGCCGGAGTATATTACAGATGTGTAATATACTCCTGCTATTCTGTAAAATCGGCCGACATGGTTGATGATTCATCGACAGACAGCCGATTGATCACCGACACTATAGATGGTTAAAATTCCGAAAGCAACCAATTCCTGATGTAACGATAAAATTAATATTAATAAATCGCCAAAGTAGCCGGCGACCCCAATATTTGCAAATCTTATTTTATTATTTTACGTCGAACACTGCGAGCCGTCGCCGAGTTTCCCTAGCCTCTTCCGAAGCGGCCGCTAATATCGATATGATTCCGGGTTGAATGTGAGTTTAGTTTTTTTTTTCTCGCGTTACCCCACATGCGCCAACCCGGCTCCCCAAATATTTGACAACTCAACTTCTTACTCCGTCGGCTCTTCAAAATATATACTGTAAGTCCCTTTTTGTGGAATAATGCTAGATAAATCATCCCAGGAAGACCAGATTTTACCCCGACTGATTATTCAGAGTTATCTTTAACCCGGAATTCCACATATTTTTGCACATAACGTGCTCCCTGTAGTCGAAATTGTTTCAAACTTGGGTCCTGTACTGCAGCATATCCCTAGTACGCAGGGTTAATTAGAAGCCTGATACTGCCCGAGTTCCGATGGATACTCCTTGTCCGCCTACCTTTTTACTGCTCTTATCAAACTCATTAATAATTCATGAAGCAAAACTAAAGGAATCTCTTAGCGATAAGCCTGATCTTTAAATCTGCTACAGCGTAACTGAAGTAGGGCAAGCAATCAAGCAAACCAAGTAGCGTAAGTAGGGCAAGCAAGACAAGAAACTCAAGTAGCGTAAGTAGCCGGGGCAAGCAACTCAAGTAAGCAAAGCAGCGTAACCGAGTAGGGCAAGCAACTCAAGTAAGCAAAGCAGCGTAACCGAGTAGGGCAAGCAACACAAGTAAGCTAAGTAGCGCAAGAAACTCAAGTAAGCCAAGCAACTCAAGTAAGCCAAGTAGCGGAAGTAGGGCAAGCAACGCAAACAACTCAAGTAAGCCAAATAGCGCAAGCAACTCAAGTAAGCTGAGTAGCGTTAAAGACCCTGTGTCCGAGCCCATGGTGCTTTGCGCCAATGTTATGATTACCTTATTATAGGAAATTAACAATGCACGTTGACAACGCGAAGAAAATTTACGTTACACTAAATTAACGCGAATTTTTCAAAAGTTAGGTTTACATGCATTAAATTAACGCGAATTTTTCGATAAGCATCTTGCTTTATTTACTGCGATTTTCATAATTCTGCAAACTCGCACTTTACATTTCTGAACGCCAAACTGCGTTTTGGCTTCCGTCAATAAAACCTTCCAAGACAAGTGCACGGATGTTTCTAAGTTTTTTTTAAAGCCGAAAATTTGGGTTTGAAGCCAGAAGAAGTGAGCTATCCTCTCAGGGAGACAGAGGAGTATCAAGATCAATCAAAAGACATTTTGAACTCGATTTTAAACGAAGACGTCCTGTCAGATAGTGACTCTGAAGAGCCAATAGAGGAGTCATGAACTAATAAGGTTTTGTAATGAAATAAAGGTGCTTTAAAATAACAATGTTGTAAAATAGCGTGCATTAAATTTACATCGACATTAATTAAGATACATTAAATTAACGCGAATTTTGTAAAATCGCGTTAATAAAGTGCATTGTTAATTTCCTATAATAAGGTAGTTTGTTTATCAACGGCCGCATAAATTAAAGGCCAGCTTTTAGGCGAACTAAAACGCTCTCGATTGTTTATAAGTTTCATAAAAGAAGTACACATACACTTTGGATAACGAATTTCATAATTTCTACCGGATTAAAAACCCAATCGAGCCCACGAATTTTCCCCGGATGCTTCGAGTACTCGGCAGGAAGCCACTAAGTTGTTCTGTCTTTAGATTCTAATTCGATTTACGAGTGCGACTTTTCACAACTCTACAAGCAAACACATACTCTTGTTACCTTGTTTTCATGTCTCCAGTATTGCTTAGCTGTATTTGAAGATCTCTACTTTCCCTGCGAATGATATATTTTGAGTGCAAAATGAAATGTCGTACTCGCACTCGAGTCAAACTCACAGCGAAGTAACAGCTGAACTCGGCAGATTGGAGTTTGACCCGCGATCGTAGTTTTGGTAGCAAGACTTTCTGGACATACTGGAGGATGAAAAAAAAGGTTAAGGACATTGCTTTCTCTGCTAATAAAAATGCAAAACATATACAGATACAGATAAGTCGTAACACCTCAGTGGAGCTTAGCCGTGCGAAATTATAATTACGAATGTTCTTGATGCCAGAAGTGGTTGCTTTGTGTTTTGTATTTCCAACGAAGCCGCCGGTCCCTTAGCCTGATTTTTCAGACGGTCAGCGGTCTTCCGCTTCACTTCACCCCTTTCTAGGAAGTGAGCGGACGACCTCGACAGTCTGATAATCAGGCTACCGGTCCCTTAGTGCAGCAAATCCCCGGGAAACTCACGTAGTAGTCCTTTTGAACCACAAGTGTTCTCTTGTAGACCTAGAGAAAGTAAAATGTGGACTGCTGAAGGATTATTTGTCGAGTCACTTCGCCTCGCTGTCTCGGTTCTTTCTCCGGCATTCCTCTACTCGCCACTCTAGACCGGGTTCGAAGAAATATTCGAACTAAAGTTTCATTTAAAAAAGCGGTATATATACAAATGTTAAGATAAAAGAAAGTCAGTTAAGCATATATACCTATGAATAATTACACGATGGCCCAAACTAGGGATGGATTTCGAAAGATTCGGGAGTCACATAACAACAACAACGATCTTTCTGATTTTCGTAGCCTGCGAAAATGTTTTGCGCGCGCAAAGCACCATGGGCTCGGACACAGGGCAAGCAAGGCATGCAAGCAACTCAAGTAGCGCAAAAAAACACAAGTAACTCAAGTAGCGCAAACAACACAGGGCAAGCAATACAAGTAGCTCAAGTAAGCCAAGTAGGGCAAACAACTCAAGTAGGCAAAGTAGCGCAAGCAACACAAGTAAGCCAAGTAGCGTGAAGTAGGGCAAGCAACTCAAAGTAGCGCAAGCAACACAAGTAAGCCAAGTAGCGCAAGCAACTCTAGTAGAGTCAGCCTGCAATTATATATTTGGAAAGAATGGCGCGAGGACATAATGGAAGTAGGGAGGAGTGGAGGAGAAGGGAAACTTCTATCACTTTTCGTCCTCGCTCCATTCCTACTCGTCTGAAATTCATTCGCGAGCGGAAAACATCCACGAAAGCGGGGGGAAATCACTAGAAACGTCTGCACTGCAGGCTAAGTAGCGTAAGTAGGGCAAGCAAGTCAAGTAGCGTAAGTAACACAAGTAAGCTAAGTAGCGCAAGCAGGCAGTGTAGCGAAAGAAGGACAAGCAGCAGAAGCAACTCAAGAAACTCCAAGTAGGGCAAAGTATTAGGGATATGGAATTTAATGTATGAGCAGACTATGGTATTCAGGCATGAATTATATACCAAACTTTTGCTCCGATTTTCTCGCCCAAGTCTATCTCAGAATAAGCTATTGAAATAAAGCAAAATAGTAAAACATGCCCTTTAAAGGAGCTGTATCACGGTAATGGACTTTACATTCCGGGCCGGAAACAGCTATTTTCACCGATTTTGATATGAACTAACGAACCTCGGCCATGTGAGATGCTTAAAATGAAAGCAAATATGCAAAAATGACTAACAATCAGTGCATATAAATAGTCTTCAGGGAAAATCCGTTTTGGAATGACACTGCACTTTCGGATTTTATTTTAAAAAATCCCTGCGTCCTTATCCTAAAATAACATTCCAAATACATGTAGAGTGGTTTTCGATCGAGTGTCGAAAAGTAATCAGACGATTGCTTTAGACTTTATACACCTGTTTCAAAAAAGGTTGATCAGAACGAAGAACTAACTACAAGTATTGAACAATGGAGCTCTATTGTCTTTGAATCACTGAACCATAGAGCCCTTTGTTCAATGTTTGTAGTTTGTTCTTCGTAATGATCAACCTTTTTTGTAATAGGTGTATACAGTTTCTGATGATGATGAGTTTGATTGGTTAGTTATCCATGATTGCATGCGTTTACTCTTCCTCGTGTACATTACGAATGACTTCAGTTCGCGATTGGCTCATTGCGTTTCTCCTGGTTCCCGGTGATTGGCTCTGGTTCAGTTTTACGACACTCAACCCATAACTGCTCTAAACAGCAAAGATGACAAGACAACATTCAGGGGACTGACAAGTGTTGGATTTATTGCTGTAATTACAACATCATATTGCTTAGAATGCCATATTGTGGGGGTACTGGCCCTTCCTCAAGGAGAACAAAGACCTGATATATTTCTTCATATAGGGAACCTTGGAGATCTCGGAAAGGATGTGATCATCCACGGTCTTCTGGTCTTCCACACGTTTGTCACTGACTTTCCTATCCTAAGAGAAGGGAACATACATAAATGTCAATTTGCTGTAGCTTTTCTTAGATCTTAGATATTTACTTCCGTCTACGAGATATAAACCTTCATATCTCGTAGACGCAACACCCAAATCAAGAAATATTCTACCATTGGACTATCCACTTCATGTACAATTGATATCAAAGATAACTGGCTAGGGCTCATATGCACTTTAATATGCACCCCTGAGACAGATACCCCTCACACACCCAAAGATCCACTGCCACCACTGACCGAAGGTAAATACACTGCATACTACTCTTCCCAGTAAACTGCGACACCCCAAGTTTTTTTACGGCCCCGTGATGTGAATGGTCTGTACCACGTGATCACTGTTTGGCATACCGCTGGTAGAGATTTTTGTGTGGCGGCATGAGAAAAGTGACGTGTTGTTCTACATTCTACAAAAAGAATGCCTCGTTGTAGACAGTAGAATGACACATTGTAGACAAGTTTGACATTTCAAAACTGCAGAACGACTGACTATGAGATCTTAAAATATGAACGACCATCTTAAATCTTAAAATATCTCAGATGAATTGGCAAAATATTTCCTTCAGTTACCTTAAAGTGCCACTACGATCACATTTTGACATATCAATGTTTTTGCATATTCATAAAGTAGAGTTCATATATTATTACCAGTTCAAATTGTTTTTCGATACAACGACAGGAAGTCTTATTTTTTAGCTCCGAATATTGAATCTACACGTCCGCCATTACTGGAAGCCGTGCCCTTTGTTCAGCTTTAAACAAAGGTTTATTCACCGGAAATGATGTCATACACTTAACGCTCGCCTGCAGAACACAACGCCTGGAGGCATATTTCTACTAAAAACGTCTTCACGTACATAAGAAGAAAGTTATATTTATCTTTGCGAAGTTGGCTACTTTTTTATGCACGCTATTTCGCGCCACGAGGTTGTCGTGTTAAGTGTATGACATCACTTCCGGTGAATAAACCTTTGTTTAAAGCTGAACAAAGGGCACGGCTTCCAGCAATGGCGGACAGGATTTTACCGGTAAACTCTCCTAAAATTTGTGGTTTAAAATGCCCATTTGGGAATATTTTTTACTATTTCGGATATTTCTAATACTGATTGATCTATAGACATTGAAAAAGTGGCAAATCTAAATGGTAAATTTTCGTCGTAGTGGCACTTTAAAAGTTAAGCCACGTTATGTGGTTCTTCAAATACATTTAGTAATAAACTCCAGAACTCAAAGAAGAGTGAGAAGCAAATTTTTCCCAGCGATTTCTAGACTTTGAAATCAACAAGGCAGTCGAAACTTGTCTACAAAACACTACAACTGCCGCCGACAAGAAATCTACCCGGCGGTATACCAAACAGTAATCCGTGGTACAGAATATTCACATCACGTGGGCCGTAAAAAAAAACTTGGGGTGTCGCAGTTTACTGGGAAGAGTAGTACTTCCTGGATAGCCCCCCAGCCCCCAGCCCCCCACCCCCGCACGTTTGATCACAATAAAAATGGGACATAGTTGCACTCTCCCTCAGTGGCACCACGGCGGGACATGCAAACCATTATCACCTCACAGCAATATTGGGAGGTAAGCCTATCCCACCAGTCCATCCCCCCTCCTCACCTGAAAAAAAAACATTTATGGAAAAACTAAAAAATACCAACTAATAAAAAGAAGCCAAATAAATTTCCTGGTGAATAAAATAGCCAGGGACTGATCAATAAATATTCAATAAAAGTTTTTAGTCTGGTTATTATTTTTTCATCTGACTTGTAAAATATATGTGTAAGAGTTTTACTGAATTTTCCCCAGGATGCACCAGATACCTCTGGAGTGTCCTCAAACATGTCCTCTGTACGCTTTTTCTTCTTGGGTTCCCTTTTGAAGTAATCATCATTGAGGTGTTCTGGAAGCTTCAGGTCAGCCAAATCCAGCTTGGTAGTTGTTGCAATGATATAAGTCTGTGCAACACGTCTCAGAGGTACACCGTTTGCCTTGTAGGGTCCTGTATAAAATTAATTCCATGTACCCATATTAGAAACTCCTTTTACTATTCCTTTGTCAATCCCTTCAAAATCTTTCCTCTGAGCAACACCGGTAGGAACTTGGCAATGAGAACCTATTCAAATTAAATGCCACTTGTATAAAAAATCAATCAAAGTCCTATCTATGACTAGGTGGTCTCATAGTTAATAAAGGGGAATGGCTATGAAACCCATCGACTTTCTTTGTTATAGGTCTTTGTTCGCTTTTAATCAACCGTGACGTGCACAAAACACAATAGATATTAGAATATGTTAATCAATCAGCCAATAGAAATGTGGGTTCAATCATTCAGGGATGCTAATGAGCTATGACCATGCACAATCTTTTGTCTTAACCCCTTCCAACCTGAATCAGTGCCTTTGTTAGCCCGTTTGAAGTTTGCTGGGTTTCCTAAACATTCCCCACTATTAACTGAAGGGCTGTGTGCAAAAAGGGCATAAGTGATTCTTGATCATGTTCTAAATTCTCCCTTAAAAAACACACAAGGGAATTGAAGGAGAATTTAGAACGCGATCAAGAGTCCCTTACGCCCTTTTTGAACACAGCCCTTCAACTATGGTGGGCTGAGACAGAAGAGATTAAAAAATAACTGCTGGTAAATAGAGAAGGATTAAACTTTCATTTGAAAGCAATGTGAAGCATACTGACCTGTGACAAGTAAGAGCCCTGAATCCAGCTGCTTTAGGAAGACCACTCTCTGGTAAGAAAACAAAACAGACAAGATTAATATCTGAAAGTAGATGCAAATGAACTATTATCAGGGCTTAAATATAATGGCATCCTGTCAACCAACAGTAACTAAAAGATTGTCCTTTAAATGAAACCCCACTCCCCCCTTCAATGTTGTAATCGGCTAACATTGAAACGGGGGGGGGAGGGGTTTGGGAAGCTGCCACTGTTTTAACTTTGCATCTAGTATTTTTATTTTCATACACTAGTAATAATTGTTGACTGTTCCAACATTTTTGTCCAGGATTATCTGAGAAGGTTCTTGAAGGAATTGGACTGTAGAATCTTGAGAAATAAAATAATTCTTGCCAGACTTGGCAGGCTCTTTAATCGATGGAATGTACATTTTGTGTATTATGCTTTAAGTCCATTGCTGCTTAATGATGTCACAACAACAACTACAGCTTTATTACCACATGTCTAGATTTTTGTTACATACACTAAAAAAAAAAAATGACATAAAAGATAGGCAATACACTGTAATTACTCAGAATAACGGTAAAGTTAATCTAGCTGAGTACATGTAACTAGTTCATGTTTCCATTATAATTGATTTTAAGGTTTTAGATGAAGAAAACAAAAATCCAGTGGATATTTCAACCAGAATACTCAGTTTTGTTTTATGCAAATGGTAAGTTACTACCCCTTGTTAAGAGTTCAAGATCTGATACAAAGTTCAAATGTGACCACACACGGGAAAACGTACCTTTCTGTGTCCATTCGAACGTTTTGAGAAACCGTTCAAACGGTTTTATAAATCGTTCGAACGTTTTACGAAACCGTTTGGATTTTTTCCTAGCCCGTTTAAACGTTTGGGAAAATCATTTAAACGACCCACTCAATCGGTTCAAACGTATCACTTGGCCGTTCAAAGGCCACAAGCAATCCATTTGAATGCCACAAAGAATTTGTTCGAACGCTACAAGCAATCCGTTTGAACGATGCACTGAATTAGTTACTCAATCGCAGCCTGTGGAGCTTTGACGAAGGACTAAAAACTTTCTAATGGATAATCTTGACATTTGCATATTATGTCACCAAAAGACAGGATTGCGTTACGAAACACTGTCCCAGTGTTGGTTTGGTGTTTTTAGTTCATCTGATAAACTTTAGCTTCTGTCTGGAGTTCTATTTATTTAATGTGGATCGGTTTTCAAAGGTAATGATCGAGGTCCGAATCTTGAATTCCGTGACACAGAAGTGTGACATTTTCTGCGAACTGATTTGAATAATCAATGACTCCGTGTTTGTTTTGCTTTGAGATCGCACCAAATATTCTCTACAGATAAAATTTTCTTTTAAAAATCGAGATGGTTTGAGTCCATTCAGTTTTAATTTGTTGTCTGTTAATTAGCATGAGATAACTGCATGAACCACATCGAACTTTTGCAGTTTTGCGAGGTTGAATTGTTCGAACGTAAGGGCAAGTCGTTCGAACATTTAGGGCAAGTTGTTTGAACGTTTATTATGTGAATTGCAGAGTGAATGCGGAGCATACGATCAAAGTTTCCTTCAACATAATTTATTACGTTTTGGCAGAAACCTTTGGTAATTGAACCGCTCGAAGATCTAGAGATGGTGCTGGAGTTGCAGGTTACAAACAATTTCATGCCGAATTTATTTTTGACAATAACTGTATAACAAATGAAAACTACACACATTTTGCATGTAATACACGAGTGTAGTGCATGCGTGTAATACACTCAAATGCGTGTAGTAAATTAATTTTGTACATGCGCATTACACGCATGTAAATGTTAACATACATGTACATTCAGGCTGTACTGTATCAATTGAATGCCTGTGTGCAACAAGGGTGTAAGTGACTCTTGATCATGTCCTAAATTCTCCCTTAAAATAAACAAAGAATTTAAATAATTTTAAAGGAACATGACCTTACACATGAAGATATGCTTCACCAGTTAGGATGGAAATCACTTCATGCACCGTGTTATCTTTGTATTTAAATGTCTTAATTGTAATGGTCCAGAGTTTTTTAGTCAATATTATGATAAGACCTCTCATGCCCACAACACTAGAAGAAATGGCCTGGATCTCATAATTCCTAAAGTTAAGACAGAAATTGCAAAGAAAGGCTGTTTTTACTCAGGGGCAAAAGATTTTAATGATCTACCAACAGAAGTTAAAGAAACATCATCATTGTTAGTTTTTAAAACAAAATTAGGAGATATTTTTGAGATTTTTAAATTTTTAAAACGTAGTTATTTTTTAATTGATGATAGGAAAACTTTGTACATATACTTTTACTGTATTATTGTCTGATATTTTTATACTTTGTTATTTACATTATTTTGATCTCCCAGGGCACCCACTGATAACAGCATTGGCTGAAGGGTTTACCCTGGTTAAAGAATATATTATTATTATTATTATTATTAAGGAGTGTGATCAGGAGTCACTCACGTCCATTTTGCACACAGCCCTTCAAATGCACAATAAGACATTGAGCTGACCTTTCCCCTATGGTGTCCAGCAAGAAGAACAAGAATGGTGCCAGGTGTGATGGAACCCCTTAGCTTGCACTTGCCAGGCTTCTTTCTGTTGGCCAGACGGCGCCGTACATCCTCAGTTGGGTAGAAGCGTGACTATAAAAATGGCATTTCAAGTGTGTAGAGTCAGTGCACATTATACAAGCATTAATTGTAGTACTTCATAATTATGGTAATTAGAACACTGGAAATGAATGTGAATAAAGACACTGCAAATGACAGCTATGATATGGCCTGCTATTTCACTGAAATACAATATACATGTAGTTTTTCAACTATTTTTAACCTATCATCCAATCATATAGGAAAGTTATTGCAGTAATAATTGAATTATCTTGTCATACAACAGACCCTCACTATTCCAATCCTCCTGTAAGACTCTTCAACTATTCTTGCCAATGATCTCAAACTTACATGTCATGCCTTTACTATAGGAGTAAGGCCATCCCAATAAAATGTTTTGTTTACCATTGCCCTCTGGCTTGTGATGGTGGGTGGGTGGGTTGGTCGTCCGGGTAAAAAAGGGATACAAAAAAAAAAGAAAAGGTCTGATACCAAGTAAAGCCTGATTACTAAGTTACTCATTTGCTTACTCCTTGACAATTGTGGGAGTAGAGGGGTACAGTATAGGGAGGAGGAGGAAATGGCGAAAGATAACTAGGGAGGCAGGAGAATTTAGCATACATGCTCTACTAAGGAAGAAATGTTTAAAACTCACTACGGAGGGGGGAGCAAAATTTGAAAAAAAAATTGGGAGGGAGATTTCACTACCCGCTCCTCTCCACTCTTGTGGATTGACAATTTGCATGAGAAAAGCAAGAAACTAAAATGTAGAGAGCAAGTTGGAAAAGAGGGGGTTATGAAATTATTCTTCAATCTTTTTAATTTACTTTTCCAAAACATTGGGTTGGTCTTCAAATATCTTTATTTATTTATTTATTTTACTTTTTCCAAAAAAAATTAATCAGTTGGAGATGGTAAACAAAACAATTTATTGGGATGGCCTAACTGCAGAATAACCCTAATACTCGACCTGATACTGAATACATTTTGCGTGTATGACACACTTCACATCTTTGATACTTCTGATATACTAGCCATGACAGTAATGTTATATGTGTGATACCCTTGATTTCCATGACAGATATCATAGTACCTACAATACTTCTGATACACGATCTGTGTGATATGCAATACCTGTGAGGCACTTGACAACTCTTGTGATACACTTGATCCAACCTAACCAAAACTCTAACCTCTTCGAAAAAGTTCCCAGGTAAACGACAAGTGCTCACTCACTAAGGTCTAGGGTTCACAGGTAAACAATGAGTTCTCAATAATATGCCTGATACGCATATCTCGATATGGGTAACATGCATCAGGGGGAGGGGTATTCTGAAATTATTATCACTACAGTATTAAAGTGCACCTAACCCCTTTTGCGATTTTTATACATACGAATCTTTGAAAGGTTTTCAGTAATTATGCAAAGAAATTTTTGGCTTACAAAGAATACTTTATGTTCTAGGCTTGTTTGAAATGGTGAAAATTTGACCTTTCCTGATCCATAACCATGTAAGAAAAAGCCTGGGTCGATTCTTGATCTTATTGCAAAGTCGAATGAATTAGATGACGTAAGTTGAATAAATGTTGAGCATTTTGTCTAAAATAACTGTTTTCTTTACTAACAACTCACAGACCGTATAAATTCTCTATATAGCAATGTTCTTGTGATAGAAAGGCGCCATGGAGAATAATGCATTAATGAGGTGACGTAAGATCAAGAATCGACCCAGGCTTTTTCTAACGCGGTCATGGGTCAGGAAAGGTCAAATTTTCACCATTTCAAACAAGCCTAGAACATAGAATATTCTCAGTAAGCCAAAAATTTCTTCACAGAAGTACTCAAATCCTTTCAAAGTTTCATATGTATAAAAAAAAATGCAAAAGGGGTTAGGTGCACTTTAAGCACAATACTCACTTCTCTCTTGGTAGGGACTACTCTTGATCCACCATTTTTATCTCCTCCAATGTCCTTAACTTTTGTTTTGGCCTCTTCCTTTATTACTTTCTTCACCCCTGTCTTTTTCCTTTTGTACAGTGCCCTTTTCTTGTAGATGGCAGAGCGACTGTACCGGCCTATGCCGGGAGCAAGCTCTGGATTTCGAGATGTGTGGACTTTTGCCATCTACGTCCAATAAAAAAGGGAAACACAGCGAAACTGTGTTGAAGCTAAAAGCTATCACAATAAAACCTATCAAGGCGCTTGAAATGAGCCCTGAATAATAACCTACCACTGTAAAAACTAATTAATTTTGTCAAAATATCATTATAATCGTACTACAGTCTACATGTGGAACATCGGTAGCTCTTTCGAGTAAGGTTCGAAAATTTAAAATATTTCCAAGAAGAAAAAACATATAGGAATAAGAAATAGTGCATACATAGCTCGTAAAATAACAAAGGTATCAGCCATATCTACTGGAATAGATGGTCTACGGAAAGGCTGATTCAATTCGGATTTCAATTGAGAAACCTCATCACTTATCCTACCTTCAGAAAGCCACAAACGAAAAGGTTTTGCTCATCCGGGAAATCGGATGAATCGGCTCGAAAATTTGGTCAGCGGATTTTACCCAGGCTTACTCCTTTTTAAACGGCAAACGCAAAGAATGCCGAGAATGCCGAGAATGCCTACGCTGCCGAGAAACGAAAATACAGCTTATAGCTTCGGCATTTTTATCTACTAAGTTTCCAAATGTTTTCTTTTAGGGTAGCTCGGTCGCTTCGTATAAGCAAGGTCGGTGGAGTAGTGTTGGGTTTTGGGATATCAACGGTGGGCGTTGGAGGGTACATTGGTTTAACCGGACTGTGTGCTCGCGAGCGGAACATTTCTGATATGACTTCAGACTTCATGGGTGAACCGCTTACTGATGTACAACATATGGAGAAAGAAAGAGACAGTATGCGCACGAGAATGGAACTCATGATACTTAAGGCACAAGGGAATATTTGTCGAAGGTTGACCATGACAGATGGCCAGGATTTCAAGGTTGACCGATGGCAAAGAAAAGAAGGAGGGGGCGGCATAACTTGTGTCATTCAAAACGGTAAGAGTTGTGTTGAATGTGCCATTTAATTGCAAGTTATAGGAATAATAGTCCAATTCGCAGTTGTGAAAGCATTTTGAAAGGTAACCAAGCCTGAATTGAGCTAAACTCTGCATGCACATAGTGGGGAATTTGATGCCGAATCAAGCTTAGCCTGATTTTCAGACGTTACGAGTCGTCCGCTCACTTCCTTCCACCTCTGGAAGAAACTGTGTTCCTGACGTCATATAATTTCGACCAATCAGAGCGAAGGTTTTATTTTTGGAGAACTGAGGTATGCATGGAATGTCTAGTGGAGCCTGCACGATTTGGAGAAAGTGTGCGAAACTTTCGGCATTTCTGAATTATTTCCCGAACAGAGAAAGGCAATTACCCCTCGTTTCCCGGAAGGACCTTGGCTACCACAGCTGCATCTATAAGGCGATGACCAGGTCGAGAGTCAAGAGAGGAGAAAATATCTAGCCTTCTACAGCTCGTTCTCAACTCTGAAAAAGTTTTATCAAATTTTAATACATTTTCTGAACAAAGTACATCTGAAAGATGCTTTTGAGCCCAAATGTACATCTGAAAGATGCTTTTGAGCCCAAATGTGTTTTTCACTCGGGTATCCCTTTAAGAGTAGGAATACGCCAGTGGAATGTAGAAAAACAATTTACTTATATTATGTGCATTGTAACTGTATGTAATATTGAAATAAATATTGAAATAAAGGGTTGATTCTTGTTCCTCAGATATCCTGCTATATATCCATGTTTTCATGAGTCAAGTTAAAAAATTGGGGTCTTTTCTATTTTTACAACTAAAACTAACCCTAAACTAACCCTAACCTAAATCCTATCCCTAAACCTAAACCTAACCCTAAAACTACATGTAAGCCTATAACATTGACTCATGACTCATTGACTCTTTTGACTCTGACTCCTAAAACAAGGTTCCTTTTTATGATGTGCAATGTTTATTGATATCCAAATTACATTATTTTTAATTGCTGTTTCCCTTCTGACAGGAAAAGTGTTTGAAAAGGCTGGTGTCAATGTTTCTGTCGTTTATGGAACACTCTCTGAAAGGGCTGCACAGCAAATGAAAAGTAAGGGGAAAAAATTCAAGGGTGATAATTTACCATTCTTTGCCTGTGGTATCAGTTCAGTCATTCACCCGAGAAACCCAATGGTTCCTACTTTGCACTTTAACTACCGTTACTTTGAAGTTATGGACACAGATGGTAAGCAGCATTGTTGGTTTGGTGGAGGGACTGATCTGACACCATACTACCTAAATGAAGAGGTAAGATATTTAAACAAGGACCTGCACAATAAAAGGGATTGCTCCTCCCCCTTTCTCTCCCTTTGGGATTCGAAATTAAAATTCAGAACAGCAAAGCAAGTAAGCAAGCTTTCCTTATTATCCCTAATATAAATACATAATTCACAACCCATGTGTTGTGGGGTCCTGGCCCACAAGTACACTCATCTTACTTTCAGTTTTGTCTAGTTATAATTATACTAATTAAAATTGCTGAGACTAAAATAAAAATAATCCAAACAAATAAACAGCAGGAAGCTAGTTGCTTTATAATGCCTGTCAATAATGTTTTAGAACCATTTACAAACACTTCAGTCCTTTTCTTGCATTCAAGTTTTCAATTAATAAGATTATTGTAGATAACAAATGTCAGAAGCATCACTTGTTGGAGCTTTGAACAGAGATGTTCACATCACAAATAAACGGCTGTGTGCAACAAAGGGCATTTCTAATTCTCTTTAGAAAACACTTAGGCCCTTGTTGTACACCACCCTTCAATTAAAGGCTGATTAACAACTTAAGGTGTGAGCATGCCTGACAGAGGCCCTTTTATAGTGCAGTTCCTTGTTTAAGCTAATGGAATTGAATTTGATCAAAATTACAGTCATTTTGGTTTGTTTGAAGTGACTAACATAGCTATAAAAAATGCTTCCTCTTTCCCTCTGGCGAAGGGCTAATGCTTGAAATATTGGCTGCTAATTCCCTTCCCATGGCAGCACATGTCACCTTATTATAATAATAAATATTGGAGTTTATTAGATCCCACTTGCAGCTTATTAAGGCTGAATTACAAGGAGTTAGGGCACAGTTACAATGTACATAGGTAATTATATATAGATAATATATAAATGATTACAAGGATATAAACTATAGCTAGAGCCGTGTGATATTACTGAGTGCACAAGTATATAAATTGCCTGAATTTGCCATCGACACTTCATGTAGGGGAGACAATTACCCTATATCATTATGACGTCACGGCTTGTTTATGAGGGGGACAGAATCGACTGTGACCCTCCATGCGAAAACCCGGCTTAACGAAACTGGCGTTTGAATGGATTTCAACGCATTCTCAATGCATTCTCAATGCATTGCAATGCATCGGAAATGTTTCTCAACGCGTTGTCAACTTTTCACAACGATCTGAAATAACGTTGAAATGCTTTCCTAAAGTTCTGGAACGCTTTGTCAACGTTTCACAACGATCTGATAGAACATTGAAACGCATTCGTAATGTTTGAGAATGCTTTGTCAACTTTCCACAACGATCTGATAGAACATTGAAACGCATTCGTAATGTTTGAGAATGCTTTGTCAACTTTCCACAACGATCCGATAAAACATTGAAACGCATTTGTAATGTTTGAGAACGCTTTGTCAACTTTTCACAACGATCCGATAAAACGTTAAATTTTGACATCGTGTTGTGACCTTTTCAAAACGATTCCAGTCTAAATTACTTAGCGCCTCGTGGAAACGTAGATAAATCATCCATATATCATTTTAAAGCTTATAAAATTGGCTATATCATTTTAAAGCTTATAAAATTGGCTACAAGAATAAATAAAACGTTGTGAGTTCTTTGAAAATCTCGAATTATCCGCCATCCCGTTTCTCCGACCTAGTGAGATGGCTTTCAGAAGCTTTAAAATCTGTTTGCTTTGTCGCATTTCAGTGGAATCATATTACAAAACCGTGTCGGGGAATCTTTAAGGGTGCGTTTCTTTGGGAGAATCCAAAATTGGATTCATGCTCTGGATCATACGGATTTTGTGGCGCCCAAAGAAACGATGATCTGAAAACGGATTATTTTGCCATGGCAACTCCCGTTGGAATGCATGTACACGGCCCACAAAAACCACAAAAATGGCAGCCGCCAGTAATTTTATTTGGTTGCCGCTAGCCACAAGTATTCTTTTCGAATCCTTTCCCAAAGAAACGCTTCGGATCATGAATCCAAGAATCCGGATTTGGATTTGATCCTTCGAATCCATTCTGAGTATGGATTCAACGGATTCAAAATCCGTTTTCGGATTTGGGTAAAGAAACGCAAAATCCATTTTTGGATTCAAGAATCCGGATTCGGATTCTCCCAAAGAAACGCACCCTAATTAGTTCAAAAGTTATCATGCTCAAATGGCGAAAACATAATCCGAGTAGATATGCGGGAAACGCCGTCAAGAGCTCTCTTTTTAGAATTTCCCAATTTCCCGACACCGTTTGCAGCTGAGATATCAATTGACATTTTGTGAAAATTTCACACACATCGAATAACTTCCTCTTGAGTAAGAGCTTTTTTAAAACTCTATTTTGGTTGAAAATCGAAAGCGTAGAAAATAGCACTTCAAATAATCGAGCCGTCTGTCGTGCGTGAATCTAAATCCCCGCCTCTTGGCCAATCATTTCTCATCACAGTTCAACTATCTGTCAAAATTTTCCGCCGTTGTTGATTTCTGATCAAAGCTACACGCCGCAGCGAGAATTTTTTTATAGTTTTGTGTGACTTGAAAAAATACCTCGAGGGACAAAGCCAAGGTGAACACCTAGTGATGCCTTGAATGCCAGCATAGTTTATACAGGAGACAGCGATTTGCAATGTTTACTAAATAAAATACTCTCGAGTTCTTTCTATTAATTTAAACCGTTTTCAAAGGTGCGGAAGTCACGTCTTTCAAATTGCCGCGGTGCATAATGTGTGAAGTTTTCCGCGAACTGATTTGAATATCCGATTAGCTTCGCGTAATGTTTGCCGCTTTGAAAATTCGCTATAGACAAATTAAATGTTCTGGATGATTTTGATTTTACTTCGTGAACAGTTTGCATGTTCTACAAAAAGTGCTGGAGTCTCTCAAATCTCTCAGATGTGAAGTTTTGGATTTGTTGACAATATTACAATTTGCCACGTGCCGCATGCCGTGACTCGTGAGATTGCACAAACAACTTCTTTTATAGCTTTATACCCAAAGTATTCTGGATATGTGACCACTTCTTGAATCTGAATATTTCTCCAGGATTCGTTGAATTTTAGTTGGTCAATAAGCACACTCGAACCAATCAAACTTCAAAAAATGTGACCTTTACGGAAGCACAATATTAATTAAACACAAACTGGATTAAGGAATGCTACGAGAAGAAAACAACATAAAGAAGTTATCAGGGCTCATTTTTGGATATCTCACGCGAAGAGCCCGCGTACAAGCCGCACACAGACTTTAGGGAGAAAAAAAACACTCTTAGTCCAAATAAAATTGGAAAAACCCTGCGGCTTATAGGCGGTCTTTTACGGTATGCTAATTACACGCCATATGTCAATCATAAACGAGACGAAGACAAGGGAGAACGAACAAAACGCCAGTGTTTGAAGCAAAGATAACTTTATTACTACAAAATAGTCCTACTACCATTTGCAAGCTACCGTTAAGCGTGAACCTTTTTCCGCGTTCGTTTATGTTTGAAACTAGACGTCTGGCGTCCCAAACCTTTGCAAGTCGTCGGCAAACTAATTTCAACTTTGTTGAAACTAGTTTCAACCTTGATGTTTAAAACCTTTGATATGTCTTCTACCGTCGTGCAACCCCGATTATGCCAAGAGACAGTTATTGTCTTGCATCTCTCATAATTCTGAGCGCCAAAACTTTAACTTTAACCGACATTTATATGATTTAGCGCGTAGCGCGAAGGAAAATCTAGCTGAAAAGTTTTCAAACCTGAATCGTGAAGGCGGGACATGTCAAAGGTTGTCATTATCGCGGTTAAATTGCAAAGGTTTGTGCCGCCAGACACTTAAACGAACGCGGAAAAAGGTTCACGCTTAACGGTAGCTTGCAAATGGTAGTAATTACGCCGTGAAAAGTCGACATGTCAGTATTACTTGACTGTATAAGAATATCAGAGAAGTTTCTACATTGCCCTTTTGTGATATGAATGCTTAATTCTGGATTGCTTGCCAGTTGGATTATCTTATCAAAGCGATTGCCGAATGAGCGCCAGTGGCGTACGTACGTTGTCAAATTTAATGTCGTACAAGTACGAAAAATGAACGCCAACGATTTGGAAATGATTTGGAACGGTTGACAAATGATTTACAACGCTTATCGAATGAATGGCAACGATTTGGTAATGATTTGGAATGCTTGCCAAATGTTCCACAACGCTTACCGAATAAACGCCAACGATTTGAAAATGATTTGAAATGGTTGCCAAATGTTTTACAACGCTTATCGAATAAATGTACGGTGGCCCAAAAGGGTCAAACACAAATGAATTTCCCAAAACACAAATCAATATTCCAAAACACAAATGAATATCCCAAAACACAAATCAATATCCCAAAACACAAATCAATTTCCCAAAACACAAATCAAAATTCCCAAAACACAAATCGAAATTCCCAAAACACAAATCAATTTCCCAAAACACAAATCAAAATTCCCAAAACACAAATCGAAATTCCCAAAACACAAATCAATTTCCCAAAACACAAATCAAAATTCCCAAAACACAAATCGAAGGCCTGGTAACTAACACAAAATACCAATCGAGAAAGTCTGGGACCAGATCGTACAGGAAAGCCTGCTGTAGATTTACCAGAATTGAAACTCTTGCAACTGATCGTGAAATGTTTTGCCAAAACTGTGGTGATCAAGGAGAAGAAGATCTCCAATATTGTCCTAACTGCGGCTCTAAGCTCGGCACTAGTATATCTTCCTATAGAGCTCTTTTATCAGACTTCAACATCACTGAGAAAGAAGCTTCTACAGCGGATTTAGTTGCGAGACCATTTTGAACTTTCTTTCCAAGTACCATGGGTTAGGGACCGGATGGCGACGTATAACTTCTTCTCTTTAACTTTCGTCGTTTCCTATCAGTTACTCCATCTGGGTCAGTCTAATCGCCTGAGGAGGCACTCGACCTCTCTTCTAGCTAGGAGCATGAATGCCGTACTTAATGCGGAAGGTGTGCCAGGCCACATACCTCGATATCCAGAAACACAACCTGGACCATCTAACTCATTCCTTATCATTACCTCTACGTCGGACAAGTTTATTTCCCGCTTGTTTCGTTTAAGGTTATACTGAGATAATCGCCTTTTCAATGTTGACCGCATCTATATACAACGCGAAATGCCATGGTATTTGGAAAGAGAGTTTAAAATGGTCTCGTAACTAAATCCGCTGTAGAAGTACCCTTTGATTGCTTCTTTTTCAGTGACGTTGGCTCTATACGAAAGAGTGTGGAGGAACAGAACAGGGAGGAGGGAGAAATGGCAAAAAATATCAGGGAGGAGGGTGAAATGTCCAGAAAAACTACCCGTTCCTCTCCAAGTTAGGACAATATTGGAAATCTTCTCCTTGATCACCATAGTTTTGGCAAAACATTTTGCACGAGTTTCAACACAGGCAGCTGAAGCTCTAAATATCTAGCTAATACTTACAGCGTTTGTATGGGAATTTCAACGAGCTAGAAATACGAAAGAATTAATGAATCAAACCTCTTTCCCTCACCTCCTAATAAAAGGAAAAGGCTGTTCCTTTTATTAGGAGGTGAGGGAAAGAGGTTCGAAAAAAACCAGTGGAAACGACCCTAGAAGAACTCAGAGGTATGAATAACCACAACTGAAACATTGTAGGGTGAAGTCGTGTATTTATTTGTCTAACATACATGTTTTGGAAGGATTTATAATATGAACTATTCAAGCGATATATTTGTAAGCGTATAAATACACAAATCATGAGATTGGGCTGCCTGTGGCTAAAATCGCTTCATATCAACCCTGTTACCACACAGACAGCAAGTAATACACTATGGAAGCAAGGTAAGGCATTTGATTCATTAATTCTTTCGTATTTCTAGCTCGTTGAAATTCCCATACAAACTCTGTAAGTATGAGCTAGATAGTTAGAGCTTGGGCTGCCTGCGGTTTCAATTCTGCGTTCCGGCATTTTGGGTTAGTTCCCAGGCCTTCAATTTGTGTTTTGGGAATTTCGATTTGTACTTTGGGAAATTGATTTGTGTTTTGGGAAATTGATTTGTGTTTTGGGAAATTGGTTCATGTTTTGGGAAATTGGTTCGTGTTTTGGAATTTTGATTTGTCTTTTGGAATTTTGATTTGTGTTTTGGGAAATTTATTTGTGTTTTGGGAATTTTGATTTGTGTTTTGGGAAATTGGTTCGTGTTTTGAAATGTTGATTTGTGTTTTGGAATTTTGATTTATGTTTTGGGATACTGATTTGTGTTTTGGGATATTGATTTGTGTTTTGGGAAATTCATTTGTGTTTGACCCTTTTGGGCCACCGTATAAATGCCAACGGTTTTGAAATGATTTGGAATGGAGTACAGATTCATTGTAATGTTTTAGAACGTTTTATGAACTCGTTGGTAACGATATCCAACGCACTGGGAATGTTATGAAATGCATTCCCAACGGTCAAAAATGCATTAAAATGGAAAACTGACATCTCGCTGATTTACTTAAGCCGGGTTTTCGCATGGAGGGTCACTAATAATGATACATTTAACTAGCTCTTCTATACATATATTAAAATAATACTATAAATATTGCCAAGATAAGACAAACACATATATATATTTACAGAGAATACTCTTGGTACTTGATTGTGAAAAATATTAATAAAAATGCTTATTTTTGCCAACAATGCTAAGGGGGGGACCATTAGAAATCCTGGGTGGGAAACTTTTTGTGCACGATTTTTTTAGCAGTGGAGCTCTGCAAAATTTTTTTTTTTAAGCGATAGCTATGCACATTTTTTTTTTCAGTGCACATTCTATTGCTAGCTTTCACTTGACGTCATAGCTGCCATGTTGGTGGCAGCCCTTAAACAATAGATTCCTCATTAGTTTCTTTTGTTGGGGTACCAACATGGCCGCCATGCCCTTTGTCATTTGAATCTCTGGGGATTGAGTGAAAACCAGCATTAGGTACAACACACACGCCGGGCACGAATAACCGTAAAAAGGGTGGGGTTGAGTGTGACAGAAAACGTAAAAGTAACGCCTTTTCCTTACTTCTACTCTAAATTTGACGAAATTTTGGCAGGTTCTTAACAAAGTAAAACTACTTTTTTGGGAATAATTGTTTCTGTATTCTGTCGTTGTTGTGACGTCATAATAAGGGATGCCTCCTTTTTGGGTGAAAATTAACCTTTAAAACACATTTCAAACATATAACGTCATCAGAATGCCTTTATGAAATACATTCATTTGCGAAAATTAGAACTTTCTACGATAAATATAATACTATGGACGATTCACTATTTTTATGACGTCATACTTCAAGCTTAAATCAGATTGCTGACTATAAAAATATTATTAAAGAGAATACTATGATCGACTAGCCAAATGCATTTCATCGATAAAATTCCAAAAAAATTGAACTGCCTATTTTCTGAGGGTACACAAATATGTTTATGACGTCATAATGACGTATACAAAAAATGGGGCTTCAATTATATTCTAATTAGTTGTACTAAAAAAATAAATCAAAATTCTAAAAAGAAACGTAGTTATTAACAAAGAGCTCTATTATTGTGCAAAATATGATGCACCAGTATTTCAAACAGTCTGTAAAAGTTAAAACAAGCGACATTTTCGTAACTGGTTTTATGCAGTAGCCCATTGGTAATGGCACAAGCTAACCATCCTCCCATTTTGTGTATTTGTCACTGATGTTTTAATAATCCATTATTTCTCTTCTCGCTGCTTCTCAGCTCGCTGATCGCCGCTGCTGTTCTCTCTAGAAAACCTCTGGAACCAGGGTACCTTTTGACTTGCTTCTGCTGTGAATGTGTTGATTTATCGCGCGCTCATAATACAGCTCGGGTTTCCTGTGGCTCAGGTTTGTTTACATATAGCTCGGGCTTCCTGTGGCTCATCTCGCCAACTACATTAAAACACACAAGGCAGGCAACTAAATTCATCGCAGACAAGCGAGACGCACAAGAATTTTGCCGAAAAACGAAAACTTCCAGGTTCCTGCTCCCTCTCTAACATTCAAAATATTGAAGAACAGTAAATGAGCTACGTTTTTGGTGGTAATTCACGGCGATATCGAGTGTTACCGTCAAGCCGGTCCAGATTTTTGGTGAATTTTTGTTCTCCCTATGATCGGGACAGATATGAGCCATCATAAGGATTTATAATGGTCATCACATTCAATTTTTTTTAATCAATCTGTCGAATGATCTCCCGTCTAGAGTCCCCAGCGAAGAAATGGACAGCTGACATATTTACCCTAATCTCCCTCATATGGGCTGTTTTGCAACTTGACACACCACCCGATGAAGTAGTTTTTGGCAGCTTCCGATAAACGAAGAAAAATATCTTGAAGACTACGTGGGAAGTTTGTTTACAAAAATATATATTTTTACCACAATTGCCGGTAATCTCGCGATCTGATTGGTCGATGTGCGGTGGTAAATGAGAGTCCAGACAACGGTGCTGACGCGAGAAAGTTATAGACAACGCTGGCTCTTTCAAAGCTGTCACACTTTGTAACGAAACTTCCTTGTACGTTTTCTAATATCGTTGTAAAAAACAAATTTCCTCTGGTTTTCCGTGGTGTGGACTCTTATTTACCACGATTTACGTCATCACATGGTCAAAACGGCTGCGCCTTGTGAGTCCACAACAAATTTTGACCATGTGATGACGTAAATCGTGGTAAATAAGAGTCCACACCACGGAAAACCAGAGGAAATTTGCTAAATTGCACGACTGCTAAACTTTTGTACTAGATTTCAGACCAAATTTTACTCCACTTTACTAGTATTACCTCAGTAAATTCAGCACAAATACAGTTTATCACATCATAGCAAATTACTGTGTTTGTAGTGAGCTTGCTTGTTCCAAGAGTGCCAGGATCTTTGAAATTTCTAGGCGACAGTGTGAAGAAGAAGTTCCACTTTCTTCCGATTTGAACGCCGAAAGACCGAAGTCGATTTTGTCGAAGGCAAAAACATTGTACAGCATTAAATGACACTTATTGCTGTACAATGTTTTTGCCTTCGACAAAATAGTACATGTTTCAGCGGCTCAGAAGTCTCAGCTAGTCTCTTGCATTTTTACCAGCCTTAGGGTTCCCTTTTTGCTTGTTTTACGGTACAAGTAGCTGATTTATACTTTAACTAGTAGTCTAACGGATTGCTTCCAAATATATGAGTATTTAAACACTTTTTGCAACGGTTTTCTAGCTAACCCTCACTCAGTTTTATGCTCACCTTTTTTTTTTCATTTCAAACGTTAACTCAGTTCGCACAAAAGGCGCGAAAAAACTTTTGCACGCGTGCGCTACCAAATTCCCGCCTTATATAATGAGAGCTGGTTTGCATTTTGCATCCGAGATCTACTCATCAGTGTCCTCCTGAATCTCGCCCGAGAATGTTTGGTCTCGGACGAACTTCTGGGCCGCTTTCTACACTTAACGGTACTGTGCAATGTTTAGCAGGATTTGTTTCTTTGCCTTCGACAAATGACGAGGAAATGTTGGACATTTGCTGGAACTGTTAGACAAGGTTTAAAGTGATGGACGGACTAACTCTGGCTTTGGACTTCGTCTTCGGTTCGCAAATTCGCTTCAACTTCTCAATGTTTGTGCCAATTTGTGGTGGAAAAATTGACTACTTCAAATCGGAAGAAAGTGGAACTTCTTCTTCTTAACACTCGCCTAGAAATTTCAAAGATCCTGGCGCTCTTGGAATGAGCAAGCTCACTACAAACATGGTAATTTGCTAGTTAAATTTTTTTTATGATGTGATAAACTGTATTTGTGCTGAATTTACTGATGGTAATACTAGTAGAGTGGAGTAAAATTTGGTCTGAAATCATAATACGAGAGTTTAGCGGTCGTGCGACATATATATTTTTGTAAACAAACTTCCCGCGAAGTCTTCAAGATATTTTTCTTCCGGTTCGTTTATCGGAAGCTGCCAAAAACTACTTCATTGGGGTGTCAAGTTGCAAAACAGCCCATACAAGGGAGATTAGGGGAAATATGTCAGCTGTCCATTTCTTCGCTGTGGACTCTAGACGGGAGATCATTCGACAGATTGATTAAAAAAATTTGAATGTGATGACCGCTATAAATCCTTATGATGGCTCATATCTGTTCCGATCATAGGGAGAAAAAAAAATCACCAGTTTGGACCAGTTTGACGGTTTCTAGGAAGCTTTTACGAGTGTGTAACACTCGATATCGCCGTGAATTACCACCAAAAACGTAGATCATTTACTGTTCTTCAATATTTTGAATGTTAGAGAGGGAGCAGGAACCTGGAAGTTTTCGTTTTTTGGCAAAATTCTTGTACGTCTCGCTTGTCGGCGATGAATTTAGTTGCCTGCCTTGTGTATTTTATGTAGTTGGCGAGATGAGCCACAGGAAACCCGAGCTATATGTAAACAAACTGCGCGCTAAATCGACACGTTCAATCAGCGAGATGCGAAGCAGCGAGAAGAGAAATAATGGATTGTTAAAACATCAGTGACAAATACACAAAATGGGAGGTAATGTGGTAATGGGCTTCTGGTTTATGCTATTTATTTACCAAAATTACCAAAATTCTAAATTTAATAACTTTTGTTTAGTTGAACCAATTGAGAACGGGTTTTCGATTATTTCATTCTCATGAACAAGAGATTTCAAAAAGATATAATACCGTAAACACCCGTGTATAAGCCGCACCCGTAGATAAGCCACACCCCAAGTTTTGAAGCTTGAATTTAGGAAAAAAAGTTCATTTAAACGCTTGTACTTGAAGCAAAACTTCATCAGATTGTCATAAATACATAATCGCAACTTTAATTCGATCCAATATGGTTCAACTTGCCTTTTCATTTCTTGTGTATATTTTAACCTGCAGTGTTTAAATCACTCCAGAATTCTTCCGCATTTATTCCCCAATTAACTAACAACAATTCCAAGGAACCACTTTCCATTAATCGCTAGAGCAAGAAAGGTTTTCTAGTGAAACTATACTTGCACGAGTAGGTCTGAGGTCTGCCATCTTGAATTTTCATTAACTAGTGCCAATCTCCCATGTGTAAAATTGCAAAGAATGCCTGGTTGTTTAGATACATGCTTTGACAAGCGCTGCGAATCAGCGTGTTTTGGAAGGTAAATAAGCTTAATCATGTTTAAATATTCACGAAATTTTAATATATTAGGTCTAAGGTAGGTCTTAGAAGAGTTTTTGCTTTAATTCTTTCAAATTGCGTGTTTTTTCTCAATGATTATGCTTAAATTGCTATATTACACAATCGGATGCGATTTGAACCTGATTGTAATATACGCACCACCGCATAATAGAAGCTTCATACGGGTTCATGGTATGTAAATATATGTTAATGTTGGGTCTCCTTTCTAGGTGTTCCCGTAGATAAGCAGCACCCCCGATTTTGAACGAAAATTTGGGGTGAAAAGGTGCGGCTTATCTACGGGTGTTTACGGTAAAACGTTTTTAGAGGTAATAAAAATTTATAAGAAACCTATTAGATATATATGATATATGACATCATTGTGACATCATGATGGCTAAATTAGCTTAAGGTTACCGGATACCTTCAAGGCATGTTTTTTTGTAAAAAAATATTATTGATAATTTGGAAAGTTTATGGATTGTTCTACAATTTAGAAAAAACATAATTTCAAAAGATATAAAAGCTTGCGAGATATTTGGAAAAAACGTATTTAGAAGGAAACTAAATAAATCACCGAGGCGTTGTAATCCCTTTATGTGCCACGGGCACCCCGTGGACTTTTAGCGGGAGCTGTTATCCGAGTACCGTAATTTGCATACTGTTGTTGTAGCCGTTCCCTTCTTCGAAATAACAAACGTGCATTTAGAGTCTTTTATCAATCGTTTGTATGGGGAAATCCAAAAGAGAAAAGCAGAGTCCTTG
The DNA here is from genome assembly GCA_030867875.1 of Actinernus sp. WN-2022. Lineage (NCBI taxonomy): Eukaryota > Metazoa > Cnidaria > Anthozoa > Actiniaria > Actinernidae > Actinernus > Actinernus sp. WN-2022. Next base: position 127,298,932 of record JAOWCC010001589.1, read on the forward strand.
AGTAAAACAAAGCGAACCCTGGACCGAAAAAGGAAGGAAACCGGCGATAAGGAGGAATTCGGTAAAACGAGCCGGATTGAGCTCGCGAACAGCGACAAAGGCTCGTGCTTCGAAGAACGCGCGAAAGGCAGCGAATAACAACCTTCAACTTCAGTGTCAACTCCAAATATAAGCAGCGCCAGCAGGCTTAAACTGTCGTTTGGCTTACCAGAAACCAGCAAGTCATTTGAAGAGACTGAGGATGCGAGCAGCGATGAATTCACATCGGAGTCTATAATAGGAGATATTGTAGTTGAGTCTACGAATAGCAGTTTCAGCGGTATTGACCCAAACGCCTCACTTCAATGTAATGAAGCGCTATTCAAACTGTGTATCTAAATTAGTCGTGCTTGTTTAGGAGGGTGTTGGTGTCGTGTAAGAATGATGGTTTCAATGGCGCTTCATTACATTGAAGTGAGGCGTTCGGGTCAATACCGCTGAAACTGCTATTCGTAGACTCAACTACAATATCTCCTATTTCCCGCGAATTTCACTACTGCTTTGAAGCTCCAGGGGTCCTTGCGTAGTCATTGGCTAGTTGGTTCGAAGTGTTGACATTTTCCTTGATGAGGTGTGAAATGTTCAAAAAACTTTACACGCCAAATCTCCGACTAGGTTTTTCTTCGTATCCCCTCTCTTTGAACGAATTAATAGGGTATGCAGACTTGCCAGATTTTGATGAAACTCGGCCAAAAGACAGATAAGTTACTGACAAAGAAAAGGGTGTGAGCGTTTAGCAATATTCAAAGTATTTTTCCTCGTAGATTATCCCGCGTGATGTGTCTCGGACATTATTGAAGACTAAAACTTTAGGAATGAATTGCATTTGAATGAAGTAAAATATTTACAAATGCTCACACCCTTTTTTAGGCTGTCATATGCTGATTAACATTATGCAGTTGAATTGTTCTTATGCGTTAACCCGAAGGCTGCTAATTCACTTTTATAAACCTTGTCAGTTTTGCGTTTGTTGGCTTAGCATTGCTTTACAATAAAATATATTTTTAAACAAATCCATTCAGCGTATTCTACACTTCATAAGCTTTACAGAGGTATATTATTAGGTTTCTATAGTTTTCTTTAAAACAACGCGCGTACAAAATTATTAACGAGAGAGACCCGCGAAGGTATCCGGTAACCTTAACTTATCAGACTATGTTTTGTTTACATTATGTCGAAAACGTTTAAAAATAAAAATAAACTGCCGTTTTTACCATCATTTGTGCCTGGCGTGACAGTAATTAGTAGCAGTTTCACATTTGCAATCTTTTTACTTTTTGTCTCTGGACATAACAAGTTTTGCACAAGACAATACATGAAAATATTTCCATGTGTTCTAAATTACTGGCACAGACTCAGTAATCTTTGAGAATGTGCACATTGAAGTTTACTCAATGAAACCTGACGTTAAATTCGGTTGCAAAAACTGCTGACATCAGAGAATAATTCGAGCCTTCAGTAATTAAGGCCAGTTGATATTTCAATGACAACTGAGTGACTGAACTGACTGAGGGTTGGATTGTTTGCATCTGGAAATACCTGAAACTCAGTTACACAGACTGTGTGGGTAATCTTTGGAACTATATTATTTTGGTAAAACTGAATTGCTAGTATTTTTTCAAAACGAAAATTGAACAATGCATCAGTTACTTTGCAAGATTTTTTTGTGTGCCTTAATTAGTGCTTGCAGGAATTTCTTTGGGGGACATTTAGGCTTGGCAAATTTTTTTTGGGACTACACACCCCTCCTTCCAGGATTTCTAATGGTCCACCCCTAACAAATTTAATGTGACCAGAATGAAGATTGTATGGGAAAATATGCGGGATTAGGGAATTTAAAGGCTTAGATGAGCTATTTTTTTTAGCAAAATTAACACATGATTCATCCCTTCGTTACTTACGGTGATGCTACACGAGATGATTTTTAACAGCGATTTTTCGCACAACAATGTTGCGCAAAAAGTCAACATAGTGTAACATGGCACGCCCCTTACCAAACATTTTGATATGGGTAAGATATGGGTTGGTATGGGCCATATCTGGCCCATATCTGGGAATGATATGGGATGGTTGGAAGATGATATGGAAATGATATGGGCTCTGATTTTGCAACATTTCTACGTATGGAAATGGTATGGGATGGCAATTCCATGTCTATCATGATATGGAAAAAGTATGGGAACAAGATACCCATACATTTCCCATAGAAGCAGGATACATTATTGGTGCTTCTTCATATGGATTTGATATGGAATTGCTTATGGTGTGTTCACACTTACAATCCCATATCATTTCCATATCACAAATTCAAGATATCATGAATATCATATGGTACATGCAGGCTGCCATATAAAACCCATATCTGGAGTTAATGGGCCATATCAAACCCATATATGGAAATGATATGGGATTATTGTATAATGATATGGAACTGATATGGAAGAACTATGGGAAGTAAGATACTCAATTTATAGATCTTGACTTTCCATATGGATTTGATATGGAATTGCTTATGGCGTGTTCACACTTACAATCCCATATCATTTCCATATCATACAAAATCAAGATATCATGAATATCATATGGTACATGCAGGCTGCCATATAAAACCCATATCTGGAGTATGGGCCATATCAAACCCATATATGGAAATGATATGGGATTATTGGATAATGATATGGAACTGATATGGAAGAACTATGGGAAGTAAGATACTCAATTTATAGATCTCGACTTTCCATAGAGACAGCTATAGGGTGTAATAATTATCAATAATTATTGTTTCTTCATATGGTTTGATATGGAGCTCAGTACATTTTCAGGATTCTGGCTATCAATTTGTTTGCTCATTGTGTCAAATGACCCAGTGTTTCTCAATTCTTCTATGGGTCAACATGGGAAAATTGAAATTCTACAAGCTTTAAAGTTTGATCTAAGTAAACCTAGCTATATTCATAAAGGCCCTGCATGTCTGTGATAGAAGTATCCCATGCAAAGAAAGTGTGAATATGTGGTTGAAATGTGATTCCAAGAACCACACTTTATCACAATAATTATTATACTGTAATCACACATACTAGTTGAAATGTATGATCTACCAGAAATCACGTTATGAAATATGATTAAAAGACTGTGTGATACCACGACCAAATATTTATCACACTTTGATGTCACACAATAAGAATTGTGATTAATAATGTCTCTATCAGTGAATTCCAATCATGGAGTCCTGGGCCAAAAATATCACACTTTTTTATCACGTTTTTCCCTTACAAAAATCACGTCTTCCACATATGTAAAATTGGTGTGGGTTAGACCATTTAGATACGAAAAATATACAATACCCAAATATATCTTGGGGTATACCCCCAACCTATTTTTAAGTTCATTTTTTAGAATACATTTTCGTATAACCTCATCTAATATTTTTCAAATTTTGACAAATCTGATGTGCAACCCAATTTGTTAAGTAAATAATGAGTTATTTAAAATACACTTAAACCATAGCATAAGAATAAAAAATTGAAGCGGAAATATAACACGTAAGTTTTAACAGTGTATCATAACTGATTCAGTGATACATGTAACATGATTGTGATATTAACCTTGCACATGATCGCTCGATTTCAGTCATTTAAGCGCTTAAATGTGGCACCTTTGACCAATTTCTTTGTAGTATTCTTCAATAAGAGATTTAATCGAGCCTTCCGATGACAGATTTGACGGTAAAATAGTTGGGATAACACATTTTCATCGATCTCTCAACTCAGTCCGCCATCTTGCCTGGCTCTGTGAGGATTTCCCAGCATGCCTCATTTGTTGCCTCGTTTCTATGCTAATGTTTTCGCGCGCGTTTTTGATCCTTCCCGTCGAAGAAGAATGGCGCCTTTGGCGGAGAGTTGTGCAGTGTGTGCCGGAGTTTTATATCTACAACGAGGAAAACAAAGCATTCTCTAAACCAGGAAAAGGTAAGAAATACGAAAATAATGCTGCTGATTCTTTTCTTGGTAAAATTATTTATTAAAGTATCGTCAAAAGGTTTATTTTTCAGAGTTTTCTCTCAATGAAATAAAATTATGTGAATGAAATTTCCCGAAATTTCAAATGACTTTTTTATGACTTACGACACGTCTTACTATTGAATCATGAATGTGGACGAGTTCGAGTTTGAAATATTCAAAACTGAGCTAGGTAAATAACTCAACTGAATGGATTTTCGGACCGGATTTTCTTATTGTTGGAATCTATTAAATCTAGCAAGACAAGTAGAAAAGTCCTTGTGGTTTCTCCTCTATAGGAATGGGCCATTCCATTTTATATGCACACCCCCCCCCCCCCCCCCCCCTATTGAGGGACTTGGATATCCTTGGGGGAGGGAGGGGGTAAAACTGACAAACATCCAGATGGGGATGAGTAAAATATCCAAAGGGGTAGATATCCAAAGCAGGGATATCCTGGATGGTAGCCAGGATATAATAGCCAACAGCCCCACCCCAATTGAGGAACTTGGATATCCTTGGGGGAAGAGGTGAAAATCCTAGAGGGCTGGAAAGGCTATCCAAGGGGGGTCTGGAGAAACAGCGACCCCCCCCCCCCCAAAAAAAAAAAACCACCCAGAGGGGGTTGCCCAAAATTATATCCAAACGGGTATAGAAATGAATCCCTCAATAGGGGGGGGGGGGGGTTGGGGTGTGCATATAAAATGGAATGGCCCAATAGGTTTTTAACCTCAAAATGTCGTTCACAAGTTAGCAAATCGAACTAAAGTTTGCCCTTAATCCTGGATTAACTTAAATCGGGCTTCGAACAACCGGGCCCATGGCCAGTTATAATATAAATATAATGATTGAAAAAACGTCTGTATATGTTAGCTAATTGAACTTGAATTATGGATTGAACCACAGCTGCCCCCAACTTTCCAAATAAAGAGGGCCGCAGTACACTCCGTTCTTTTTTGGAAATCCGAATGATAAACATGTTTTTTTTTAATTGGCCTAAGGCCCTGTTGCAAAAAGGTTGGCTTCGGGACCCGGTCACCCTCCCCCTGAGCCAACTTTAATTTACCGAGCATTTACATGGAAGAAAAGTTGTCATACCCCATGTACATGCTGTTTTGAGCGAGTCTGGGCCGGTGCATGCTCTGTGTCCTGATTCCCTGAATTGGCTCAGTTAGGCGAGCCAAAATGTTTATAATTATGAGAATAAGATAGATCTTGTGGACAAAGGTAAAAACAATTAATTGCAAGGTAAAGCACAAAATTAGTAAGTGAAATTATGAATGATTGTAATTAAGCCATTAATGCAGCTTCCTTCCTGTACATTTACATTTAAAGGTTTATTCAATTTTTAAAGTGCCTGCATGGATGCATAAATCAGAGGGAACCAGAGCAGGAATTACAGTGAAGTGACAAGAAGTGGGATAGCTAGGAAGGAAATTACATACAGCTAGATTATACATGTAAGAGATCTCCTGGTCTATAAAAGGACAAGCAGCTGAGTCACACAATGTATGGTACATTTATTGACTTTATAATAATAATTTATTCAACTGAAGAGCTATTGAAGAGCATTAGGCAGTTACAGTTTTTAAATTAATTGATAACTATTAATATTTTAATGCAGGTTTATTTGAGTAAAGCATGCAAGGGGAGTGATTACTGCTAGGCTTATTAGTTATTCATGAGGTGCCATGCCTGGGGTGCTTAATTAGTTTCCAATATGCACACCTCATTGTGTTATGGACCAATCAGATTTTACCTTTCATATCCTGGAAATTGGCATAACGTTACATTTTAACAGGAATTTAGACAATACATTTGCAATTGACCAATCATAGGAGAGTTTTCTCACGCTTGAGACAAGACTACTTTGTACATTTCACATTTCATTGTCTTTCATTTCATGTGTCTCATATGTTTAGCCTCCAAAAGCTCAATAAAATTCAATCGAAAGCTATAATTATAAGAGAAAGAGCAAAAAATTTGGCTTTGGAGAATCTCAAAGCAGATTTGGTAACTTGATTGTTTTGATATATTTGCACCATGGCACCTGCAACCAGCTGAGAGTTCATGACTGTTGCATGGCATGCCAATTCAAACAATCCTAACAATGTTGTTTGATTGGGCAGAAAAATGAAACAAAAGTGCGACGTCATGCTTGCATATTGAAAACTAATTAATTAAGCTCTTGGGTAAGCAGATGTTGTTTTCTTCGAATTTATTACAAAAAATTGATACATGTAGGTGTAGGGGGAGACACCTATATTGAAGTGATAGGGGTGATGAGCCGTACATTTTAGGGGTCCTATCCAATGCCTCATACCATTTTTGGTCCTTTGATAAAAGCTAATTATGTAAGTATACAATACCTTTTAGGGTGTAATTTCATTTCTCAAACTGATTGATACGTTTAGTATTTGACCGATGTAGTTAGATATATTTTTACTGTGCTTGTGATTTTACAATTATTTTAACAGACCAGGGTTTTCAATAACATTTGAAGTAAGTGGCAAAACTTGAAGAGTAGGCAGCGAGCAGCGAGCGCCATTGGCGCAAATATATAATTTTTGAGGAATTTTTCAATCAAAGTAGGCGGCGATTTCATGTAAAATACCCCGTGAGATTCTGCGGCTGCCGGCTTCTATTGAAAACCCTGACAGACATTATATGGTTGTATCTTTTAGGGGTCAAAATCATTTTGACTTTCTAGGCTCTTTTAATTGACTTTCTAGGCTCTTTTAGGGGTCATTTATGAAGCCCCTATCACTACGATATAGGGAATCATTTACATCTGCATAGCAGGCTAATGCCTATACTACATGATCATGAACTGAAAACATACAGTTAACCCTCGAGTACTGAATTGGGAATGGGATGCAGTTGATGCCACCTGGTGGCTAGCCGTCAACAGCTCAAGACATTTGCCGACTTAAGCCATGCACCAACGACTAGCTACAAATGTATGTACCAATCTCCCCCTGCCACAAAAAGACGGTAATACACATTGCAAACAAGGTACATGTAAGGCATTTTTATTCACATACAAAATAGGAAGTACCCAGGGGCAATTATTGAACAACTGGCAAAAAAGGGACTACATTGTAATAGAGCACTTTCGATATATATGCTTCACAAATGATTCAATGTGAGGCGCCGGGATAAAATTGCACAGTGAATCGTTATAACAAAAGAAAAAAAAACAGAAACGATTCAATGCGAGGCTCGGGGACAAAATTGCGCTGTGAATCGCAATAATAATACATTTAATGTAAATTATTTTGTTATTACGATTCACTGCGCAATTTTGTCCCTGAGCCTTGCATTGAATCGTTTGCGAAGCATATATCGAAAGTGGTCTTTTGCCCGTGGCGGTCATTTACTATTTGCTAAATTCGCAGTTTCGTTATTATACAAACTCAAACTTTAGCCGTTAATTAAATGCTAAACTTACGCTCAGTATATAATTACGAGCTCAAACTTTAGCCATTAATTAAATGCTAAAGTTAGACTTCGTATATAGAGAGTCAAACTTTAGCAGTTAATTAAATGCTAAACATAATTACGCTCTTTATATATACAAGCTCAAACTTTAGCCGAAAAGATACTTATTAGGACCACCTTTTATAACAACACAGGGACTGCCGTAAATTAAGTGTGAAACTGCAGAAGCTCAAGTTTATTTGATGTTATACTTTGCACTTATTAAGCGGCAAACTTTATAATATAGCTGCAAACTTTAAAGCGGGCCCCACGCATTAAAGCGAGCTGCCGTTGTTTATTATTTTGTGCCGCAAGTTTAAGGCTCCATATTATTTTTATGATAGTTCTACATTTTTTTTAGTATAGATTTCCAGGATGGTTAACTTTATATCGTGAAGCAGCAAAGAGATAAGCTTGTGCGAGCTGGTTAATGTATATCGAAAAAATGGCGGTATTGAATTTATAAAAAATATATAGTGTGAAAGGAGAATAAACTTTTGCCAAGTTTTTCTTGTGGGTTGTCTTGAGAAATCTATTTCTGAAGCCACGAAAAGTTCATGATGGTTGGTGTCTAGCCGTTGACAGTTCAAGACGTTTGGTGGCTGCATGGCCGTCGACATACGGTTGATGCTGTTTAAGTTTGGTGCCACGGCCGACGGTAAACGTTGACCGTCATCTTGCGTTAATGATGGCAGTTGTAAAGTCTGAGCGAGACTGTTGGCCCATGAGTACCCATGCTGTGAGGAGATTGGCATGATATGGATGTCTTGCCAAAAACGTATCATTCCCATACAACTTTGCATTAGCAAAGTGTGCGAATCTACTTATATGGGATTGATATGGGAATGCTTCATCCATATCATTTCCATATCATACCCATACCTGGGCCATATATGGCCCATATCATACAGGTGTGGGTTTGATAGAGATTTGATATGGGTGCCCATATCATTCCCATATCATCGATGCTGTCAGGGAGGTGGACATGATATGGGTATTCTATGGGTTTCTTACCAAAAACGTTCCAAACCCATATCATAGCAGTGTGTGATCTAGTTATATGGGATTGATATGGGAATGCTTCATCCATATCATTTCCATATCAAACCCATATCATACCCATACCTGGGCCATATATGGCCCATATCATACAGCTGTGGGTTTGATAGAGATTTGATATGGGTGCCCATATCATTCCCATATCATCAATGCTGTCAGGGAGGTGGACATGATATGGGTATTATATGGGTTTCTTACCAAAAACGTTCCAAACCCATATCACTTTGCAATAGCAAAGTGTGTGATCTAAGTTATATGGGATTGGTATGGTAGTGCTTTGTCCATATCATTTCCATATCAAACTCATATCAAACCCATAGTTTGACCCATATCATTCCCATACCAGGGCCATATATGGCCCATATCATAATGTTTGGTAAGGGGCTGGACGATTTGAACTCAATCTTCATTGCAGCAACATGAAAGTAGCTTGTAACTATCTACCCTCTCGATAACTGCCCAGTCACGCAACAAATAGGGGGCCTGGTTCAGCATAGCCTATACTGTCGAAAATTGGCAGTCAATTATTTACATATTTTTGGATTTAACTTCATTCCTCTGCTAGAGGTGTAGTTATACAAAAAGTCATGTCATTTACAGTGTGAGTTAAGTAGGAGGTAGAGCATCTACATACTTAATTCTGGCGTTACATATTAGCCAATCTATTAATGAGTATGCAAAACAGCTTGGTACCATGGGGGGTTCCCCCATTCAGAATAATCTAGATGGATAAAGACAATTCACGACTGTGGCATTGGTTCTAAAGTTTCAAAGCACATTGGAATTCTTTAAACTAAAATTCCAAGTTTGAAATGAATTCACTGAGAACAAACGCCATTTAAAATCATTGAGAAATCAGGCTATTTTATTTGTTACTCTTTATCTGCCTATCAGACACTGATAGAAATTAAAAGCCGAAATTTATGGGGATAAAGTTCATATATTATCTCGGAACTATTCTGAGCTACAGTCGAGTATTCCCGCTCAGTACTTTGTAGAGTATGTCTTGGAGACATTAAAAAAGTGTGCAAACTTAGTAAATAGGACTTGAGGAATTGTAAAACTCGTTTAAAATTGTAACCGCAGAGTTAAACATGTAAACGTGGCTCTTCTAACTCTTTTAATATGGAGTCGTCCATCTTTTCTTTTCCGATAAATTAAAGGCAGCACTAATTTTCTTTGATATAAGAATAGCCGGGCTATGGTCTTGCATTGCCAAAGTTTAATGAGAAATGACACAGGCAGCCCACCCACACGTGGGCTCCCTGTGGCAGTGGAATCATGTGACGTCATCGTATGTTTTCATCGGTTCGAAAAATCCTCATATTTGGTCGAGTGATGTGCTTTTTTGGGCAATATGAGGGATTTTCAGGCGTTTGTTTCTCGAATTTAAACTTGTCGCATTTTGGAACAGCAATCCAAAGCCTTTGTTCCAGCTTTGAAAAGTTTACAATGTAAATTATGCAAATGAATTCAGCAACAGGATTTCAGTGGCAAGTTTGTGATTGGCTAAAACCAACAATGATCCAGCTCACACGCCCACAGGCCCACACTACTTGTTTTACATTTTTTTGTACCCTGCTATATAACCATGGTCTTGCTAAAAAGTCTAGCTTAGAAACAATATATAACATCATTATTAATTAATTCTCCCGAGGCTTGAGGGGAAATTTAATCACTAATTTCCCGAATTGTCATGGTATAACTTTGTAATACTCTGATCGCCGAGGAACGGAACAAATCTCTGAGAAGTTTAGTTTTCTCTGCCTAAACTATAAAAGACGTCGCAGTTAAGTTGCTTTCGAAAACGTTTTAATGCTCGATTGAATGACCTTGACTTCCCCTGGGGACAAGTGTGTTGTTTTTTAGAAGAATAGCAGTAAAACACAATGTAATCATTAGACTTGCTCCAAGTCTAACTCGCTGAGTTACTGGGTAAGTGATTACTGCATCAAAAATCGAGCGTGAGAATCGAAGCAAGAGGCGAGTTCGACTTGTTTCACTTGCAGGAAATTGAATCGGGATAATGTTTTGGCGTGAAAACACGTTTCAGGGGCGGAGCTTACATTTCGCGCCTTTGACAAACTTTTTATGAGTACAATGAGATTGTAAATACCATATCCACGGTCGACTGACTTGACATGTCAACGTACAATGCCTGAAGAATTGACGCTTTGTGATTGGGCAAATCTTAGTACGTCATAAGCCACACCTACGGTTGATAAATCAACCGTTAAATTTGGCGCGCTGCAAGTGGGAAAGGTCCTTTGTGTGTGGGGCTAAGAAGGACTTTGAGAAAGTCTATGTAATTATGTGCTTGATTAAATATTTAAAGGTCATGCATATATGGTTTTAAGTATCCCACATGGAAGAAGCGGGTTTGAGAAATAAGAGAAGAACGTGCAGATTGAAATATGTGATCCCACATGGATTACGTTGAAGGTTATGATGAAGCCAGGTCAGTTTGGGTTCAATTTTTTCACCCAGGAGCGCAGGGCTAGTCGTGCCAGAGGGGAGCAAGAGTTGATGCTTTTCACCCTCTCATGTCCAGCCTGCATTGTCTTCTAGTTTTCCCTCATTACGATGCAAAGGAAAATTAGAAATATGCATTGTTCTTGCAGGGAAATTTAGAAATTTCCCTGTTGAAGACAATGCATATTTCTAAATTTCCCTTGCATTTGTAATGAGCCAGGGAATTTAGAGATTACAAAAAGATGGCAATATCTTGAAGCCGCCTGTTTAATATAGAGAGTTGTAAGCTTAGCTCTCTTTAGAAGTTCTTCATAGGGAGAACTCCAGTCACAGTAGATTGCTCTTAGACCTCTTTCATTAATACACTCCAACTTATTCCTATCGCTAGCTCTACAGAAATGCCAGACAAGGCTACAGTAGCTGAAGTGAGGCAAGACAGCTGATTTATAGATCTGTAAATTTGCCTTATTAGTAGGTATCAGCTTCTGTAGCCTCATCAGAACTCCCATCCTTGTACTGGTTTTTCTCTGGGTCCTCCGGTTTTCCACCCTCCAAAAACCAACACGCTAAATTCCAATTCGATCTGTGGTTTAGCCGGGTCCTGGCTTTGATCAGCCCCTATGGTTGTTTCAGGTCCGTTAGAAATTCAGAATACTGACACATGGTATGTTGTATTTGTTGATTTAGGATGCCAAGCATTTCCATGGAGTGTTGAAAGCAACTTGTGACATGCACAACCCTTCGTACTACCAAACGTTTAAAGCATGGTGTGACAAGTATTTCTTTGTCCCTCACAGGGGTAAGGATGAATTCAGCTAAAACAATAATTTGAAAAGGTGTTATTGACTTTAGCACAGGCAATTGGTTGTGGGCTTTCCTGTGGCTACGTCAGTTTTCATCTATTGACTATGACTTGTAGCATCTCTAAAATGCATCGGACGACAGGAAGACACATGGAACTGGTAAATATAATAAGTAAAGTTTATTTTGACACTAGTTTAAAAATTTCAACTTTAGAATTAATGCTATATTCATCCTGTAAATTTGAGGTATGAAAACTGACATAGCCACAGGAAGCCCAAAACTAATTTTGAGGATGGTAAGCCTGTGACTCTATATATATAGTAACTGATTTGTTAACTTAATAAAATATTCTTATCAGACAAAATGCCAACTACAAAGAAAAAGTATGGAAAGCTGTGTAAAGATTATGCAAAATCATAGCTGGGTAGAATAGCCTGCTTTCAGGTGGTAGATGGTGTTTTCTTCCCGCAGCAAACAGTGTATGAGACCTGGGATCGAAGGACAAATGGAGGGGGAGGGGGAGAAGCAGAAAGGAAAGATACTCCCCCTCCCCCCTCCATTTGTCATTCGATCCCAGGTCTCAATCATGCTCGGCCAATATGGCGGCCCGGCTTTGATGATCTGTTTGCTATGCAAAAAAAACAGGGTAAACAAGATTGTATTATTTTTGGACCCTGGGGCACTTGAGTTTGAATTCTGAAACTCTGAATTTCTAATGAGACTTGAAACAACCATAGGGGCTGATCAAAGTCAGGATCCGCCTAAACCACAGATCAAATTGGAATTTAGCGTGTTGGTTTTTGCAGAGGAAAACCAGGGGAAAACCGGAGAACACGGAGAAAAACCCTCGGAGCAAGGGCGAGATACTAACAAACTCAACTCACATGTGGCGCTGTGAACGGGAATCGAACCCAGGCCACAGAGGTGAGAGGAGAAGTGCTTAACCACTGTGCCACCCCGGCTCCCCACAGGTTTATAACGTATTAGGGTTGTGCAGTGATAACAATAATATCCAAGTGGTTGTTTTACCTGAAAATGATACATGACTGGATCTAACTTGTTCAGGTGAATGCAGAGGTGTTGGAGGTATCTTCTTTGATGATCTTGATAGCTCTTCAGATGAGAAACGTTTCCAGTTCGTTCAGAGCTGTGCATCAGCCGTTATTCCTGCCTATATTCCCATCGTTGAGAAACACAAGAATGACTCGTACACTGAGAAGGAGCGTGAGTGGCAGCTCCTGAGGAGAGGAAGGTAAGATGTTTATTTTTGTTGTACTGGTTTTAGGACTTGCATTTGTACAATTTGATGTAATATTACTGCCTGGTGGACAGGGAAAAACTCTTTCTTTAAAGACCCAGGACAGACCATTATGCTTTGCGCGATTAGACGCTGGCCACCATCTTTTGTCAGAGTCGAAAAATGCACTCTTTTCGATCACTCTGTGCAATCCACTTCCATCAGCCGTTTTTCCAATCTGACTTTCAGTATATTTATTTTCACATGTTGCCAAATTGTAAGGCATCATTTCTGTGGCAGTTTAAAGACATTTAGGTTGTAATGTAGGTGAAATTTATGTTACGAAGGATGTGATGTATGTTTATGAAGAGGGCATCATGGCGGAACCGTCGGTAGGAAGGCCACGTTAGCTTGGTTCTGTTTGGCAAATAAGACTTTGTTCTTCTGTATTTGACCGTCGGAACAAGAGGAAGCAACATCTGGGTTTTGCAGGAAAAAGTATCAGTGTTGTTTGCGTTGTGCTGTGCCACTGTCATCAACGGTGATCTTATAAACTGGATCAAGTGATTCACCGAAAGAGATTCCACTGTGACTGGCATTGACTGGAGTGGTCCAAGAGGAAAGGGACCATTTTACTATCCTGACACGTTGCAAGTCAATGCTGGAGAAGTGCAGTGGATTTTCTAAGCATATTTTTTGACGGGCCGATGGGCATGATGTGGGAGTTTGTCTGTGAATTACATGTATGTGAACCTTTGCCTTTGGTGGACTGGACTGAAGCAATAACAAACTATATAAATGAATGGTAAAATGACAGAGTACTGTTAGTTTATTACAACAATTTACCAGAGACTTTTCTAAATTTACAACTAAATTAATTATTATAGTTGAAACATGATACTGCTGTGCAAAAAGGAATGAATTTTATAGTAAAAATATTGTAGCAGAGAAAGCCAAGAATCCTTCCACCCACCTGCAAGAATGAGTTGGCAAGAATATAGCCCAAACATTTTGAGAGACTGTTGGGAAGGACAATATTAGAAACTTCACAGTATAGCAAAGTAGTTTTATAAAAATGTTGATTCTAACTATGGAGTGGCAAACTGGAACAATTGGGGTGTTTATAATGCTTATTAACTAGCATGTTCTCATAAACAAAGCACTACAAATTTTGAACTATAAGGATGCAGATTTTAGAAAAAAAACTGTGTTTAATGAGCATTGAGTACTGCATTTCTAACTTGTAATATTAGAGACTGTACAGAATGACATGTTTTACCAAAAAAAAACAGAATCCTCAGGATTATATCATTGCTTCAAACAAGGGCTCTGCTCTATAGTTTTCAAGTTTTAGGAAAAAGGGATAAAATACTGGAGTGAGATTAAAATAATGACATGTTGACTTTATCCACAAAACTTCAGTCATATTAACTTTATCCTTCCCTCTTCATTTCTGGCCTTGTAGTCATATAATACATGATCCCAGCTACCTACTGGCCTTGTAGTCATATAATACATGATCCCAGCTACCTACTGGCCTTGTAGTCATATAATACATGATCCCAGCTACCTACTGGCCTTGTAGTCATATAATACATGATCCCAGCTACCTACTGGCCTTGTAGTCATATAATACATGATCCCAGCTACCTACTGAAGGGAGGGGGGATCTGCAACAAGAATGGTGTATGCAATTTGTTTTGGTATTTCAGTAGTTCTAATTGGAAAATAAATCAGAGAACAATATTTTAAAAATATAACTAAGATAACTAAACATGGCAATCCATTAAGGTTTTGGTAAAAGTGCTGAAATAAAAAAATATACTAATGTTCCATACACCCTACTTACTGTCACGATTTCAATCATTACTCGTATCTTCAACATGTGTTATGAAGGTACATGTAACTCCAGTAGAATATTGGCAAATAAGTGTTGCCTAGTTAAAAACATACTATTGATTTTGAGGATCAGTGTTATCTTCCCCCAGAGTTAAAAACTGCAAATGTTTTTTGTGGTCCAATAATTTCACTGGCAACCAATTGGCTATCTTAGAGCCAATATTTTTTATGCTGCCATTTTACCTTTACTTTGCATTAAGCATCCAAACATTCTACCCAAACTGACCGAGGCCTGTCCACAGGCCCAAGTTTAGCCTCAAAGGAGGCTCTTGTTTGTATATTTCTGATTTACCTGACAGAAGGGATATAGATATTTACCCCATGCCATGAAAAATACAGTGAGTCAAAAGTCTGGAAAGCTGTTGCACATTTGTCGGTATCCCACAGGTTGTATCAAATGTTTTTTTCCACCACCATGTGCTGTATGTGAATTCATCACAATATTTTGGAAGGAAAACTGGAATCTGTGATGCAGCACATGTGCCAGGTGAGGTCACAGTTCTTTATTTAGATTGGCATGGGATAAACCTGGGGGGGGGGGGGGGTACTCCCTAAAATTAGGATGGGGGTGTGCCACTGAGCCCTTGAAACCCTTACTCTATTCCAGACCAAGAAATTGTATTTTTGCAACCCTGTTCCAGACAATATGGCAAAAAGATATCCTGTTCCAGACCAGGCTGGCGACTGATATGATACGCGTGAGACATTGTGCTCCACTTGCCACTCGAATCATAAACAGATAAATGGACTCTGTGTTTGCAGCGGCAAGGGTGAATAACTCAAAGTGTCCTAAGGCCCTTCCAAAAAAATACAACCCTGTTCCAGACCAAAACTGATTTATATGCCCTGTTCCAGACTAAGAATTGTCAAAAACCATACCCTGTCGAGCGGCACATACCTGTATAGCCTATAAATGGGTGTACCCCCCCCCCCCCCCAAGTCTAATTTGTCCAGAAACCCATATAGGTACTGTGCTGTAAGGGGATACCCAGATACCATAATTTTATATTTCAAACACACATGTATGGCATTGGACTTTCAGCCATCCGATCAGCCTTGCAGTCTTCATAACTCAAGTCGACCTTCAAAATGTCCCAATCTACACAAAATAATCTTTGTAAAAAAATTGTAAGAGGTTATGCTCTTCGAGCAGACAATTCCATTTATCTGCATATATACCACAGTGGTGAATCTGACGATGGTGACTATTTATTGTCAATTTCTTGGCAAGGTCCATACTTCCTCTTATTGAAGAAAACAATGCATGCACTTTTCCTGAAACAAAGAATGATACAATAATATTAATGTTGTTTGTAGGGGAAAAAAAGAGAAAGCAACCTCAAATATGACATGACTACTGGACTGGTAGAGGGGGTTCAATTTAAACTACCACAATGTAAAAGGTGGACAAAGTGGGTTTGTTATATTAAAAATTCCCATAAATGATATTTCTATTACTAGTATTAGGACAACATAAAAATGGACAGATTGTGCTAAGACAACTTGCCTTATTTAGCCACAGGCAGCCCAAGCTCAAAGTTTAGGTAGAGTGAATCCAGGTTTCCTAGAAACTCGTTAAATCGGCCCCAAACCCCCAAATTCAAGACACAACAACTTAATCTTCATCAAAGCAAGTTTATTGTGTTATTCATTTGCCATTTAGTGCGATAAAATACCAGATATTCTGGAAGTTTGAACCTTCGTAGTTCAACTGTCAAATATATTCAAACTTTGAGCTTGGGCTGCCTGTGATTTAGCTTACCTTATTTTTACATTTGCTTATGTCTTTTGATACATTTGGCAAAACTTCATACAAGCACCCCTTCCTCCGTTCCTCGGCACTGCACTTGGCTTTGTTATTATAGGTTCTTGGTTAGTAAAAGGAAAAAGGAAACACCAACGATGTCCAGTGACCGAATCAAGAGAAAGAGTAAATTGAACTTTCATTTCTCCGGCCTGATGCTCACAGATGTTTACTTCTCCTGCAACAATGTAACCGTAACGGCGTAAGCACTCTAACTATGTTGTTAATCTTCTATCAACACTCGATTGATAACGAAGAGTTCATTTCCGTGTTTTGCAGACATACAAACAAATGACGAAGGTGAGTAGAAGGACGACGATTTTGTACTTCGCATTTGATCGATCGGCAAGCCGAGGGAATCGCGCGCGAGGCGAAAACAATAGAAGCCTCGGTTTCATGAAAATCAAAACAAAAACAGGCGCGCAAAGCGTAATGGTCCGTTCTGGGTCTTTAAGGTCAGGAAAAAGTGAGTGAATTTGAATCGGGAAATTCTGTCAGGAAATGCTGAATTTTAGTCAGTGAGAAGTGAGGCAATTTTATTTTCAGATAGTTCCAGGTTTTATTGACATTTGTTTTGGACTTGGTAATGTTCTATCTCAAGAAATATCAATTAGTCAATGTTCAACAAGAATGTGAGCATTGTAGTTACATTTGTACTGTGAAAGCATAACAGCGGTTGTCATTTTTAACATTTAAATATGTCTGCATTCATTTACAATCGTGCACTCAGTGAAAATTGTTTTATGATCAGTAAAAAGTTTAGTGGAAAATCAGAATATTGGACAGCCCAACAAAATTTTTTATTGAAAATTCGAACAGAGAACTGCTTGTAAATTTCATATAAAGCCAGTCAATATCCGTGGGTAAATAACCGCTAATTGTCTCACCGGATTCTTGAGTTCTGTCACTCACTCTCAGGTTTGGAATCAACATGCTCACTTGGAAGAAAGAAACGGACAAAACATAGCACTCATTATCGTCGGAAAGAAAGTCTCAAACGTTTGAATTTGGCAAGAATTTCTGGGCTCGAACTTAACTCTTTTAAATCCACTAGCAAATGTCTGCTAGTGGGACTTTTTCCACTAACAAAATCCAGAGGGTACTGTCAAAATGAAATTCCACATACTCATATTCTATACGTTCACAATATCACTTTATATAATTTAATCGTGCATCGGGTAAGAATCATAAACTCTTATAAATATATTTTGTTCGAGGATTTCAGACTCCAAGTTGTTGTACCTTAAAGGAAGATCGACTCGCAGAGATCTGCTATGTGAAGATTTTGTTCACTCGCAAATCAAAAAATCTGCTAGAATTTTGCGAATTTGCGAGCGTTAATTACGAGGCCTGAATTTGTATCGACTTATATTAATGGAATGATAGACTTGTAAAGTATAGGAGGGTATATATAGGGTGAACTAAAAAAATGCCGAAACTAACGGAAGTTAACGGACAATTGAGAAGTGTGAATTCATTCAGCTTTGAAATTCAGTAGACTAAATTAGACAGGTTTTTAAAGTTGTTTATTTTTTCGTTATTAGACCGGATACTAAAACTAGTAAATACAGGTAAAACCGGATATGGGTCAGGAAAGGTCACATTTTCACCTTTTCAAACAAGCCTAGAACATCGAGTATTCTCTGTAAGCCACAAATTTCTTCGCAGAAGTATTCAAAGCCTTTCAAAGTTTCATATATATAAACATTGCAAAAGGATTTAGGGGTTTAGTGCCGTGGTTCACAGTTGCATTTTAATAAATACTGAACTCGTGGAAAAAAAACGGGAAATTAGTTTTGGACAAGACTAAGATTATGGAATTCTGTTAAAACACATTGTCAGTTATAAAGATAAGTATTTTCCAAAATCCTCTGGTCATCGCAAATCTCTAAAGCAATATTGTTGGACCTGTAGGTACGTGGAATTCAACCTGGTGTACGACAGAGGTACTAAATTCGGCCTATATACCCCAGGTTGTCGTATAGAGAGCATCTTAATGTCCCTTCCTCTGCTGGCTCGCTGGGAGTATATGAACGTTCCCGAGAAAGGCAGTCGTGAGGATAAGATGTTACAAGTGCTACGTCAACCAAGAGAGTGGGTACAGTGAGAAGGACGCTTCTATGAGACTGAGGAGAGTATTAAAACAGTAGAGGATCTCTAAGAGACTGGAATAGAAACAGTTGGAGCAAAAAGGGGGTTTCTTGGTGTTATAGATCACCACATGACGTAAAACAAAGAAAACTATTGTCTTCTAATGCAAAACAATACCTAGACTTTCTCTAAGTCCTTCTTAGCCCCCCGCATGAAGGACTTTTCCCACTTGCAGCGCGCCAAATTTACCGGTTGATTTTTCAACCGGAGGCGTGGCTTATGCCGTACTAAGATTTTCCCAATCACAAAGCGCCAATAGACCCTTTGCACGTGACGTCATAGCCGCCATGTTGGTGTACAGGTAACAATAGATTCTTCGTTAGCTTCTTTTGTTCTGTACACCAACATGGCCGCCATGCCCTTTGTCATTTGAATCTCTGGGGATTGAGTGCAAACCATCAATTCTTCAGGCATTGTATGTTGACGTGTCAAGTGAGTCGACCGTGGATGTGGTATTTACAATTTGATTGTACTCGGAAAGAGTTTGCCAAAGGCGCGAAATGTAAGCTCCGCCCCTGAAATGTGTTTTCGCGCTAAAACATAATCCCCCGATTCAATTTCCTGCAAGTGAAACAAGTCGAATTCACCTCTTGGCTCTTCCTTCGATTCTCGCGCTCGATTTTTTACCCAGTAATCGCTTACCCAGTGATTCAGCGAGTTCGACTTGGAGCAAGTCTAAACAATACCCTGATATACAAAGAATCCTTACCCCAGAAAACAATGACTCTGCATGCTACTCCAAGAAACACCCAAACAAAAGCGTGAGCACATGAAACAGTAAACGAGAAAGATGTGAGATCTAAATCTTGGATAACTAATAAGGATTTCAATACGGATTAAAAAAAAAGTATATACCTTAATGGCAAATGGGATAATTTGATTATTTTTATTTTGAGTTCAATGTAAGTGATATGAAACAAACTGAAATAACTTAATCTCAGGTGACTGAAAAGAAAGTAAAACAAATTAATTAAATAGAATGTAGAGATATTGAAAGTGAGATTAACACATTACCTAGCGATAAAGCCTATGGACTATTCTCCTGTCCCAAAAAATAATAAATAAATATTTTATTTGTTATAGCAGGCTGAGTATTACAGCTTACGGCTGGTGGGGGCCTGCTTTTACTCCTCTCACACTCCCCACTACATTAACTGTTTAACACATTACCTAGCGATAAAGCCTATGGACTATTCTCCTGTCCCAAAAAATAATAAATAAATATTTTATTTGTTATAGATAAGGAATCAACAACGAACCTAACTCACATATGGTACCCAAACCGGGTGCCAAAGACCATGCAGTTTACAGGAAGTCCGGGCTATATGTAAACAAACCTGAGCCACAGGAAGCCCGAGCTGTATTATGAGCGCGCGCTAAGATAACATCAGTGACAAATACACAAAATGAGAGGATGGCTGGCCTGTGGGCACACAGCGGTCAAACGTCTGCGCGTGCGTATTACGGTCAGTCTGGTGGGTTTCCCGCGCAAAATTTAACTTAAAACGTATTACAGTGAACTTCTACCCCCAAAAGTTAAGAAAAATACATGAAAGTTAAGCTTTTTATTTTCACAGTCGACGGGAAATTGAACAAACTTCAAACTGTGAGTTTACCAATTTGTTTCGTAATTTACCAAAAAGGTTCTCATGGTTTGAAAACGGGTGTGTGAACAGTGACGGCCGCCGGCTCGCTTTGAATTTGTTTTGGAATACGTTGTTGTTGCAAGACTTTTGACGCATGCACAGACGTTTGACCGCTGTGTGGCCTGTGGGCATACAACAGAAATAATATGACGCGTATGCGTGCACGCGGAGCTGTAACGGAAATTAACGTTGGAAATTGAATATTTTACGCACTACGGCAAACAAATTACACTGATCATTGAGATAATTTAGAAATAACAAATTCCCATTAACGGTAGATTGAATGTAAAGGACTAGCCTGATTTTCAGACGGTACGAGGTCGTCCGCTCACTTCCTCCCACTCCCCGTCTGACGGCGAGATAAATATCCACCACTATTCACCGACACTGAGGTGAATAATTGTTTTAGTATATACTACATACACTGCAGGCCGGGTTGTTCAAAGCCCGATTAGTGCTAATCCAGGGTTAATTTCCATGACAACCAATAGGTTCTGTGCAGAGTTAATCCAGGATTAGCACTAATCGGGCTTTGAACAACCCGGCCCAGGTGAATAGCCAGCACCAAATAGTTTTTTTCCTGTCAAATGGACAAAAACTCGCGTGATCGCTGGTTTGCTCGGATGTGAAAGTGAAATCGTATTCACTGTTTGAGTAGCCAATCAGAACAACTCTACGTATTGTTGTAATTTGAACTTCTGCACTTTCTCGCTGATATTTGTGAATGTTACATCAGAATGAGAGTAACGTTGAGTAAATGCGCCTGTAGTCATCGCATCCAGCGGTAATTCTTGAATGCGAAACGGTCTATTTCTCAACTTGATTTGATTGGACATTTTCGTAGTTTTTCCTTTGCAATTATTATATCAAACAAATAGATTCCATTCTTCCGTGCGTCTGTCCTCTTATAGATGCACAGATGACGTCACAACGTGAAGATAACATCAGTTACTCGACTTCGTCTCGTGACGTCCTTCTTTGTTCTCTTCACGTTGTGACGTCATCTGCATCTATAAGAGGACAGACGCACCTGTGAATTACATATATACAGCAAAGTGCAAACACTTTGACTCCTCTCACCAACTATATAATTATATCGGGTGCATTATGGGTAAGTTCTTTAAATTGCAATTAGAAGCGTTAGCCGTGATCGTGCGATTTGAAAATACACGGAGAAGATTTATGTTGCCGTGTAGTATATTCGAAGTTCAAGAAATTATCTAGAATACAGCAGTTTAACGATTTACCCATAATGCACCCTATATAGTTGGTGAGGGGGTGTCAACGTTTTTGCACCTTGCTGTATATATGTATGTATATGTATATATACAGTCAATGCCAAAAAGGTTGTCCAGCAGAACATAATATAATACTTTAATATCCATTGTTTTGGCCTATTGTTTTGGCCTAGACAATAGCCCAAAACAATGGATATTATAGTATTATATTATGTTCTGCTGGACAACCTTTTTGGCATCGACTGTATATGTATATGTATATATATATACAGCGAATTGCAAAAATTCTGTCAAACCCAACTATATCACTATATCGGGTGCATTGTGGGAAGGATTACTCATCACTCGACTACTCTAACCCGTTGACCCGCACACGAGACCGACGCAATAATGGTTACCGTTTGCATGCATCTGAGTGTTTTGGAGGAAGTTACCAAAAGAAATTGTTCCTACTTTAATATTTCCGAGATACCTAAATTGTGTTCACCTGTTTAATCGTATTAATTGGAACATCATCCACCTCACAGTTATGAGCGCGTAATTTCAATTATCACGATCTATACATGCATGACACTTGAAGCGCAATGGCTTCGGCCAGATTAAAACCAAGTTTTTCGACTTCATCATCGAGAAGGTACTTATATTTATTCCAGATGACTTCAAGCCCTTCCTACTAAAAACCAGCTCAATCCGGCTAAGACTTTAAACTTCAAATTGAGATATTTTGTTGAAGGTCGCGTCGCGGTAATCGGAAGTTCACTATCGTGGGCTAAAGCAGCGAAAGACGAGTTGTTTGACCCTCGCGGTTCAGCAGAGACCAAAAATATATGTGTAAGGCTAACTACGAGAAAGATAAGCGTTGTCCCAATAAATAAATTAGTCGGCTTTACAATTTCGGCTGCAGTTCTGACATTTAGGTAAACAATTTACTAATACGGTTGAATAAGAAAACTACGCTAACCACGTTGCTTAATTCGTTTTATCAGCATGTTCAAATTCATTCAAATTTGTCACGTTTTTTTCGGCTGCCCGGTGAATGATGACAAATGCAGTAATTACATTGAGGGAGTAGAATTTTACTGACACCACTGATATTTTTATCTCCCATCGTGACTAAGGCCTACGACAAACGTCGAACTCAAGTCGCGCCGATTTTCATGTGACGTCATCAAAAAACTAAAATTTAAACTATACGTCCTACAAAGCTGTTCTTTGTATATATTCTAGACATCTTAATAAAAGCCTACACAGAACATTTCACGTCGATAGGGTGTATTGTTCCGAAGTAAATAAATTTTGAATTTTATGACAGAACAACCCAGCGTGTTTTCCGTAAGGCATAACAATCCATGTAATTGAGTCAATTTCTTTTTTTTAACTCGATAAATCTTTAAAAGTTGCATTCAAAGAGTTTTGAAGTGAAACTCAATGATTTTGATGGGAAATTAAGCTTTATATGTATTTTCGTTTTATGGCCGCCATGTTGGTGCCCCAGAGATGGACACCAAGATGGCGGCCGCATACAAAGTACTGTAAAATTGTCGTACTTTCATTGACCCACAGCTCCGTTGAAAAATAAGCTAATGTTCCTATATTTGGTTTATAACTGTATTTTTGGTAGTTCTACAAGGACCAAGATGTTTTATTTGATTTTACTGAATGCAAACCAATTTTGTGATCGCGTGTCATGACGATGAAAACCACCAATTAAAAAATAGGTTCAGTAGAAGATCGACTTAGGGCCGACGTGGCAGCAAACGTCGAACATATGTCGATCTTAATTCACTTGCGCCTAATTAAATCACGGGAACTAACACGTGTCCTGGCGCATTTCACTTTTCGCCCGCGGTTAGTGATATGGCGAAATACAGCGCTCGGTCGAATATATTAAAGAAAGGCCTTTCTGTGGAAAATGATTGTCCAAAACAGAAACAGAAGAATGGCGTTCTACACAGCACTCGGTGCCGTGTATAGGAGACGATGGTTGTCACTGCAAGTGGCGTTATTGGCCATGTTTCTAGCGGTTGCTATTCACACATTGAAACCTCTGTTAATAGCGATGTTTCGTGTTGATAAACATTTCAATTGTTATGCTAATGTAAACCATGATTTGTAAAGCCCACTTTGTGTTAGGAACCAATGGATCTCTGGTTGGCACATTAATGACAATAGATGACGACACACGAAACATCGCTACAGTCGATCATGCCGCAGTTTTCAACGCGGACATTCTGGATGGTTTGACTTCATATGGCCGGTAGAAGAGAGCTATATCGCAACATTCGCAATAGCCAATGCTTTTGCCGGCATTCCAGCCAGACACGTCTTCATTACTTTCGAATACTGAGCATTTATTACAAAAGGGCATTTAAGGCAACTGTATTTTGTGACATTAAAGCACGAACTACACATTTCCGGCAGAGCTTCATGCGGCCATCACTTCCGATAGGCCGCCATTTCGCCTTCGAAATCGCCTTTGTACAGCGCATTCTCACCAGGGGGGATCAGTGTTTGGGAGATGGGGGAGATGTTGTTTTCACGGTTTTGGCACAATCCATACTATTTGCATGATTTATTTATTATTTTACATAATTTATGAATTTAGTTCGGCGCGTGTTAAGAACGACGTTTAATTTGCCGTAAAGTCGCACCAGAGTCGTAATTCCCGAACTGGCTACTCGAACCTCATGCTGGGCTCGTGCCTATTGAATAGGTCGATCTCTATTGCGGCAAACGTCGTACTATCCATGAGCCTATTTCAAAATTAATAGGTTCGACTGAATTAAGTTCATGGCTAGATCGACGTTTGCCGTTGGCCTAACTCAAGTGAAAAAAGTATTCAGTGCTATTGAACGGGTGACTGAACACACGTGAGGCATTTGAAAACGCACTGATGAAATGTACGATTTTGCACATAATTAGAAAGCTCTGATGAGTAAAAGCTTGGAGTGATGTTGAATTTTGAAAGTTTTAAACAAGCCACGTTCCCAAAACTTATTCATGAAACGAAATGAAATTTCACATGGTGTTCTATATACGCTGAACTCACGAACGAGATCAAAGTTTTCATTTAAATGCGACGCGACCTTCAACGAAATATCTCAATTTGAAGTTTAAAGTCTATACTTTTAGTAGGAAGGGCTTGCAGTCATCTGGTATACACGACTTTCATAATGGCCGCCTCCTAATTTACATAATTTGGAAGATAAATATGTAGCGGAAAACCAATGCTACTACATGAAAGATCACATTAAAACTAGTAATTGTTTTGAGTTTTAGAGGAATGTGGAAAATTGCTGTTGAGCTATGAGCATTTGTAATGCAGAAAAATATGAAAGCGAGGCTATAAAGGCCTCCGTCGTTTTTCTCATACAAATCTCTCTAATTTCAACTGGCTGTAACTTCATTGCTTTATCAGCTACAGCACTCAACTTTCATAAGTTCACTAATGTCGACATGCTCTTTCACATGGCAATGTTTATATTTTCTATACATGTGGATAAACTACCGAAACGGGAAATCATATATGCAAATTAGGAGGCGGCCATTATGAAAGTCGTGTATAAATATAAGTACCTCCTCGATGATGAAGTGGACTCGAAAAACTACTAAAAGTCCTGCTAAAATTGTGATCACACCCTCGTGTAAAAATATCGTGAATTTCGTCTTCGATTTCACTGGTCAAGTTCATGAAATCAACACTACTTGTTAGTAGCACAATGTGGCGCTCGCAATGCATATTGTAATCGCACCACAAGTATAAAAAACATGGTGCAATTTCAAAATACATTTACATATTATGTCGTGCGGGCCCTTTTTGCCTGACGCGGCCCATGTAAATGCCTTTTGAAATTGTACCATGTTTCTTATACTTATGGTGTGATTACAGTATGCATCGCGAGCGCCACGTTGTGCTACTAACAAGTAATGTTGATTTCATGAAATTGACAAGTGAAATCGACGACGAAATTTACGATATTTTTACACAAAGGTGTGATCACAATTTTAGCAGGCGCAAATGATTCCTTATCATGAGACGATTGTTTCAAGGTGTGCTAAAATCATATTACGAGCTATGGGGAGCAGAATGACTGCAGAAAAGACATTTTTACCAAAAAGTTATCATCTTGTTCATCTTATATATTTTTTACTCTTTAATGCCAGCAAGTATAGATGAATGTCATACATCAAAATCATCCCCTTTGACAAGATTCCTAATTTTTGTGGTCATATTTGTAATCGGACCCTTGCATCAAAATCACGTAAATTCACCCCTGATTTTTGTTGTCAATTTCTTGAAACTGACATTTATTGTTAGGAATGAATGTAGCGCTCCTCGTCAATAATACAATGCAATATTCAACCTGTTATTAGGAACACCATTGTTGGAATTATTTAACTTGAATGTCGTCCGGGCCCCTTTTGCCTGACGCGGCCCATGTCTAAAAACAAGTAAATCAGTCGGAATTCTTGCGAAATTAAGACACTTCATTCCTCTCCAACCTCTACTAGCTATTTACCGTTCTTTGATTTTACCCTATCTAAGCTTTGTGCTTGGGGACAGAGTTCCCAAATACATTTGAATAAGCTACTTATCCTACAAAAACTAGCACTTCGTGTAATATACTTTGGACTGAAACCAAGCGACCTTCTTACAGTTCTTACAGTCCAAAACTTTGCCTTTACCATTTTTGTTTTTGAGCATATTTTGTATACTTAGGTATGACATACGGCCGCTTAATCAACTAGCTCAGTCCTATAAACATCACAAATCTCTTTAAGAAAACCAGTGAAATTCATGCATACATACAGGACTCGATCAACAAAATATGAAAACTTTTTTTAATATTAAAGAACAGAGAAACTGAGAAAATCTTTCTCAAGAATTGGTACAAATATCTGTAATGTTCTACCCTTATTTCTTAGATAATCGCTCATGAAATCTCAATTTAAACTAATAATCAAGGAGACACTTGTGGACATATTGCGGAATGATAATACCTATCTTGAATTCCACGAAATATTAAAGCAATTAAATAAATAGATTATGATAGATTTCTTTCCTTGATAATATAATCCCTATTATTACTATTATTACTCTGATACTCTCCCTCGACTAGCCCTACATTTAATTCTTGTAACCGTACTTACTGATAACTTCTCTTACTATAAGCAGAGAGCATTTGCTTATATCAGGAGCCATTACGCGGAGCGTCCATCTCCCATACTACGTCTGATTCAGCGTTTTTACAGACCAAGTTAATTTTAGAATGCATTTCCTGCCGGTTCGGTTTCCGCTAGCCAATCACGAGCGTCTGTGTAATTTTAATTCAAATGATTAATGATGTTGCAGCCATGTTGGTTGACCAAACAAGAGAAGCTAACGAGGCATATGTTGTTGACAACATGCCGCGATGAAAGCAAATATCGAGAAATGAAATCTAAAAATAACCCGGTTTGGGAAAACGCTGCATCAAGAATATATGACAGATAGACGCTCCGGGCAATGGCTCTTGCTTATGTATCGTTTACTCATGAAGATACTTGTTTGTTTTCTTTTTGCATGTCCTTGCCCCCCGCCTCGAATAGTTTTTTAGCTAAACTGCGGGTTTGACAATTTGCTTGTTACGTTATTGTCAAATTAATCAAGTTTGATTGATTGTTGGCCAAGCTGATATGTCTAGTTTTCAATTTGGCAGTATTTTATTAACACACGCTTGTCATTCGTTGCTATGACAACATAATTCCGAGTGTTTATTGCAAGATGACTATCCTATCCACCGACTTATTTTCAAATTAGATTAATTATGAAAAACTCCTTTGTTCTAACTTTCTCATTTTCATCACAGAATCTCCAGTCATGTTTGTCAATTCACATGCCCACAAAAAAATCAATTTTCTTTTTTCCTTTGTGGGTTTCACGATCTTCTACGGTGTGGTTCTTTCAACTACGTTTTTAGAGAAAAGAGTGGGTGGTTTGCAATGATGTTTTGGCTTCAATATTTCCATACCACTTAGTCTACATTAACTACAGCGCTGCTACAAATGTTTTTCTCTTCTAATTATTATTTTTTCCGAATATCAATGTGCCGGTTTCTTTGAGAGCTTTTATCTTTCCTAAATTTACTGACAAAATAGTTTTTCTCAAATTAGTTTTTCGTACCAGTTGTTGTTGTAACTTTGAACTGCAGTCATATACATTCAAATTGTGATACATGGTCATAAAACTGCACAGGCGGTCGGTACGCTTGCATTAAAAACACTTGAGATTCTCTAGGGTTTCAGTGCCGTTCAGAAAAGCTTTGGCAATCACACACGTACCAACACAAATTTCAAATGATACGAAAGCTTTTTGAATCCTCTGGCGGAACTCACTACTTTACTAAAGGAGCTAAACATTCATGCATGCATTGATATTTACCGAATGAGATAACTGATAGCATCTGAAAAGTTTGCTCTTATTAGGCGTGTACACAGATTGTCGGGTTGGTAAATGAACTGAACTGAAAATGTACCTGGAGTTTTAATTCCACCGTTCGGAAATAAAATTAACGAGTCTCAAAAAACGTTCTGTTCTTCTAATTCACTCATAAAGGATATTCCAATAAACGATTCTTTGCATATGTAAAACACTGAGCCGAAACCTTGTTCCTGAAACTGCTCGATCGCGTTTTAGCAATTTGAATTAAACATTAAAAGATTCAGCGGACTAAGCGCACACACTAGTTCACATAAGGGGAGTTTCTTCCCAAGTACATGCAATACAGTACATGTGATAGACCAGCCCTCTCTTAAAGATCTTCAAAGCACTCTAGATGTTTTTTACTAGGCTTATTAATATAGCTTCAGTTACATATTTTTTGACGTTATTATTTATTGCACTGCACAGCTATTCCTATATTTTACAGGCACCTAGCACAATCCACGTGATTGTGTTAGCCTTTGTGGATAATCCAAGTAGACGTACAAGTAGAATTCTCTAAACGGGCGAATATAATGTCCATCGCTCTCAGCGAGATCAACCAATGTCTGCCAAGAAACTAAATCGTAAACGCTTAGTAGGGCGTTACGAAGCGTTATTGTTGACCGATATCTCTCACCATGATACACCTGCTAAATATTTACAATATTTACTCTGACTGGCCTTGTATTTAGTGGCTTTATTAAGCGAAGCCAACTATTAATATAACTTGCACGAAACGCTTGGTAAGATTTCTCTCATGACCGCCGGCCGCCCATTGTATGAAACCCACAAGGCATGGAAGCGCGATATGAATTCCCGACTAACTATGAGAGTCATTCCCTCTCATTATGTTCACGGACGTCTCTCAGTCCTATTCTACTGGCTAGCACGCTCTTCTTCTTAACTTCATTGATGAATATATGGTTCGCTGTGAATACTTTGGAAATTTAGGGTTTTCATTAATTTTTAAACGGGCTCTGCTTTTACATGTCTATCTTAATAAGGACATATTTAAGCGTCGAGTTTATTCCATGAAATTGAAGACTTTCATTACAGCAAGGACATTTCTAAAGTGTTTTTACCGGTTGCCTGTTGATTTAGGACGAATTTGAAGGACGCTCCTTTTAGATGTGTATTCTAGAAGAAGAAAAACTGTGATGACCAGAATATTTTTAGAAATAAGGTTTATCCGAGAAACGGCTTAAAACGTTTTTTTATTATTCCAAAACTGTCAACGCGAATTCTCTAACTTGGAATTCATTAGCATGCATGCAGGGTTAAAATTTCCCCAGTAATTAGACTAACTCAATGGATGGATTAACTGAATAACGATAAGCGGGGACTGGAGGAGATTAGGTTTTTTCTGTAAAACTATGTTTTAAGATCCAGCTCTGTCAGTTAGATTAATTATTGTGGGCGCTCAGATTTTATCTTGAACAGTGGGAAGTAAATGATTTTGTGCGCGGCGAAAAGAACGACGCACGGGTGACCCGTTTTATTTTGGCTCCATATTTGTGCCGAAAATCGTCACAGAACTTGTTATTTTTTCGTTATACCGTCTTTCTATTATTTGTGTGTTGTTTGTCGTTTAAAATTCTTTTCACTATTTGTGAATGTTGGCTTCTCAGCTCGCTATTTTCTAGGTGGAAAAGTCTATTTTGTACTTCCATCCTGACTAGGCTTTCGTTACTTTTCTGGCTTAATTCTTTCACTGAACACATTCGGTACCAGTAACTCGTAGGTCACGTCTTTCGGTCGGATTGTAGATAATTCGTTTGCTTATACATGAACTGGACTGCCTTAGTTAAGAATTAATCAATAAGCAGACGTAGATTGCTTTTCTCGACAGTTATCAAAATTAGAAAATACCAATATTAAGCAGTTCCCCTTCTTGTCATATTCAGTTCAATTTTCATTCCTCGACGGTTCATATGACTCATAAAATTTTATTTGAAAACTAGCACGAAGAACACCCCCCCTTAAAAAGTCATTTTAGTTGTAAACTACTGTAATATTAATGAGCTTGGCGTTATCGCTTTTGTTTGTGGGCTCCTTTACCGAAGCCTGTACAATTATACTTTGGCATTAATGGCTGCAGTCAAGCCCGTTCCAGCTGCCTTTGAGTCAGACCTAGATTCTTTAAATTTTAATATCGGGTAGGGGATTATTGTGATCTCGATACCGAGGGCTATGAGAAGGGAGATCTATAACTCGACTGAGGAAGGAAGTTGGTCCACTTGCCAGAGGTAATGTGCTTTTTCAGATTTAAGATCTATTTGAGCAACGGAGACCAGATAATTTACACAACAACAAGGGTTAACTGCCGTGGCCTGGCTTTGAGTGAATCCTAAATGAGTTGTTCGATCGATTCTAGCTATGTAACCTTCATTTCCACCGTCTAATTCGACACTACGAAAAACTAGTATGTATGTTTTTAATCAACCATATCACTGGATATCGTACTAGTTAACGGCAAGGGACCGTGACACCTTGAAATGAATAATAGTGTGGCAGCCATGAATTTCAAAAGCACAATTCTACAAATTGTTTTTGGTGGAGTGTACAAAAAGTATTTCAGTTCCAAAGCGACGCTCGATTAATCTTTGCCTCATTGGTGACTCACGCGGCACTTTTATGAATTCAAATTGCGGGTAAAATCAATTGACACCAAAGGGATTTACTTCGTGATACGCATGATTTTTTCAACTGAGGAACTACATGAACTGCTTTTAAATCATATGGTGTTGACAATCTTTTCAGGCGAAATAAAATTATTCCATAATCATCAATCTCACCTTATCACAGATACGACTTGATAGTAAACACCCTTAGAAAAGCTTCAAGTGAATCTATAATTTTAGTTGAAATTCGTTATTTGGGCTCTGAAAGAACCGAACCATATATTATGGTGTGCTACTCGACTGCTCATGTAGGATATCTTGATAATGGCAGTGTTTAGCCGAATCGCGAAGCGAACTGTGCCTGCCGGTCAATTGGTCAGCCATATTTTGGCGAGCTTTCTCTCTCCTTTTTTTGTTTTTCATTTATTTTTCATTTTTAAATCGATCTATTAATAGGACCAATATATTTATTTGAGTTAGGATATCAGCAGAGTCTTGATGAATCTGTCAGCGAAAACAGTTATAAGGCTGGGAATGTTGAGTAGGCCATTGACAAAACCGACGCTTTTGCGATTTCTTTCAAATGTAAAATTTGACAAGTCGGTATCTTTTCAGTTTAGTTTATGGAGAATTGGGTTAAACGAAAGGAATATTTAAAGATTAGACCCTGGCATGTGTTTTCTGTGTATTTACCATTTGATTAATAAAAGCGACAGACAATTAGCTATGGAGAGAAAATTTCAGTTTGTCTTCAATGCCGGCGCTTTTGTTTTTATCAGTTTCGCACGTACACATATAAAGACTCATCTCTTGGACAAAAATACATACAATAATGATATCTCGAGGGATTACTTGTTATTTGAATTGAGAATATTCGTATTACCTGTATAAAAATTATCCGTCTTTTCTTGTTCATTGCCAAAGCAACAAGCCTGAATCCGACATGTGTTGTATACATAAGTTTAATACTTTATTTATACACCTAGCTTGTCAAATATACCAAATATAACGCTATTATTTTTACTGTGTTTTTACTTGTGTGTGATAACGTGTACATTTAATTTATAGAGTATCAGTCGCGAGTGAGTCAAATAAGGCGAGATAGTTCCCAAAGCAGTCGAACGTTTCACAAAACTCTCTAAAGTTAATGTCAAAATTAACTGTCCCATTCAATCAATCGTTAACCGTTTAAGGTCTGTACAAACGAGGAATCAGGAAACATTTGTGAGTTGCAGTGTTTCCCGAAAAATGTTTCTTCGTTGCTTCACCTGATACCGAGCAACAACACACACATTTCCGCCCAAGGGCACTTTTCATGAATGGGAGAACATTTCATTCCAGCCTAGATTGGAATCCCCACAGCTAAATAGGAACTCAAGTAATCAATAACATGTGAACATAATATGGCCCAGTACAAATTGCCTAGTGGAGCAAACAACTGTTTTTGAGCGAATTCTTTGCCCTGAAAAGCGATACACATACGGCTGATACCATAGACAGGCGGCTGAATTGCGACTGCTGTGATTCCAGTCACTTTGATTTGAAATACAAATGGCCACTGAGATATTTATTTGCGACAGGCCGGTTAAATTTAACAAGGCTACCGCTGGGCGAAAATATTGTACTGTGCGGATGAGACGACCCCAAGTAATTTCGAGGTAGATTATTTTATTTAATGACTTGACTTTATGTCATTGATTTGACTGTATTTAGGAACTGATATTTAACACACTGAAGAACTTATGGCGAGTTTCTCAATCTTCAAAATCAAAAGAAAAATATGTTAAAATGTTAAATCACGGAACTTCTCGATACTTCATGAGTTAACGACGTGTTATGCTAAAGTTTATCTCAGTCGCGAAACTAAGATACTTCTACTAATTTCTTTCAGAAATTTATGGCTCACGTCCAGTTACAGTGAACCGATTTCAAGTTTTTCTTAATTTCTCATAGAATTACATAGTCACAGCTGAATTTGTGACATCAGACGCTGATTGGCTGAGAGGAGTGGTGATTCAGTCTACAGTGGCGATTCCACTCTACGCACGCTATTTATAACTGCTAAGTACTAAATTGTCAAGAAATTCATCGGACTATGCGATTCAAGGAAAATCACATGCCCGACTCATTAATTCCACTTAAATTGCACTCGAGAAAGCGATATGACTCGGGCGATATCGGGTTTTTTTCGTGCAATTTAACGGCGTGGAATTACCTTGTCTGGCATGTGATTTTCCTATAAAAGCAGTATTTTTCACCCACTCGAATCGTTGCCATTCTTCATCAAAAATGTCTGAAATTTTCTCTAGTTTACTCTCCTAATCGGAGCAGTTATTTTTGTCTTTCGTCATGAGTAAGTTCACCGGTCACTTGGAGGTTCACAGTGCACTTTAAGAGCTAGTAAGAGGATCTGTCAACCCCGAAGGGAGAAACTGTTTCATGACCTAACCAAGGACAATAATAAAAATAGCTACTCAGATTAGCAGAGGATGTTTTCCTGATATACTGGGGGAAAAAGGACATTATTTTGATGAAGGATAGCAAAGAAGCGAGTGGGTGAAAGTTTCTGTTTTGGAGAGCGATGGCAATCAGTCGATTCACTATAACCGACTGAAAAACAAATGCTAGAAAAATGTTTTGTTATATACTTTTTTTAAATCGCTACCATCCTCAGTTCATCACAAATGAATTTCGAAATTATTCAGGAGGTCAGTTTTTACACTTCCATCCTAAAAGAACATTTTTGTATGCGTTTTTTTTTTAAACAAAACCCGAAAGTAAACCGTTACTTTCTGAGGCACGTTTCAGGAGGTGAACTTGCGCCGAACTCAATGCTTCGGGATCCGAAAAGGGCAGTACTATATCCCTAGTGTCTCAGCTGTTATTTTCAGTGAATTTCGAACCCTGCACGTTCATATCAAAGAGAAATTATTTAATCAATGCATATTCCAATACTACTGAAGGTGATAAATTATTAATTTCTGTCAATTTTTGGAATTTCGATTAACTTAATTCTGTCCACATAGTTTACATATTTTCATTGGGCGTGTAAAGTTGTATGGGAAATCATACTGCATAATTGTCGGCCTGTCTTGGCAAGCCTTTGCGACTAATTTGGAAAACCACGCTAAATCGAGTCGCTGCCTCTAATGAAATGATATCGTTCTACTAATGAAGAGACCCTTATCAGACCTTTTTTTACAATGAGGGATTCCACTAGCCTCTTCAGCGGGTGCTCTGTACTGGTACACGAAGAAAACACCAGCCCCAGTTTTTTCGGTACAATGCGAATTTCCGTATTGGTACTGACATAGACTGCTAGCAACTGTCACCTTCTATAGCGGAACATGATTCAACATCGCTCTATAAAACCCATCCATGTTGAGCCATATTTAGCCATACAAGGAACTTTAAAGCAGTCTATGGGTGTCAACTGATATATTGCGTGAAAAAGTCACTCGATCTGCACCCACAGCATATATTGGTGTATTTGAGATTGCGGTAGCTGCTTGAATCCTAAATTAAGACTATGAAGGAAACACGGGTTTATTTACTAAATAATTTCTCAATTATATGAGATTTATATCTGCCTAAATTTTCTTTGCGTAAGAAAGTACCTCCTAAAGTTGGAAGAAAACCGATGACAGGAAAGTGAATTATCAATTTCAACTAAACCTTTCCCTGAATTATTGGCTAACAATGACGTCACACACAAAAATGTTGAACTAGAAGAAGGATCAAAACAAAATTTCAGAGATAATGCGAAAATAAATTGAGAAGATTTTAGTTAACAATGTATGGGGCGGCCATCGTGGATGATAACCTTTTTCAACCAAGATGGCCGGCCGCCAAACCTTCAAAGATCTTCAAACGGTCTTAGCTAATAAACCAACATTTCATCCATTTTATTCAGTCGGTTTCAATGTGAGTCCCATTAAATTGATCTTCTAAACTTTTATAAAACCAAAAACCTTTATTTTGGCACAAAATTGTATCGGTTTTTATGACTATTAGTCATTATAATATAGAAACGATGGTACGCGCGCTCTGATTGGCTAAAAAGCTATGTTTTATCAGAGTATATAACATGGTTTGCCGTGTTTTATTGTTTTCAACTGACGGTTTCCTTTCATCGCGCGTGTAAATCTATATTATAAAACAGATAAAGAATCCTTAAATCCATGTTTTATACAGTCTCATAAAACACTGGTCATTTGAGAACACTCGAGAAATGTTGAAAGCACGCGCCTTCGGCTTGTGCTTTAACATTTCTCTCATGTTCTCAAATGCCCATCGTGTTTTATGTATAGTTTAAAACATAGATAAGGCTTCTGTATCTGTTAATTGTCAAGGTTTGTTTGGACTCAATCCACCCGTACCGAAAAATATGGCCGCTTGTACTTTTACCCACAATTCTTTGCGCGCGAAAATCTTTAAATCCGTTATAAAAAATCGCTATAGAAAGGTTTTTAATCTTAAAACAAGCCAGTACAAGTGCTGTTGTAGAGTTCCTAAGGAGAGGAATCGCTCACTTAATTAATTCATGAAATACCATATAAACTAACATAAATTAGCAGTGGTTTTAAAATGTACAAATTTAACAGCAATTGAGCGACGATGGTTGTTTACTGTAGTGGTTGCGACGTTTGCCTTACGAGTAGGCGGCAGCGGGGTTCGAGTTCCAGAAAATCTCTCAATTTGTTTTTACCTCATCATTTTCTTGAGAAGTTTTTCTTGAGAACCCTAGCTCTAGGTGGATAAGATCTTGTTCACTGACCGGTTAGGTTTTTTTTATTTTTCAGGGTAGGATTTTAGTTAGTTTATATTGTCATTTCATGAATAAATTAAGTGAGCGATTCCTCTCCTTAGGAGGTCGTGTGCTGTTGCCAATACACTGTCATTTAAAAGAATAGAGGATTTCTACGCAAGGGATTGGGGTCAATCGGACAGCCGCCATGTTTTTCGTTAAGGTGGATTAGATCCTCTTTAACTCGGAAATGTCGTGTAAGTACTGACATATATAAAATGTTAAAGAAACAACATTATAGGATGTATAGTTTAGAATTGAGGTTTATGAAGACGTGACATGCAAACCAAGAATAGAAAGTTCTCGTCTCTGAAATGATATGGGAATGCCTCTCTTAAGTTATAAGCAAATTAATTAGTATCGACTGTATCAACAGAGTGAAATCTATTAAAATAACATTTCAATGAGATTAGCGGTACCACTTCGATATACTATGAACTTGGCAGAGTGATATTTGGCCGCTTATTATCGACCACAGAGGTTGATTTTGTGGCAGCCGAATTTTAGATTGTTAGTCGTGAAATCTACATCGCGCCGTTGCGAGAAAGATAACAAATCCGCCGGTAACTTGTTCACTAAAATGCAGAGTCAGTTAAGCAACTGATGTAATAGCCTGCGTTGCGGCTCTGGAGTATCGGAGTGCATCGAGCTGAGATTTGGGGGATTGGGGCGAGAGAGAAAAGAGAGGGGTAGGGGGTGGGGAGGAGAGGAAGAGAGCCTGCCGGAAAACCATGTCTAATATCTGTCAAACTCACGCATGGAATCTCAAGGAATCTCAACTCGAGCGTAAAATTAAAAAATAAATAAATACGAACTTGGATGTGAAGACAGATCCGGCCTAAACCCCAACCTGTAAATGTCAACGACTTTTGCAGGATATTTAATGTATGTTTTAAGGTAGCGTTTGGGAATTCAAATGTTTCCACAGCGAGAATCTGTTCAAGCCTTCTGAAAGAAAAGAGAGCCGAGGCTTTAAATAATTCTAGCTGGTGCCTGCAAAAGTATTGGTCTTAGGGAATAGGTCAAAACAATGGTACTCTGGCGGGACCCAATTTTGATGGAAGGGGGGTTGTACCCGGAACCCACCACCTATTTTGGCAAAATCTAGATTTTTGACCACAAATATCTTCTTGAATAAAATACTTATTGAAGAAGTAACTACATTTCTAGTTTCTACAGGCAGAGAAGAACGTGTGTCTGCATTAAAATCACGTATCCCTATTTTACAATGCGAGAAAATCACCCTCGAAAAAAAGAGGTAGGGGGTATTCCCCGCCACCCACCACCTCCCCTGACAAAATCTGCTTCTCTATCAGAGCGAGTCTGTCGTTCCCGAGGAAGGAAGATTCGAAATGCTGTAGAGAACTACACCTTTGTTCGAGAAGGTTTGCAGGATAAAGATAACTAAGATAAAGGGAACTCGTTGCCGCTGAATATAAAGTCGCCACCAAATCAGAAAAGAACACTACCGACCACAATAACACCGGAGCGAAGTTCTGCCAAAAGAAGCGCTAAAAACCATCCACGCAGCGTTACGAAATCATCAAAGCAACTCGTATTTTCCAAACCCAGTTGGATTACAGCCAGAACATCTCTTCCAGACAAAAGATCTCTAATAGCCTTGCTCCTGTTCTTTCTTTAAATTCATCGCTGAGGGAGTTCTCGGTATGTTTGTCGCCATATACTAATTGGTTTCTGCTCATATCGCATTCCACGCATGAATAAAATTTAATGATTTCTGTCAATCACGCATTTTAGCCAATAGCAATACGCGGCCTTCTAAGGCCGAGAGTTATCAAAATAACCATTGGTTGCCGGCAGGCTCCTCTTCCTCTCCTCCCCACCCCCTCCCCCTCTTTTTTTTCTCTCGCCCCAATCCCCCTAATATCCGCTCGCTGGGCTCCGATACTCCAGAGCCGCAACGCAGGCTACAGATGTAATATTTCTGTCATTGAATACACCAAAACCATATAAAACCCAAGTGTTTTAATCCAAGATGGCGCCGGACCAACTACTTCAATTACAATCCATGTGGGAACCCAGGCTAACTCGGCCAAATACACAGGGTACCCGCTTCCCACGGCGGTTAGCATACCTTAATCGACTATACCACTGAGAAAAAAATGTATTTTTGTTGGGCATTCGTAATTAGCACCTCGTGCTGTTCCCTAAGGACTTGGAGTTGTTATTTAAGATGATATTTACATATAGTTTTCACTTGACGCCAACCAGTTTACACGCTTGGTTATCCGGGCCAACATTTTCTAGACATTCCTCTGTAATCCGGGCTTAAATTAACAGCGTTTGTACATGTAAGTTTTTTCTTTTGACGACCCTTAACCTCCAGGGGTCTCGGCGAATTCGCATTGGGTTGGAGTATACGTTTCCAGAATATTTTTTTCCTCAAAGTGAGTTTTAACCTGGTTTTTCGTATCCGGCGATTCGTCATTAGTTTAACATTAATATGTAATGTTTATACGGCAATAAACTTGACATAACTGGTCGGCATCCTCCTAACACGCCTTGCTTGATGTGTATGTAGAATATACAACATAAATATTTTCTATGCGGCGGAGCGCAGTGACAGAGCATAGAATATAATCTCGTGTCTCTTGTAAGTCGCGACAATTTCCTTTCGAAGCAATAATTAACTACGCGGCATTTAAAAGTCACCGCTAATTTGAAAACTACAATTTTTCGTGGGATTATATTTTTGCACGGGCAATCTGACTGAAACCCCCTTAATATGGCTTCGTGCAAATAATTTGGAAATTCTAACTTCCAACTTTTTATTTACAACATATTTACAACCCATGAAAGAGGTCAATATTTTCCAGTGTTAATGGAACACATTTGAACTTGCCATACGCTCATGGTTCATAACTTTGCAAATACTATACTTTTTATTGATGTTTGATAAACTTAAACTTAGGTATTTGTTACTGCTTTCAGACCCCACAGTTTGCTCTAATATATCTCTTCCTTCAACAAGTCAAGGTCAACACTTACTTTCAGAAACCTGGCACGCTTCACAATAAACTCAAATGAATTAATTACGGAAACCAGGCGTGTGATGAATTTTTAACAACTGATTATCTAGCAAAGATTTGCTTCTGAATTTTCGATGTTCCCAGAAATAAATCAGTGTAGCATTGCTATTAGTTTCCTCATAACGCCAGAGATCGAAATGAATGTGCTTGTGATGGTATTTTGCAGACTCAAAAAAGGACTATTAATGCCATGCTCAATAACAAAGGTGCCATTTCGATGCTGGCACCAAACTGTCGGCTTTTTACTTTAATTTTATATGACATTTCCAAACAACACAAACACCTGGCCAACGGCGGACAGAATAATCAGGTTTTATTACAAAAACACACTGCTCAACTAGAATCTAAAAATTTTCTATTCCAACACCTTATATAGTTGGGTCAAAAGTCGACTTTGTGAAGCACTCAAACAAAAATAGATAGTTTTGTTAGCCCTGTGTCAGTTTTAACGCGGACTTTGCTTTGCGGTGACACTGCGCCAAACTGACTCATCCATAGTGACGTCATAATCGCAAATGTTTTAAAATTATAATCTCACCTCCGTGAGACAAATATCTTCCTTTAAATATAAACACGTACCTTGTAAAATAATGAAGGATTGGATAACCGGTTTACTTCGTGACTATTCATGGCCACTCCATTAAGAATGGTGTGGTATTTTTATGCTCGAAGAGTATTTTAGTGCTTTCTTTTGTTTCTGTTAGAAGTTTGAATTTCTCATTTTGAAGGCCGCTAGTATTGTACTGATAACCGTCTGGTTTGCACTTCATTTGAATTGCAAAGAGATATCTCATTATCTGCACTAGCCGTGCTGACTGACCGTCCATAGTTTTATAACAACTATCAAACCTGGCGGCACGGACACTTTACCTTGCTAGGTGAGTTAGTAAAAGACATGCAAGTTTCCCCCAGAAATTTAGCTCCTATAACAATCATCACAACAGTTAAATCAATAACCAAATTTAGATGTTTTTATTCTTGTCTGAGAAACCAAAGCTAAGAGGCACGTTTTAGAGATAGAAATGAAAGCGCTTCCAAAATCTAATTTATTGCAAAACGAATAATATCCGATGAATGTTTTTTTTCAACTAATAACGGTCACAATGAATTAACGACAACTCCGTTTCCAACTCTGTTGATATTCACTGAAAATGTACTTTTTCCACTTAATTTCAGCAAAACACGAACGTGGCTACTACACGGCGACGAAGCGATAGGCTTCATGGCTAGCTCTGAACTGGAGCTGATAATTGTGGCAAAGGACTTTCAATTTAAGAACAGTCGCAGATAATTATTGCCTTCATTTTGGAGCTTTCTTGGCCCACGACATGGCTATTCCCACGGCAGCTATAAGCGCAAGTCGGCGCCAGAGTCGAGTCTCGAGAAATTGGAGCACGGTTACACAGCCTGCTCAACGAGGTGAAGAGAAGATCGTCATTATTAACATCGGTGGCAAGAAATTTGAGACGTACGAAGATACTCTTAATCAGTATCCAAACACTCTTCTTGGATCGTCTGAGAGAAGACAGAGCTATTTTGATTCGAGGAAAAAGGAGTATTTCTTCGAAAGGCACAGGAGTTCGTTCACTGCTATACTTTATTATTACCAGTCCGGAGGAATCCTAGAAAGGCCTCTAAACGTACCGGAATATATATTTCTTGAGGAGATAGAGTTTTTCCAACTTACCGATGTTCTTCAACAGCGCAACGAGGACGACGAACAAGAATTTCTAGGGTTAGAGAAAGAGAAGGCTGGCAAGGAAGAATTACCACACAACAAAGTTATGAAATATATTTGGGTGACTTTTGAGAACCCAAACTCTTCCAAAGGAGCAAAGGTTTTGGCTGTTTGGTCGCTATCAATCATTCTTATCTCCATAGTTATATTCTGTGTAGAAACGCTACCCGTTCTGGATGATTCTAAACCAACCACTTCACTTTCCCCCAACGGAACTACTGTAACACATCCCGGCAAAAAAATCAAC
This sequence comes from Actinernus sp. WN-2022, assembly GCA_030867875.1. Lineage (NCBI taxonomy): Eukaryota > Metazoa > Cnidaria > Anthozoa > Actiniaria > Actinernidae > Actinernus > Actinernus sp. WN-2022. The sequence continues at coordinate 127,339,685 of JAOWCC010001589.1, forward strand.
ACAAAAGTCTTCTTTGCCATGAATGCGTTTTGCACTGTGTGGTTTTCAGTTGAGTTTGTAATTCGCCTTTGCGCTAGTCCGAATAAAATCCAGTTCTTAAGAGCCGTGTTAAATATCTTGGACTTTCTTTCGATTTTGCCATTTTATGTCACACTTGCTCTTCACGGGCACGCAGGCAACATCGGGATTCTTCGAGTGATGAGAGTAATACGTGTGGCACGCGTGTTCAAGTTGACCCGTCACTCTAGAGGCCTCTACATCCTGGGGAAAACTCTGCAAGCTAGCTTAAACGAGCTGGTCATGTTGTTCTTGTTTCTGCTCATTGGAGTAATCTTGTTTTCAAGCGCGGCTTACTACGCTGAATATCAAGATAACCCGGGTATGTTTACCAGTATTCCACATGGCTTTTGGTGGGCTGTGGTTACTATGACAACGGTAGGATACGGTGACATATATCCAATTACTTTTGCAGGTGAGAAAATAAAAATGGAAAGCATTATTTTACAGGACATGAGAAATCCACGCAGTTAACTAAGGCATGTGTACATGAGGGGAGGTTGACCCTATAATGCTAGACCATCAGCATTGTTGTCGATATGTAAAACAGTCTCGAGGGATTACAATACAATGAAGATAGCCCTAAGCGCTATATTACCGTTGTCACTGAAGTGGTGCTAGGACCAGCAGCATTGTTGTCGATATGTAAAACAGTCTCGAGGGATCACAATACAATGAAGATAGCCCTAGTGCTAGGATCAACCTCTCTTCATGTAAACAGGTCCTAAGGTTTCAATCTATCTTGGTATCGAGAACCAGCGAAGATCTATGGTAGTTTCACGTAAGATTAAAGTGCAAATGAAACGAAAACGTGCAATGCTTTCTTATAACGGTGTGTGCCTGTAATGAAAATAAGCATTGTTCTTTCTGGGAAGTGGATAATTAAACAATTATGCAGTCTCAGTGCATAAGTCTGGAGTGAATACATATTCTAGGAAGAGAGGTGTATAATTGTTTTAGCGTAATTTCATAGAGATTAAAAAAACAGGGAAACTAAAAACAAGACTAGTCTACATAGCTACTAACGTTTTTATTTATTTCTGGACGTTTTGTGCGTCATGAAAGATGTGCGCGGTAAAACATGATCAATCACATGATCAGTCACATGATCAATCACATGATCAATCACATGATCAATCACATGATCAATCACATGATCATAAAAAAAAAATACTTTGTATTCCGACAAAAAACGAATTTCGCATCTTGAGCGGGCTTAGGAATTGCATTGTTTTTCAATTAATCGATTTCTTCCTCCAACATTTTAGCCAATCTGCTGGCAGCGATTTTTAAACTTAAGCTGGAGTCAGCTGCAGACCTCATATTCACCGCGCTACCGGTGAATATAGCGAAATAGTTTGAACCTCTTGACCAATCAGGATGCTAGAATCTATGAAGTTATACTAATATATTATTATAGTGTTGTTTGCCTCTTCGTCATTAGGCATGCAAAACTTCACTGACCCTCGTATTTCTTATTTTTAGTAGGTAGTTTTAAAGTATTAAAACCTGCATTAGAATTCAACATGACGTCATGAAGTGCGTAGTATGTAAAATGCACGACTTCATGTACTACAAATAAGTTGTTCTCAATTACAATGCGGAGACCAGGTAATTTAAAAGATGTTAGTAATTGTTAGTTTTCATTTCATCTGCACTTGTGGATGGTTAAACATTTATTCAGATCTTTCAGGAGGCCTTCACCACTCAAAACCTTGCATTTTATTGGACCCCATTTGGACTGCCCCGACAAAGAATGCCATTGTTTTAGGGTTAGTGTTTGTATTGTTTCAGGGTTAGGCATTGTTTGGATAGCCAGTACTATTCCGAGGAGGTGAAGGCCGTCCCAGATCTTTCCTTATCACGTCGCCCGTTACGTTTTGCGCCTCACAAGAGAATTTCGTATCAATGATATGAAACTCGAGCTTGAAAGCATAAAAACAATTTCGATATAATTCAGTATTGTTTTTAGTATTCCATAAGCCGGTAACGGTCGACGTAGGGTCTTTAAGATACAAGTGTCAGAAAACAACAGGTCCTTTGTTCTGTAACAATAGAGACAACCGTGTGACGCCATAGGATCCAAGATTGTGGCCCAGGAAATTCAATTGAGCTTTATGGACAGGAAATTCGGTCCATAACTGACACCTGAGGCCAATTCCAGGCCCGTAGCCAGTCCAACATTTTTACCGAGGCACTAAAATGAAAATGGCGACCAAACCAAAGAAAATGTCGACAGGAAATGCGGGAAAAAACGCCAAAACGAGGCTCGTAACTCGTGGAAGGTCATTGCTTTGTAACTCTTGCAAGCTCACTGGTGAAGTACTGAATACCATTGGACCCTCAACTTCAAGCGATTTCTTTTATTTTAAAATAATAATAATATTATTTTTAAAAAATCACCACATTTTACCCTCGGTTTGTCTCATACTGGCTACTGGCCTGAATTCAATAAAACATTGACACGTATATTTCACAAGTCAGTCCACTGTGTAAACGGTGGAAAACATTGGTCATACTTGTAGAATACACGCACACAGCGGTCAAACGTCTGCGCGTGCGTATTACGGTCAGTCTGGTGGGCGGTCGCGCGAATTTCCCGCGCAAAATTTACCTTAAAACATATTACAGTGAACTTCTACCCCAAAAAGTTAAGAAAAATACGTGAAAGTTAAGCGTTTTATTTTCACAGTCGACGGGAAATTGAACAAACTTCAAACTGTGAGTTTACCAATTTGTTTCGTAATTTACCAAAAAAGTTCTTAAGGTTCGAAAACGGGTGTGTGAACAGTGACGCCGCCGGCTCGCTTTGAATTTGTTTTGGAATATGTTGTTGTTGCTGCAAGATTTTTGACGCATGCGCAGACGTTTGACCGCTGTGTAGAATACACGTGTAAAAGTTTTATTATGTCGGCCCTGGCGTACAATTTACAGGGAACAAACAGCGTTAGATTTACGTATCCATAAGCCGAACATTTGAGAGCATGAGTTTTCAGTGGAGGTTCCCCAGGTAACTAAGGCCAATTTTCATTGAGGTGGGATACATGCTGTGTTTTAGGATTAATTTTTAACCGTATCAGTAAAAACTAATTAAACATGGTGTTGTTATTGGTTGTTTTGCAGGTAAAATGGTGGGTACGATGTGTGCTCTGTCCGGTGTCCTGGCCATCGCGCTTCCTGTCCCAGTAATTGTCTCCAACTTTGAGTACTACTACAAAGAAGAAACAGCCAGACGCGATAAGGAGGCTGCTAGAAATGCAAAAGCTGCAAACCAGCTCGCCATGATCTCGGTAGACCGATCGTTATCACATAAAAGTATTAATCAGTTTATCCCGAAATCTCCTTTTCTTGAGAGAAAAATTCTCGAAATTGAAGGTTCCCGTCGACGGGAATTTCGTTTATCTCCTGCGGTGCACAAGAAGAATGGAGAAATGAGGATTTCGCATGAGCCGATAAGAGAATTGGATGAGTTGAGTTTTTCCGAAGGTGATCGCTCGAAGCCAAATAGTCCATTGGAGCGGAGGTCGGCTGCAGAGACGAATATTTAACATCTATCACTGGTAGGAAATGAGCTTAATGACTGAAATCTTTTAGACTTGTGACATTAGCTTAAGCACAAGCAGTATACGCAGACGCTCAGGTGGTGTATTGATCATTAGCAATGGGGAGCCGGGATGGCGCAAGTGGAAGACGCTTAGGGTTCGAGTCCCGGTGACATGTGAGTTGAGTTGGTTGGTATCTCGCCCTTGCTCCGAGGGTTTTCCTCCAGGTTCTCGGTTTTCCTCCCTCCACAGAAACCAACATGCTAAATTCCAATTCGATCTGTGGTTTAGCCGGGTTCTGACTTTGATCAGCCCCTGTGGTTGTTTCAGGTCTCATTACAATTCAGTGTGAGTCTACTCGTCCAACACTGCGGCGTTGATCAAGTTCTACTAGTGCCATCTGACATGGTATAGCCTCTGCCTATGCTGCTTGCGATAGGCTGGATGGTGGTTAGGAAATATTAAAGAATGAATCGAGTAATGATGGCCATGATGAAACTGGTCATTGACCTGGCGAAGCATGACTGAAGACGCCAGAAGACGGAAATCATATCTCCAAACATCGTCAAATGTATTTGATGGTGTAGTATTCCACACTAGACAGTTAAAGTGGCCTATTCACTCTTCTTAATATTTATGCGCATATCTAATTCACTACTCGAAAACGAGGCTATCCCCGCATCGTGGATGCCGCAACGTGCATCCGAGTTCGAAAGGACAATTCAGGATTTTTCCTTTTGTCTCCAACGCATAGAGTAACACAGCAATATTCCGTCCGCGGCGCCATTTTGCTTTTCAGCTAAGCAACGATGCGGGGATAGCCTCGTTTTCGAGTAGTTAATTATATGCGCATAAATATTAAGAAGAGTCAATAAACCCCAAATTGTTATCAGTAAAATCGATTCTACATCACTTGAATAGTTGAGTAGTAAAATATTTCTTGACTTAAGTGTTGCGTCTATGAGTTATATAGGTTTCTATTTCCAATATGTTAATGATGTGACGTCACAGGAGGCCAACAAAGTCATTTATTTCTCCTTGTGAATGAAACTATTTCGAATTTATACAAAATATTTGGGAAAATCACTGATATATATAAGGCCACAATATGACATGGATATGTAGAAAAAGTAATTTAACTCTGCCAGCACGTTTTTGTATAATAAATGAGGCCTCGTGTGACATTACATAATTAGCATATTGGAAATAGAAACCTCTATAACTCATAGACGCAACACTCAAATCAATAGTTTACTATTCAGCAATTTACTTCATGTAGAATCTAAATTTGAGCTTATAGGCACTTTAAAGCCGAAACTGAAGAGCTGGCATTTTACAATCATTCTTCCTTTCTTTATTGAAAACAATATCTTCTTTGCAACTGATGTAAAACGTGCAGTGAGCGTTAGAAGTTACATGAATTCATACGTTAAACCAATGACGATAAGTTATGAATCGCTGAGAGAACGGTTTTCGATTGAGTGTCGTAAAACCAAAAACCAGTGAACCAATCACGGGAGCAAGTGAAAACGCAATGAACCAATCAGGAGCAAGTAAAAACGCAATGAACCAATCAGGAGCAAGCAAAAACGCAATGAACCAATCATGAACTGAAGTAATTTGTGATTTATTTTACTTGAACAATGAACTAACCAATGAAACTCGAACCCAGTCATCAGATTACTTTTGGACACTCAATCAAGAAAACTGCTCTATTTTCCAATATGGCCTAATCCCGGTTTCTAGAAAACTATCCCCTGTTTTCTATTGAATATCGTGGTTAATCATTAACTACAATTGTATACCCAAGGGAGGGTGGGTGGGTAGTTCCCCAGAAACCGGGATTGATATCTGATGTGAGCATGAAGTAAAGAAAACCCCAGTAATCAGAATTACGAAAGAAAATATGTTTTTGTAATAAAAATGAACAAGAAGGCCTTCTTTCAAGTCCTAGAACTCGAGAAAGTGCAGGCTGTCCGATGTAAAAACATTCCAGTGTGCACAAGGGTAAAGCCTCACAGCATTCGATTTATTTCGATGTTATTAGACTAGTATTAAGATATTTATATGCTTAGACAATAGATTACTAGACACTCTTTTAAAGAGATCCAGTTCTTTATAAAAAGTTGTTATGAACTTTTATATTAATTCTTAAATAACGAAGGATGATTCCAGAACAACTTTATATGAAAATGATTATCGCAACGGCTTCAAATGCAAATGACTGAAGCCTGATTCCTAAAATTTAAGCACCCCTTATTTTTGTCGTATAAATGGAAATGTTCCGGGTAAGTGTCGGCCCGCCAGTTTGGAGTGCCGTGCCCACTTTAGGAGTGCCGTGTAAACCGGGCATCTCAGCGCAAGGTGATGCAACGGTGCAAGGTCTTGATGCAACGGTGCGAGGTGATGCAACCGGGTGATGCAATGGTGCAAGGTGATGCAACGGTGCAAGCTAAGTGGTGCAACCGGGTGATGCAACGGTGCAAATTGATGCAACGGCTTCACTGAGATGCTGATGATAGTGCAGGACAATACTGAAAAAAGCAACATGAGAAGTTTAAATCCATTTTTAACCAAATGGACGAAATGGCGACATGGATTTCCAATAACAACTTGGCATTCTCGTTTCTTTCTGAACTTGATAGCGGAAACTGAAATTCGTGGTTATTTTTAAGTAATGGTCCAGATAAGAACTGTAGTAGAATCCATTGTTCTGCGGCAGTGAGCCTCCCCCACATACGATTTTGCTTGAATATGCCTTAGGAGGTATCTACAGTCCAAACTACATCTCGAAAATAATTAAAAAGTATGTTTTATGCCATTGGCTCTTTTTTCTGTGAAAACTCAGAGAAGCCACCATCCAGCCAATCGGATGTATATAGAAAACAAACTAATCGCAAATTTGAGAACTTTCCCCACACACGATATTCTTCGAAATTAAACCAGTTAGTTTGATCAAAAATAAATTCAAACCACAAAAAATATCGAATGAAAATGCATTATTTCGATGGGTTTCTATTGAATTTATAAGTATCAACCAATGAAATTACGAGAAAGAATAATAGAAAAGTAATACTTGTTAACATTCCATGCCGTGGAGCACTACAGTTCTTATCTGGACCATTACTTAATAATGTTGCTGCTTGTTCTCCTTCGTCCTCGTTCCCAGTTGAACACCTTTTCCATTTTGGCGGGCGAGACACCCCTCGATTCAAAGGATTTCCACAGACCTATGTTAACGGCAACAAAATCTAATGAAACTTAGCCAAATCAGCCCAAATTTATCTAAACAATTGCCGCATACTTTGTCTATACTTTTTCTCTGCGATACAAGATTTTTCAAGCTGTATTTTACCGTGAGACCTTGTACTCATGGAAACAGCTGTAGCATTCATGTCATTTCCTCCTCGTTTGATAATATTATTAATCTTAAGTAGAATAATTTGATACTGATGAAGAAGCTAAGTTAGCAGACCGTTATTTCGGACACCGAACTATTACGGGCAGAAGGCGAAGTCCTCTCTAGCGGCATTTTCGGAAGATTCAGTGGCAAAAAAGAGCTCGAAGAATGATTGTCTAAAGAGTCGTGAAGCTCCGGCTTCTGAAGAAAGGTACCGTGATCTTCAGCTATTGTAAAAAAGTGCAGGATGACAGCTATTGAGCCTAACAGTCTTCTCTTTAATACTATTTTCAAACGAGGAGGAATTTACATGAATGCTACAGCTGTTTACCCGCTGAGACTGTGGGACGAGATTGCTAATCATTTCAAGACATCAAGGTTTCGTTATAACGGTTGTTGTTTGAAACTCGATAGTCTATCATCGGGAAATAGTTTAATTCCATAAGAACAGCAAATGCATACCAATGTTATGCCCGACATTCCAGTCCAGTTTAGTGCCGGAGTACCTTTTCTCAATATACATGATATGAAGATGCAATTACCTTGATAGCTGAACCTTTTCAACAAAAGTTATTAAAAACTGTTAAAAGTCATTCTTAAACCACCGGAGAATTAGTCCCGCTACTTCTAGTGGGCATGCGCAGTACGAATATTGTCAATTTTAGCTTTGCGTAGGCTTCCCAATCAATCTTTAATATCCTCAGTTTAATTCTATCTATTTATGATGGTAATAAGAGGTCTAAATATTGGGTAGAAATTGTTTATTATGATAATTCATTATTAAAATTATCTCTTCATTGAAGCTGTTTACTTGTTGTTTGTGTTGCTGGTACTTTTCTTCAGTGATGCGGAAATTGAAAAAGAACAGAAATAAGCCAGACTCGCACCCAGTCGCTACTAAGTTTAATTGGCCGGGCGGTACCAAACAAGCACGCGGGGTGTCACGGGAAGTCGCGCAAAGGATATGGGGGAGGGCAAGGGGACTTTCCTTTTTACCGCCCTTCCCGGACACCCCACGCGCTTAGATTAGACCGCGCCGCCTTAGTAGCGACTGGGAATGAGTCTGCCTATAAGCCCGATGTTTTTCCATTTTTTTATCATTAAGATTCTACATCAAGTGAATAGGTGAATAGTAAAATGTTTCTTGATTTGAGTGTTCTCAAGCATGTGAAGGCATGGTTTGAACATGAAAACGAGGCTACAGCTATTTTGTTGAATAGTCACTTGAATTTGCTCAAATCCTAGGAAAATGGTGATTATAAATAATCTCAGCGTTTTTAGTCGTCCTAATATAAAATGTTGGTAAAATGTTTATCACGTGACCAACCACGTGATCATAAAAAGTTGAAAATTAAACTAAAAACGGGGTGGTACATCGACATCGCCTCATGGAGAATTTGCATTGGCACTTTCCATCCTCCTGCTATGGGATCACGTACAACTCTTCGCTCTTCAAATACCATCAAATGGTCATGCTTTAGACATCCTGCTATTTTGTTGTCAGTTGCTGTGCTGGCGCTCACTTCAACACTTACCATCTGTATGGATATCCAACCCAACCCCGGACCAAATACTGCTGATATTGTACAACCTACGACAGCTGCCGACTCCTCAACTACAAACTCACCCACGCCGTACCCATATTCAAGTCTATTCAACAAAACGAAAAGGATACAACTCAAGCTCACCCGATACAAACATCACTTTCTGAATTATAATTTCTATAAGGAACACAACTACATCCCGATATCACTACTTCCTCGCGACCCACCAATGTACCCAGACAACCAGAAATTCCGTCGACGGTGGAGATATATTTCATATTTTGCTGCCTACCGCCACTTAAAGTTATTAATCACCGAATGCCGACACAAGACAGACTCACTAACTATGGAACTAGCACATCAAAAGGAACTTTTACGTAACTCTTGTACATCGGATGCTTTTTTATTCTATACCACTAAACTGGATTCTATGGCTTCATCACTTGAGTCTCTGCTAACCTACAGGCGTGCTAAAAAGACTGCTTTTTTCCGCCAACACAGTAACAATACTAATTTTGCTGCTAATAATCGCGACCCACAGGTCAACAATAATGCTATAAACGCGCACGTGTCTGCCGTATCAGTTTCATCTAACGCTCCCACTACCACGTCATCCACTGTTCCGCCCACCGGCAATAAACGTAGACGTACTCGACGTAAAACTAAACCAGCTCAAATTCAACTTGACACCACTTCAGTAATCAATCTTTCTAATTCTCCTCTATCTACCAACGAGATATCTGTTCTTTCTCGTGGACTCACGTTCTGCCCCACACCGCGACATATTAATTGGCCGGAACTGACAGCCGACATTTACGACTTTTCACGACGTATGCGACTAACCGAATATTATTTTGACAATAACACTAATAACGATAACACAAATAACCCCAATGCCACACAACACGACAATCCTTTCCGTAACAAAAGTACTTGGACTCCTCCAGTCGACCGAGAACCGGCTCTTAACACTTTTTTAGACGCTGTTAAACTTGACATAACAACTGCCACACCTAACAAGATTCGTGACAACCTTACTGCTACTGAACGACAAGCTATAGACCAACTTAAAGTGTATATGAAGCGAAATATTTTTTTGGGTTTTTCTATCGTTCATTATCTCCTAAACATCAAAGCAAAAGAAAATTGCGAAGAAAAAAATTATAAAGCTGAGATTTCGCTTCACAAAGTTGTCATACATGCACTGGAAATATGGTCAGGAGACTGGGGCGAGTCAAGCTCGTGATGACGTAGAAACCGTGACACACTTGATAGCTTGATAGCATACTTCGTGGCACAGACGTAAACAAGCTCGATAAACCTGCGAACCGTCCTTGCTCTTCGTTACAAAACTAAAGTAAGATGTCAGAAAGCGAGCAAATGTATCTTCATCTTCGAGTTCAGAGAGTGGAAGCCACGATTTTGATGAAGTGGAAGTAAGGGCGAACGGATTTCAACCGTACGAAGATGAGCCGCTTGCGGGATCGAGCGATGGGGAAGACGACGACGAAAAATTATGTCTGGCGGTGTTGTGCTCTACTCCTCTAGATTCGAGGGCCAAGTCCCGGTAAATCAGTGGATCACTACAGGAAGCCTTTGTATCGCAATCCTCCGCTCTTCGGGAGCAACTACAGAAATTATGCAGGGCCACTGTTAAAGTCCCGTCATATTGGTTTCGTCGTCATATTCATATTGAGGTTCTTTCTCGATGTAAGAAACCCGAATTTTTCCAACATTTCCTAAATCAATATTCCTCTTTGTCAAAGACTCTGAGGACAGCACACAGGTAGTCCAATGTTTATTGCTCAAGGGCAGGTAGTCCAACATCAGTGTTAATTTCTCTAGGATATCACAGGTAGTCCAACATCAATGTTTATACCTCTAGGACAGCTAGGACACTAGGACACTAGGACACTAGGACAGCACAGGTAGTCCAACATCAGCGTTTATTTCTCTAGGATATCACAGGTAGTCCAACATCAATGTTTATACCTCAAGGACAGCTAGGACAGCTAGGACACTAGGACAGCACAGGTAGTCCAACATCAATGTTTATTTATCTAGGATATCACAGGTAGTCCAACATCAATGTTTATACCTCTAGGACAGCTAGGACACTAGGACACTAGGACACTAGGACAGCACAGGTAGTCCAACATCAGCGTTTATTTCTCTAGGATATCACAGGTAGTCCAACATCAATGTTTATACCTCTAGGACAGCTAGGACACTAGGACACTAGGACACTAGGACAGCACAGGTAGTCCAACATCAATGTTTATTTATCTAGGATATCACAGGTAGTCCAACATCAATGTTTATACCTCTAGGACAGCTAGGACACTAGGGCAGCATAGGTAGTCCAACATCAATGTTTATACCTCAAGGACAGCTAGGACAGCTAGGACACTAGGACACTAGGACAGCACAGGTAGTCCAACATCAGCGTTTATTTCTCTAGGATATCACAGGTAGTCCAACATCAATGTTTATACCTCTAGGACAGCTAGGACACTAGGACACTAGGACACTAGGACAGCACAGGTAGTCCAACATCAGCGTTTATTTCTCTAGGATATCACAGGTAGTCCAACATCAATGTTTATACCTCTAGGACAGCTAGGACACTAGGACACTAGGACAGCACAGGTAGTCCAACATCAGCGTTTATTTCTCTAGGATATCACAGGTAGTCCAACATCAATGTTTATACCTCTAGGACAGCTAGGACACTAGGACACTAGGACACTAGGACAGCACAGGTAGTCCAACATCAATGTTTATTTATCTAGGATATCACAGGTAGTCCAACATCAATGTTTATACCTCAAGGACAGCTAGGACAGCTAGGACACTAGGACACTAGGACAGCACAGGTAGTCCAACATCAGCGTTTATTTCTCTAGGATATCACAGGTAGTCCAACATCAATGTTTATACCTCTAGGACAGCTAGGACACTAGGACACTAGGACACTAGGACAGCACAGGTAGTCCAACATCAGCGTTTATTTCTCTAGGATATCACAGGTAGTCCAACATCAATTTTTATACCTCTAGGACAGCTAGGACACTAGGACAGCACAGGTAGTCCAACATCAGCGTTTATTTCTCTAGGATATCACAGGTAGTCCAACATCAATGTTTATACCTCTAGGACAGCTAGGACACTAGGACACTAGGACACTAGGACAGCACAGGTAGTCCAACATCAGCGTTTATTTATCTAGGATATCACAGGTAGTCCAACATCAATGTTTATACCTCGAGGACAGCTAGGACAGCTAGGACACTAGGACAATACAGGTAGTCCAACATCAATGTTTATACCTCTAGGACAGCTAGGACACTAGGACACTAGGACACTAGGACAGCATAGGTAGTCCAACATCAATGTTTATACCTCAAGGACAGCTAGGACAGCTAGGACACTAGGACACTAGGACAGCACAGGTAGTTCAACATCAATGTTTATACCTCGAGGATATCACAGGTAGTCCAACATCAATGTTTATACCTCTAGGACAGCTAGGACACTAGGACACTAGGACAGCACAGGTAGTCCAACATCAGCGTTTATTTCTCTAGGATATCACAGGTAGTCCAACATCAATGTTTATACCTCTAGGACAGCTAGGACAGCTAGGACAGCTAGGACAGCTAGGACAGCTAGGACACTAGGACAGCACAGGTAGTCCAACATCAATGTTTATACCTCGAGGATATCACAGGTAGTCCAACATCAATGTTTATACCTCTAGGGCAGCTAGGACACTAGGACACTAGGACACTAGGACAGCACAGGTAGTCCAACATCAATGTTTATTTATCTAGGATATCACAGGTAGTCCAACATCAATGTTTATACCTCTAGGACAGCTAGGACACTAGGACACTAGGACAATACAGGTAGTCCAACATCAATGTTTATACCTCTAGGACAGCTAGGACACTAGGACACTAGGACACTAGGACAGCATAGGTAGTCCAACATCAATGTTTATACCTCAAGGACAGCTAGGACAGCACAGGTAGTCCAACATCAGCGTTTATTTCTCTAGGATATCACAGGTAGTCCAACATCAATGTTTATACCTCTAGGACAGCTAGGACACTAGGACAGCACAGGTAGTCCAACATCAGCGTTTATTTCTCTAGGATATCACAGGTAGTCCAACATCAATGTTTATACCTCTAGGACAGCTAGGACACTAGGACACTAGGACACTAGGACACTAGGACAACACAGGTAGTCCAACATCAGCGTTTATTTCTCTAGGATATCACAGGTAGTCCAACATCAATGTTTATACCTCTAGGACAGCTAGGACACTAGGACACTAGGACACTAGGACAGCACAGGTAGTCCAACATCAGCGTTTATTTCTCTAGGATATCACAGGTAGTCCAACATCAATGTTTATACCTCTAGGACAGCTAGGACACTAGGACAGCACAGGTAGTCCAACATCAATGTTTATACCCGGGGGGGGGGGGGGGACTCCCTTATGTGAGGGGTACATGGATGCTCGTCGTACCTTTTAGGGCTCAAAATCAGGAGTTTGGTACCACTTAGGGTATCCGCCATCAAACACAGACATTTCTATGTAAAGCGGTACCTTTTAGGGGTCGGGTGTCAATTGAACAAAAAAGCTGTTATCAATTTACATTTTTATTATCTTTTAGGGATCAAAATAAGCTTGAGCCATGCCCATTTTAGTACCTCTTAGGGGTCAAATCGAAAATGTCCGACGAGCATCCCTACCCCTTTTATATGGGAGTCCCCCCCCCCCCCCCCGGGTGTTTATACCTCCATTGATACCTTTTTATACTTTCTAGCTACATGTATTTTAGTTTTCACTGTATGCTGAAGAATAAAAATTATTTTGTAATACTACGCATAGACATTATTACGTTTTTCATTTTATTAATACTCAGTGAACTCCAGTATTACTAATCTGGGTAGTATCAATTAGATACTTACAATGTAATATTAACACTTAGAAATGTTGGGATATGAAAGATGTGTTACCTGATCATATATACATAGATATACATGTAACTTCTACATGAATCCAAAAATCCACTACTTAATTAAAACCATATGCAACCATGACTATTTGATCACCACAAGAGAATTGACTGATTAAATTCAGTTTTTTTTAGTAATACAGAACCACTTCCAGACCTAAATTCTGATTGGACCCATTTATCATACTGTATGTAGCTCTATTGATATTGTACTGATCATTCTAAAGTGACTTTAATTTGTATTTGTTGGGTTAATTAAAGCCAATGTCTGACTGGCTTGTTTTGAGTGGACTACATAACTCAGTCTGGCTGGTTTTTTTTTTTTGAGGTCACATTTTTATTAACTAAGTTATCATTAGCATGCTGAAGTGTTAAGGCATGGTTTGAACATGAAATTGAGGCTATAAAAAATAAAGCTATTTCATTGAATAACCTTAAAAATGCAATACAGCCCTAAATTTGATCTACAAAAATAGTGGTTATTAATACTACTAATCTCTGAGCATTCTCAATTGTTTGAATATATTTTGTTGTGAAATGTCTATATTATAAATTATCATATGACCAACCACATGATTACTGAAAACTGGAAATTTAGTCTCAAAATAGACATGCAGTCCCAATGCATGATTTCTTGTTTATTCTGATTACACTTCTGGTTGTTTCTAAAGCTCCTTTATTATATCCAATGGCAAAATGTCAACCATTCTAAAAAGAGCTAATTAGAACAACCAGATTAGATAATCAAGAAATCATTACTAAAAAATGCAATGTGACTGGCCCATTTTGATTTCTTTGTTCCACATGACCTTCAAAATACCAAAATACCTAACCTAAACTGTTAAGACATGTGAAAATTAATTACCACCTATAATTTACATGTTTTCTTGGGTAAACAGGAGTTTTAACAAAGAGCTGGAAGCTTACTGAATAACCACAGGCATTTGCTTGCAGATCACTTGACCTTTGCCCACACCCCAACCACATGCAAACAACCAATCCATTGTCGAACTAGCCCCAATGAACCAAACATGAACTCTCCCTAATCAGGAAAAATTAAATTACATGCATAATTTACTTGCTACTGAAAAGTTTTGCTATTAGTTGCTTAAACCTCTCTTGAAATCGTGCTAGTGTTTTATCATGCACTTGCATTTTGGACTTCACTTGAAGTTCTGACTTGCAACCTATTGAAAGGGGTAGTGGCAGACACCTAAGAAGCTCATTACAAATGGTGTTGAAGTGATCATATATAACTTGAGGTGTAACTTCCATTCCAGGAGTTGACTTAATATACAATATGACTGCTTCAAATAGATAATGTTCTGATTTGGTCCATGTGCCAAGAGTGAGATGCTCATTATTTTGAACCATGAAATCCATGCCCTTTTGAATTGAATCAAGAATATCCTGGCTCCTGTGGTGGTACCTCCGTCTCTTATAGGTCTTTGTAACTGAAGGATGAGGCCTTTTTCCATTTGTATTCTCACATCCACTACATTCACACATTGCAGTACAAGCAAGCCCACTCAAATAACACTTGCATCGACAGGGATATTTTTTTCCATCCAATGTAACACACTTTGGATAAGGTGTTTTGTGACTTCTGCCACAGGTACATGATATGTCTCTGGTATTTTGCACAGGAGTACTGCTGATTTTTTCTTTTACAATCAAAGGAACAAAAACTCCCCCTTTGACATAATGGAAAAAGAACAATGGGGAACCAGGCAATCTTATTTCTGGGAAAACTGGTATCACAGGAAACTCATCACAGTTTGTTATTACTGAAAATACAGCTCCTACACCATTTGCCAATACCTGCATCTGTTCCTGGACCTTAACTGGAGAACTGACATAACTGGTGTGGTTTCTCTCAAATAAGATATCTTTTATTTCATCAGAACCCATTTCGTAGGTGAAACCAAGTTCTGAGATATATCCCTTGTATATGGATTGCTTACCATAGTACTTCATTTCCAGTGCAAGTGCTTCAACAAAACTGCAGTGATGCTCATCCTCTGTAAGGGGCTTAAATATGTTTTTGGACAGCAAACCTGTTGCCTTGGAGGATGACAGTGAATTGTATCCATTATTTAAGTCATCATTAAATATCACAGACAGTACTGTTGGTAGAAATGGGATATACTTGTTTTCAAAAACAAGGCAATCATCAGCAATCACATTCATTTGTTCTTCATAAAACTTCATCAACAAAAACAGTTGAGTAATCTTTTTATACAAAGAGTTCAGTTTATTTGGGTTCATACTTTGAATGCATGTTGCTATTGCATTTGTATCACATATTTCCTTGTTCCATGATGAATTATAGATTGAATCTTCAGATGGTGTCAGGCATCCTATGCCAAATCTTTCAATGGTATGTGGTGCCTTGTTTGGGCTTTCATATCCAGAAATAATAAAACTGTTCTTCTCCAACAGAACAGGTGGCACTGCTCCATTGCAAACCTGCATATCCTTTTTGTTGTGAACATAAAATACTGCAGTCAAAATTGCAACAGCAGTTGCCACACCTAACTTGCAGTTTGTTACCTGGGCCTTCAAAGTCCTGTGGAGGCGCTCATTTTTACTTGTGGAAATATGTGGTGGAATGCCACTAACACAGCCTTTGTCTATGTGCTTTTGTAACTTATTGCATTCCTTGATTGCCTTTTTGTTTAAAACTTGCTGTCCTTTTCCATTTTTTGCATCCTTCCACTTGTGAACAAACAAATTTAAATTAGTCTTTATTCTCTCTTTAGAAGGTGTCTCTTCAGTACGTGTGTCACCTTGATCAGTAGCAGAACGAAATACTAATCTGAAATCTTTTACACAATCTGGTCTCAAATTATGTTTCTTTGGTATTTTTCGCGTCACACGGCTTATGGCATGGAACAGATCTAAGAGAACAATAAAGTCATCTCCATATACTCCTTGTAGCTTTTGCCGCCAGTGGCAACAGTTATCAATACAAGCTCCTTTTAGGTTAACCCCATGTGAAACATGTCTTGCTTTCAGAGCCAGAAGCATTTCCTCTATTTTATCAAAACTTTCACCTTTCGTCAATTTCCATGAAAGGACCTTTCCAGATTCATTTAAAACACACATGAGGGAAGAAAACTGATTGGCCCATCGGCCATCTGGATTATGTAGACCGATATTTGATGCAACTTTAAAAGTATGATCTAGGGTAATCCATTCTTCTGCAGTTTCCTGTGCCATACAGTCAGTAAAGTATACCTCATGTTCGACAAAGTATACAAGGAAGCATGATGTTATAAGATCGTTACTGGGATGACCTGTCTTCATTTCTTTAAATTCAGGAAAAGAGAAATTAACAATTTCATCTTCGAGTTTGTTGTTGGATCTCATATATAGACGAACTGCATTCCAAAAAGCATTTTCCCTCAACGCGTGTGATTGCCAGTATTTTTCCACTGTTGTACGTTCAATTTCATTAAATTTTGAGCCTGAGGTAACACTGCTGCTAATGAAATGAAATAATGTCCTTGTGACTCCAGTCTTGTGAAAGAGAATGAATGGTATTAAATCATAACTTGGCAGACTCTCCAAAATCAATGGGTGGCTTCCAGCAAATACATGTCCCTTCCTGCCACACATGTAAAAAGGCGATACAAGAAGGAGCTCTTCTTCTGTGTCGTAAATCTTTCTGGTTGAGAAACTATTTTCGAATGGCATTTGATGGAGAAAGCCGCATTTACACTTGGGACACTGCAAATGCTGCATGTGGTCTGGGAAATTTAAACTCGGGTTCCACAGCAAAAGAGTAGGTAATAAAAACCTATCTTGGACTGGTTGTTCCTTGCCTGTTATGATTACTTGTGGTGTGACTTTTATTGTAGCGTATCCACCATGTTTTTTAATTGCATCTTTCACAAACTCATTGATGCGCTCTGTTAGAACTCCTTTCCATTCTTCGAATTCATCGGTTTTTTCTTCGTCCTTATCCGAGTCATCGTTTATGGGTAAACCCTGCAAAGGACACCTATTGAACAGGGAAGCATTTTCGTCAACATACGCTTGAGCCATGTTGCAAAACGATAGAAGATCCTGGTCACGAAGTTGGACAACACTCTATCTAAGGCGATCTAAGGCTCTAGTATTACTGTAAGTATCGCGCTTCTAAACTCCGCTACTGCCGCTGACCTTGGCTCGGTCGGTCTGGCCCCTAGGGCCTGGGTATGAAACAGACCTGAAAGGCGGGAAAAATCAATAAGGCGGGAAAAATCAATAAGGCGGGGAAAATCAATAAGGCGGGAAAATCTTTTCACTTTGCAATTGTGTCGTGATTTATTGATCTCTCTGTTCTTTCCCGAGTTTTCGCATTTATTCCAAGTAACAATGTCAACAGCTAAGAGAAGAAGGACAGTGGAGATTGAGGCTTTGTCCGTGGTAAAGCGTGCTAGAGCAGAGCGCCTAGATTTAGCGAAAGTTGCACCGATCAATGTAAACAAGTGGATGGAAGTCATGGCGAAATCCAGAAACACTACACCAGAATTTGTACTGCTCAGTTCGTTGCCAGCAGTAGCAGCATTAATGAGTACCTCTTCGGTGGTTCAGGTAAGACCAACATACTCAGAGCCATTAAATCTCTATAGCGTGGTCCTGTCGCCGCCAGGAGCTGGGAAGTCCCAAGCATTTGAACTGACGGTGACATATCCATTTGGTCAAATCGATGACCCTGTTGCCAACAGTATCGTTGTGGGTGACCACACAAAGTCTGGCCTGACACACCACCTCGCCGATAACCAGGGACTCGCGTTGTTAGGGAGTGACGAACTTTGCTCCTTTTTGGACAACTTATCGTCTAAGAAAAATAATGGGTTAGAAGAACGTGCCCTCCTTAACAAGTTATACGATAGGCGTGCGGACATGGGAACATACACTTGTGAATACGGAAACAGCAAAGTCGAAATCGATTCAACGCGTGTGTGTATTGCTGGGTTTTCCCAGGACGAGGAGTTCGTTGAACAGTTTATGAGTTTAGCTGCCCGCAAGGATGGATTCCTTGACCGCCTTCTCTTTGCCGTCCCACCCCCTCAGCTTTTGATGACGAGAGAGGTTGACGCCTGGGCTGAAAAACTGAGAGAGTACCATGTAACTAATTTCTGCGCAATTTATCAAGAAATTTGGGACATACACCATGGCAGTGTATGCACTTACACATTCAGCCATGATGCATACAAGGAGTATGAGAAATTTGCTGATGACTTGATCAGGAAGCTAAATTGGCAGTTTAGAAGCAGTGAGAAGAAAGATGTGTCTTCAAAAGACGGTAGAACAGTTATAAGGTACATATTTCTTACAAGAATTTGTCTTATTACATGAAGGGAGTGCATGTTAATCATTTGTATGTTTGGAAGGGAGTGGTGGGGGTGCATGGGTGAGGGACTAATCACTGTAACAAGCAAGAAACATGAAACAAATGTTTTGTGTTCAACTGACACCCGACCCCGAAAAGGTACCGCTTTACATTAAAATGTCTGCGTTTGATTGTGGGTACCCTATAAGCGGTACCAAAACCTGTGATTTTGACCCCTAAAAAAGCCTAGAGTGCAGATTGAGGATGAAGCTAATTTCATCGTAAAAAGCAATAAATATATAACCATCTACGAAATGCATTCCATGCTTCAATACAAAATGAATTCCACTGAGGCTGATAAATATAGAAAAATGCTCTGAGGAAAGTTGGCTAAAAATTGTCCCAACAATTATATATATACAGTTGCAAAATACAATCATATGAGTGCCTTCATATGTACCAATATGGCCTCAATTTAGAACTCTGATCCATTCTGCCACAATCACTTTTGTAATACTGAAAGCTCTCTGCAAACACTTGTAGCCCAGTGACATGAACATTTATTTGGATTATTGTCTATGTTCAGATTTATACGACTCCAAATTTAAAAAAAACTATATATCTATTAAAAAGGGGATCAGGCATGATCTGAAATAATCAAGACCTCAGAATTTGACGATGCAGCATTTAGATTTCTAAGCTTAACCTTCAGTTTTCCGTATTTCTGAACATTTCTCAGGCTGGCTGGCATCATGCATGTTTTGTACTGTGTGATAGAAAGTGCTTTGGTCAACCCTAACTGGTGTCAGAATCCCTTGGAAATACCAAATGAAATTTCTATGACAACATTTCATTATGCTATGGCATTAACAGAATACTACACATGCCAAAGAACTATATTTCAAGAGGTGAGTTTAATCAATTATATTCCCGTGTAACAATTTTCCGTTTTAAGCATTCCGTTTCTAGCTAGAGAAAGAACCCCCTGAAAAGTAGTTCTGAATCATGAATAAAACCAAATTCCCCTTTGCCTCTGGTCTTTTTCAATTCCTACAAAAATTCAATGGTTAATTCTCAAAACTTGCATTAGTCCTGATATAGCCTCTCTTTCAACTCAAAACTCCAGCTCTCTCAGTTGAGACCTTTCAGTCTATTAATTAAGCAGTTGAAATAGAGGCCAGGTCAGGGCTATATAAGGACTTAAGGATATTCCAATCCATTGTTACACCATTCATTGATTATCAGAAAGGCATTGAGTTAACAAAAAAATCACTATTTTCATTTAGTAATAATATGATCAATACATCCATGCTCTACATGTATGAAATAAAAATTACAACAAAAGTTGCTGTATAATTATTAATTTGTTTAGGCAGCACGAGGACAAGTTGGACCACAGGTACTGGATGGAGATGCCCTTAAGTCAAGGATCCTGAATCATCCAGGCCCATTTGTCACCATCCGCAATCTAACCCGCTCAGTACCGTGCAGCCAGAGGCCTGACTCAACTAAAGTGTTCAGTGAAATGAAAGAGATGGAGAAAGCCAAAGTAGGAGTTGTGGTGGAGGTCTCACAAATGAAGGTCTTCCTTAAGAGAAAGAGAGAAGATCTTGAACATGACAGGAATGATGTGTTCTCCACCTATATTACAGCTGATTTGTATCAGCAGGCTTTTGAGACCAAAGACCCAAACCTTACAGCTGCCAACTTCCAAAAACTTTTAGAGCTGCACCCTAACACAGAGGAGTTGCAACAAATGTTTGCAACTATATAACTATATAAGAATAAGATATGCTTACAATGCTATATATGAGCCACCTGACTTCCTCAATCTCCAGTTTTTATGAGGTAATTTGTTGCTATATATATATATATATATATACTAAGGATTCGGAGTATTTAAATTTTTGGTTGATTCATATTTCGCTCTACAATACTGTTTCGTGGGGACCAAAGTCCTCACTCGTCAGGAGTTACTTCGTGAACCTTGGTTATTCAACTAAGAATATTCCCATACCATCCGAAAAGGACTACCTACACTGCCTCATTGAGAAAACCGAATGCTTCCTTCGGAGAATGCGTTGGAAAACATACTTCTTCCTTAACCCTAACGCGACTTCATCTACCAAGCAAACATACGGCTTCAATTCCACAAAGAACCCTCCACCTATGGACGAACTCAAAGAATTTGAGGACGGAATGCTAAATATCATCCAAGGCATAAAGTTTAAACAAGCAAACGATAACTTTTTAAATGGCATCAAGAAAGATGTCAAGTACATTAAAAGCGACAGTAAACTACTTGTCTCTGCAGACAAAACTACGAACTTCTACAAGATGGAGCCCGCTAAATACAACGAGTTAATTGACAAAAACATTACTAAATCATACAAGAAGTCCTCTGGTACAACAGCATGTAAAATCCAGCAGGAGGACAAAAACATCGCAGCTAAACTAGACATTGACGATAGAATCGACATCACCGCTAGGAAAGAGGCATTCATAACGCTGAAAGACCACAAACCAAACTTTACAAACAAACCCACCTGCAGATTAATAAACCCCACCAAATCTGAGATTGGTAAAATCAGTAAACAAATACTGGATAGAATAAATGGAAAGATCGTAACAGCAACTAAGAAGAACACCTCTTCGGTCATCAAATGGTTCAACCTCATCGATAACAAGGAAAAGCATAACTTCATCTGTTTCGACATCGTAGAATTCTACCCGTCCATTAAAGAGGAGCTCCTGACGAAAGCGCTGAATTTCGCTTCAAACTACGACAACATAACAGAAGACGAAAGAAACATCATTATACAAGCGAAGAACTCACTCCTCATCAACAAACAACAAGAATGGCAAAAGAAGAGCACTAGCCCTTTTGACGTAACAATGGGGAGCTTCGACGGAGCGGAAACATGCGAACTAGTGGGTTGTTTTATACTATCACAGCTCCATTTAAAGCATGGGAACAAAATAGGACTATACCGAGACGATGGTTTGGCTGTTACAGACGCCACGCCAAAAGAAACAGAGAGAACAAAGAAAGAGATCAGCTCCATATTCAAAGAACACGGACTACGGATCACCATAGAAGTAAACAAAAAAGTTGTAAACTTCCTGGATGTTACCTTTAATCTCACCGAGAACACATACAGCCCATATGCAAAACCCAACAGCACCCCGCTTTATGTACACCGGCAGAGCAACCACCCGCCTTCTATCATCAAAAATATACCTGCAGGCATCAACAGACGTCTCTCGTCCATATCATCGGACAAGAAGTCATTCGATCTTGCCGCACCACTCTATCAGAAGGCACTGAATGAGAGCGGATACAACCACAGACTTGAGTTTGAACCGAAAACTACGAACAAACGAAGAAACAGACCAAGAAATAACATCCTGTGGTATAATCCCCCGTTCAGCAAGAATGTCTACACTAATGTAGGTAAGAAATTCCTTAGCCTTGTTGATAAATGTTTCCCAATAGGCAATAACCTCAGGAAAATCTTCAACAGAAATACCATTAAAATTAGTTACAGCTGCATGAGCAACATTAAACAAATTATCGACGCCCACAATAAGAGACAACTAAAGGACTTTAACAACGATAGCAAACCTGAGGATGAAGAAAGTAAGAAGACCTGTAACTGCCGTAACAAGAACGAATGCCCCCTTAGCGGAAACTGCCTGCAGTCTGCTGTAGTGTACCAAGCGTGTGTAAAACGTAAAGATAACAACACATGTGAATCATACGTGGGCCTCACTGACAACGAGTTCAAGACTAGATACAGAAACCATACTGCATCATTCCGGCACTCATCCAAGAGAAACTCAACAGAACTTAGCAAACATATTTGGACTCTTAAGGACATTAATGTAGATTACGAAATTTCATGGCTAATTATTTCGCAAGCAAAACCTTACAGTAGTGCAAGCAAACGATGTAATTTATGCCTTAGGGAGAAGTATGTTATTATTTGTCAACCATTCCGATGCACGCTTAACAAGAGGAACGAACTTATATCATCATGTAGGCATAGGAACAAATCATTGTTACGATACAATTAGTCCCAGTTGAGCGCGCACATGAGATGCACGTCAGCGGAATGCCATTTGAACCTACACCCGCTTGCGTGGAAAGCTCAGTGCACGCTCAACTGTAAAAAAATATTCATTCACGAAGTAACTCCTGACGAGTGAGGACTTTGGTCCCCACGAAACAGTATTGTAGAGCGAAATATGAATCAACCAAAAATTTAAATACTCCGAATCCTTAGTATTATTGCTCTACAGCATTGTATCGAGCACTGTTTGATAGAATTAATCGAAACATTTATTTATCTATATATATATATATATATATATATGAGGACATATGTATACAATGTAACTAATGCACATATCACTGGCTTTCCACAGGGCTACCGAGGGGTCCCGGCGGGGGGGGGGGGGTGACTCCCATATAAAAGGGGTAGGGATGCTCGTTGGACATTTTCGATTTGACCCCTAAGAGGTACTAAAATGGGCGTGGCTCAAGCTTATTTTGACCCCTAAAAGATAATAAAAATGTAAATCGATAACAGCTTTTTTGTTCAATTGACACCCGACCCCTAAAAGGTACCGCTTTACATAGAAATGTCTGTGTTTGATGGTGGATACCCTAAGTGGTACCAAACTCCTGATTTTGACTCCTAAAAGGTACGACGAGCATCCATGTACCCCTCACATAAGGGAGTCCCCCCCGGGCGAGGGGTACACCCCCGGGCAGACCAGGGGGATATGTTGGGGAGTACAATTAGGGGATAGAATGCATTTTTTTTGCTAAGGTATGGGCAAGGGAAAATTCTATACTTTGTTTGAAGTTCCAAGTTAGGGGAGGGGGAATTCATAACTTGATTGTATATGATCTCATATGAGGAGGATTTTCTGTTAAGGAAAATGTAACCCAGAGGACTTTCACTCGACATACAATTTCCCCACCCTGGGGAAAATTATCAAGTTTGCTCCACCTTTTCTTACAATATATTCCCCTGGCCATTCTGGGATCTAATGACCTCTGGCCTGGGGAAGCTGGTGATATATGTGCATAATACATCTTACATATGGAAAGCATATGGCCTAGCTAATGGTTAACTTGATTTTTTATTTTTTTTGTATATTTTTTCACACTTTTGCTATTTATATATTTATTGCTCACGTATGTGTGGATGTAAATTATAGTTTGCAATATATATGAGGCATGTTAAGTTTCATCAGGTTACTAGACAGTACAAATTCCATGTCTGTGCTATTCAAAATACTAGACTTGAGCGAGTTGGTTACATTAATTGACCTGTGCATGAGATATATTGACTTATATTTGAGTGACCAGGTTATAATGTTTAAAGGATTGCTCTTTTCATCAATTAACAGTAATCTCCATTGTGTGCACAGGTTTAACATGGGAAAACAAATCGTGCACAACAAATTAAAGCAAAATAATAATAATCCTGCAAAGCTTCATATTCAGCCATTCCAAGACAAATTTGGGAAGTAGGCTTATTTGGGCTGTCAGAGAAGGCTAGAATCCTGACATTTATGGATGTTCATGCAATGGTTTATGCCATATTTTAAGGAAAGAGCCAACCAGAGTTACAGAGGAATAGGTTTAATGAGCAGCATTTAAAACAAAATGTGTCTATATATATATCTATGGTGATTATTTCCATAAAATCACCGTTCTCCCTCAAGTATATACGTAGGGGATGCAGTACGTGTTTGAAGTCATGTAAAGTTACTCTAAAGAATGCATTCAATGTGCTAATTATTCAGTTCCACCCCATATGTGTAGCCCTTTGGCCATAATACTCATGCAGTCTCACTGATTCTAACAACCAGAAATGATATTTCATTTATTGCATGCCAGGCCAGTTGCATTAATTTAAAAACAGTGTTGTTTTCTTAATTCAGATACAAACTACAGAAATGATAACAACATAATAAACATCTATAATAATTTTTCTGGGACTTTGAATATAGTAAAAGCCCAGTATTAATAGATAATGTTTGGGTTCATGAATAAATTCTAGACAGAGTTAACTTAACAGCGGTGAACAGCTGGCGTATAATTAATTACAGCATGGATTAATTGAGCATATGACTGAGGCTATAACCGAATATGTGGTGGGTCCGGAAATAATGTCACTCACACTCACAATTAACAATCATCATTTCAAGGATGATGATTGACACAATTAAGTTCACTGGAAAAAAATCCTGCAACCAAATGTGGAGGAACAAATTCTTACACAGATTTTATCCAGGAAAAATTTTTTTTGCACAAACTTGTTCTTTCTCTCTTTTCTTTTATTGTACTGGACTTATAATTACTTGATTACATTACCAAATCGCCAACAACTGATTGACAAATTCCTTACATTATTTCTTGCAATTGTTAATAGTTTAACTTCCACAATTTTGTGTTATTTATAGGAATATAGAGCAGATTTCGTATGACTGAGTGCAGGGCAAACTACGGCACTCAGACTACAGCACGATTACTGTACGGCATGCTGTGACATTGAAATGGACTCCCATTGTTTTTGTCCTGCTGATCCAATCAAATAACAAAGTTACAGTACAGCACGGTTACAGTGCTCTATATATAAATCTTATGTAATTAATTTTATATAAGTTACTTGATCATGCAGCTAGATTAGCTCTGATATTCTGATTAACTTTTTCCATCATAATGCTAGCTAGCTAGTTTATTAATATTGCATGTACGTACACGTAATTAAATTCAGCTTTTGGTATAATAAAGTCGAGTTGTTGTTCCTAACTCTTTATACTAATTGTCAATTGTAGTCAAATAGATATCTTAATTATGCTTATCGTGCAATTAAATATGTTTGAATGTATAATTAATGTACGTAATGGCCACATATGTCCTAGATGCATTCATTCGGACATTTATTTGCGAGAGTCGACTTACCACTAATTTGTGTGAAATCGCGTAATGAATATAATTTATTAGTGACCGTCACATAATCAGTAAAAAGCACAATTTGAATAGGGCAAAACTCTATTTACTATATTATAAAGTACTAATATTTCATGAATATCTAAATGTGTGCATTATAACTTACCAGTTTAACACCTTTCAAAACAACAGATGCATGCTACAAATCTATGACACCATCTGGATTTTAGGTGCGTCGATCGTCAAGTGGATTAATTTGCTCACTACACTTGTCGGGAATATTAAAGTGGCATGGACGTACGTACGTACTGTCAGTTTTTGTCCAGCTAATAATAATATACCCAAATGGACTACCGCAAAAAAATACTTTCTGGGCAAGTAACTGCTGTAAGGAGCTTGTATCATACCGTCTTTGTGCTGTAGCTTGTATAATATTCACGATTTGCCATCATTGTAACTCGTATAATACCGGTATCATGATATGCCATAATATGCCATGTCGTTTCGCAATTCCACAGCCATTTTGTAAAGCCACAGGCATCCCAAACTCTACTGTTGTATTTCGGGTTACCTGTGGTCATTTATACCGCTTTAGGCGCGATCCGAGAAATACATAAACAGAGTAAAGGTACCACTCATTCAACTACATAAAGTATTGCTCATTGATGTTGGACTACCTGTGCTGTCCTAGTGTCCTAGTGTCCTAGTGTCCTAGCTGTCCTAGAGGTATAAACATTGATGTTGGACTACTAAGCATTGATGTTGGACTACCTGTGATATCCTAGAGAAATAAACGCTGATGTTGGACTACCTGTGCTGTCCTAGTGTCCTAGCTGTCCTAGCTGTCCTTGAGGTATAAACATTGATGTTGGACTACCTATGCTGTCCTAGTGTCCTAGTGTCCAGGTATAAACATTGATGTTGGACTACCTGTGATATCCTAGATAAATAAACATTGATGTTGGACTACCTGTGCTGTCCTAGTGTCCTAGTGTCCTAGCTGTCCTAGCTGTCCTCGAGGTATAAACATTGATGTTGGACTACCTATGCTGTCCTAGTGTCCTAGTGTCCTAGTGTCCTAGTGTCCTAGCTGTCCTAGAGGTATAAACATTGATGTTGGACTACCTGTGATATCCTAGAGAAATAAACATTGATGTTGGACTACCTGTGCTGTCCTAGTGTCCTAGCTGTCCTAGCTGTCCTTGAGGTATAAACATTGATGTTGGACTACCTGTGATATCCTAGAGAAATAAACGCTGATGTTGGACTACCTGTGCTGTCCTAGTGTCCTAGTGTCCTAGTGTCCTAGCTGTCCTAGAGGTATAAACATTGATGTTGGACTACCTGTGATATCCTAGAGAAATAAACGCTGATGTTGGACTATCTGTGCTGTCCTAGTGTCCTAGTGTCCTAGTGTCCTAGCTGTCCTAGAGGTATAAACATTGATGTTGGACTACCTGTGATATCCTAGAGAAATAAACGCTGATGTTGGACTACCTGTGCTGTCCTAGTGTCCTAGTGTCCTAGTGTCCTAGCTGTCCTAGAGGTATAAACATTGATGTTGGACTACCTGTGATATCCTAGAGAAATAAACGCTGATGTTGGACTACCTGTGCTGTCCTAGTGTCCTAGTGTCCTAGTGTCCTAGCTGTCCTAGAGGTATAAACATTGATGTTGGACTACCTGTGATATCCTAGAGAAATAAACGCTGATGTTGGACTACCTGTGTTGTCCTAGTGTCCTAGTGTCCTAGTGTCCTAGCTGTCCTAGAGGTATAAACATTGATGTTGGACTACCTGTGATATCCTAGAGAAATAAACGCTGATGTTGGACTACCTGTGTTGTCCTAGTCTCCTAGTGTCCTAGTGTCCTAGCTGTCCTAGAGGTATATACATTGATGTTGGACTACCTGTGATATCCTAGAGAAATAAACGCTGATGTTGGACTACCTGTGCTGTCCTAGTGTCCTAGTGTCCTAGTGTCCTAGCTGTCCTAGAGGTATAAACATTGATGTTGGACTACCTGTGATATCCTAGAGAAATAAACGCTGATGTTGGACTACCTGTGCTGTCCTAGTGTCCTAGTGTCCTAGTGTCCTAGCTGTCCTAGAGGTATAAACATTGATGTTGGACTACCTGTGATATCCTAGAGAAATAAACGCTGATGTTGGACTACCTGTGCTGTCCTAGTGTCCCTAGTGTCCTAGTGTCCTAGTGTCCTAGTGTCCTAGCTGTCCTAGAGGTATAAACATTGATGTTGGACTACCTGTGATATCCTAGATAAATAAACATTGATGTTGGACTACCTGTGCTGTCCTAGTGTCCTAGCTGTCCTAGCTGTCCTTGAGGTATAAACATTGATGTTGGACTACCTGTGATATCCTAGAGAAATAAACGCTGATGTTGGACTACCTGTGCTGTCCTAGTGTCCTAGTGTCCTAGTGTCCTAGCTGTCCTAGAGGTATAAACATTGATGTTGGACTACCTGTGATATCCTAGAGAAATAAACGCTGATGTTGGACTATCTGTGCTGTCCTAGTGTCCTAGTGTCCTAGTGTCCTAGCTGTCCTAGAGGTATAAACATTGATGTTGGACTACCTGTGATATCCTAGAGAAATAAACGCTGATGTTGGACTACCTGTGCTGTCCTAGTGTCCTAGTGTCCTAGTGTCCTAGCTGTCCTAGAGGTATAAACATTGATGTTGGACTACCTGTGATATTCTAGAGAAATAAACGCTGATGTTGGACTACCTGTGCTGTCCTAGTGTCCTAGTGTCCTAGTGTCCTAGCTGTCCTAGAGGTATAAACATTGATGTTGGACTACCTGTGATATCCTCGAGGTATAAACATTGATGTTGGACTACCTGTGCTGTCCTAGTGTCCTAGCTGTCCTAGCTGTCCTAGCTGTCCTAGCTGTCCTAGAGGTATAAACATTGATGTTGGACTACCTGTGATATCCTAGAGAAATAAACGCTGATGTTGGACTACCTGTGCTGTCCTAGTGTCCTAGTGTCCTAGCTGTCCTAGAGGTATAAACATTGATGTTGGACTACCTGTGATATCCTCGAGGTATAAACATTGATGTTGAACTACCTGTGCTGTCCTAGTGTCCTAGTGTCCTAGCTGTCCTAGCTGTCCTTGAGGTATAAACATTGATGTTGGACTACCTATGCTGTCCTAGTGTCCTAGTGTCCTAGTGTCCTAGCTGTCCTAGAGGTATAAACATTGATGTTGGACTACCTGTGATATCCTAGATAAATAAACATTGATGTTGGACTACCTGTGATATCCTAGAGAAATAAACGCTGATGTTGGACTACCTGTGCTGTTCTAGTGTCCTAGTGTCCTAGTGTCCTAGTGTCCTAGCTGTCCTAGAGGTATAAACATTGATGTTGGACTACCTGTGATATCCTAGATAAATAAACATTGATGTTGGACTACCTGTGCTGTCCTAGTGTCCTAGCTGTCCTAGCTGTCCTTGAGGTATAAACATTGATGTTGGACTACCTGTGATATCCTAGAGAAATAAACGCTGATGTTGGACTACCTGTGCTGTCCTAGTGTCCTAGTGTCCTAGTGTCCTAGCTGTCCTAGAGGTATAAACATTGATGTTGGACTACCTGTGATATCCTAGAGAAATAAACGCTGATGTTGGACTATCTGTGCTGTCCTAGTGTCCTAGTGTCCTAGTGTCCTAGCTGTCCTAGAGGTATAAACATTGATGTTGGACTACCTGTGATATCCTAGAGAAATAAACGCTGATGTTGGACTACCTGTGCTGTCCTAGTGTCCTAGTGTCCTAGTGTCCTAGCTGTCCTAGAGGTATAAACATTGATGTTGGACTACCTGTGATATCCTAGAGAAATAAACGCTGATGTTGGACTACCTGTGCTGTCCTAGTGTCCTAGTGTCCTAGTGTCCTAGCTGTCCTAGAGGTATAAACATTGATGTTGGACTACCTGTGATATCCTCGAGGTATAAACATTGATGTTGGACTACCTGTGCTGTCCTAGTGTCCTAGCTGTCCTAGCTGTCCTAGCTGTCCTAGCTGTCCTAGAGGTATAAACATTGATGTTGGACTACCTGTGATATCCTAGAGAAATAAACGCTGATGTTGGACTACCTGTGCTGTCCTAGTGTCCTAGTGTCCTAGCTGTCCTAGAGGTATAAACATTGATGTTGGACTACCTGTGATATCCTCGAGGTATAAACATTGATGTTGAACTACCTGTGCTGTCCTAGTGTCCTAGTGTCCTAGCTGTCCTAGCTGTCCTTGAGGTATAAACATTGATGTTGGACTACCTATGCTGTCCTAGTGTCCTAGTGTCCTAGTGTCCTAGCTGTCCTAGAGGTATAAACATTGATGTTGGACTACCTGTGATATCCTAGATAAATAAACATTGATGTTGGACTACCTGTGATATCCTAGAGAAATAAACGCTGATGTTGGACTACCTGTGCTGTTCTAGTGTCCTAGTGTCCTAGTGTCCTAGTGTCCTAGCTGTCCTAGAGGTATAAACATTGATGTTGGACTACCTGTGATATCCTAGATAAATAAACATTGATGTTGGACTACCTGTGCTGTCCTAGTGTCCTAGTGTCCTAGCTGTCCTAGAGGTATAAACATTGATGTTGGACTACCTGTGATATCCTAGAGAAATAAACGCTGATGTTGGACTACCTGTGCTGTCCTAGTGTCCTAGTGTCCTAGCTGTCCTAGCTGTCCTTGAGGTATAAACATTGATGTTGGACTACCTGTGATATCCTAGAGAAATTAACACTGATTGGACTACCTGTGTGCTGTCCTCAGAGTCTTTGACAAAGAGGAATATTGATTTAGGAAATGTTGGAAAAATTCGGGTTTCTTACATCGAGAAAGAACCCATATTGAGCTCGTTTGCTCGTGGCCCTGTATTATATTCTGTAGTTTAGCCTCCCCAACTCGTTTTCGTCAACGTATTAAAATGTGACAAAGCACGAAAACTTCCAGGTTCGCAGCAATGACAAATTCACGTAGGTCCTCTTTTGAAAGACCGAAATGGCAGAGGGTACCGTCGTCGTGCACGAGTAAGTGATTTTTTTATATTCATGTTTAATAGGAAATGACAGTACTCTATACAAACGTATTTGTGGCTAGTCTTCCTTCCCTGGGGTTGAAAATGGGTAGGATTTTTTTTAGTTTCAGGGTTTGGTTTTTAGTAGGTGTGTATGAGAATTTGAGAAAATGCATTATTAATGAACCAACTTCGAAAGACCACTTGAAAGGCCCTTAAAAATTGTGCAAAATTATCCATTTAGCTCAGGTGTATTTACACTCGTTCTTAATGAATGATCTGGAAATGGGTAGGATTTTTTTATATTTCAGGGTTAGGTTTTTAGAAGGTTTGTATGAGAATTTGAGAAAATGCATTATTAATGAACCCAGTGGTGGGGTATTCTGCAATTGCTCCAATATGGCATATTATACTGCACAACAGGTGGGGATATTACCAGGCAATAGTGGGGGAAATACCAGGGTTTTGCATAGTTTCTTACACCGACCCTCAAGCATTTACCACACATTTGAGGAAGTTTTCTGGGGAAGGGACAGGCGAATTACTGCACATATGCACGTGACAAAGCCAAGCACTCCAGCTACTGGAAGTCAAGGCAAATTTGGCACTCTTTAGAGGCTTGGAGCTGAAAATGTAAAGCATATCGACGGACAGGTTTATCAGATTCCTGCCAAATAATAAGCAGAGTAGGTGAGTCGTGAAAACAATGAGTCGTAAAAATCATGTTTACGATTACGACTTGCATAATGTCAATATACTATGCGAGTCCTAAAAGTAACTTCATCCTTGCAGAGTAATGAAATATACAGAATAAGTACATGTACCTAAGTTAGATATACAAATGTGGCTCCACCTTTTGCACAAACAAATAAATAATGAAATACAAATAACAACATTACTATTATAGCAACTATTCTAAGGGAAAGCCTACATTAAACTTTATTCTTGTAGCATCCTACGAGCTGTAGAATTTGTGGCATTGCCAGCCAGCTGTGTTTAGGACATACACCCCATCACCAGGCAAGCAGTTACCAGCCAGCAGAAGCAAGGGCACAATACTTTATGCATTGCTGCATGTTATTC
The DNA here is from genome assembly GCA_030867875.1 of Actinernus sp. WN-2022. Lineage (NCBI taxonomy): Eukaryota > Metazoa > Cnidaria > Anthozoa > Actiniaria > Actinernidae > Actinernus > Actinernus sp. WN-2022. The sequence continues at coordinate 127,371,687 of JAOWCC010001589.1, forward strand.
AATGAAACTTCTATCAACATAAATGCATCAGTCAATGTCACTTATTTGCATTTCAAAGAGGTAATAAGTTAAAATGGAAATTATATACATGTATATAAAGTGTATATATATAATAGAGTTTGCACAATGCCAAGTGGTAATAATGTGCATGATAGATCCTTAGCCTCTCTTGGGTGTAGAAAAACAAAATGCTTGTAAGTTGTATCCACTGTTACTCGCTATAAGGATGTGCCATGCATACAATTGTGCCTCCATTAATTGAATTCTAAGCATGCCTGATACTCCTGGGAATTTCTCTATTTATAATATTTCTTGCAAATGTTCCACTGTCAGACTTACAAAGCCTTACTCAAGTACTGTAAAAAGTGTTAAAATAAACAAAATCCCCAGGACTGGTTGGTTGGTTGACCAATGTCCCACCCTTTCCCAGATAGGGGGGATTGGGCACACTTGGAATTGATATACATTAGTGGTGGTGTGTGCTTTACAACTGAGGCTTTCTTTGGTCTGGCGTTAGACAATATGATTTGCTAAGATTATAGTGATATCATTCTACTAGTTGTAAAAGGCTAATATAATACAATTTATTATTTACAACTTTGCTTTTTGATAGTGGGGGATGGTCAGTTACACATGTATGGTCAGTAACTATTCACAATAACTTTTAGGGTGTCCCTTTTTTGGGCTGCCCACATTTGCTGCACACAGGAGCCTTTCGTTTTTGGATTGTGCAGCAGAACAGAGTGTAAGCCCAGTATTTTGCACTTTGCCCCATAGAGTTAAATGTCCTGTCCCCACACCACACCCTTCATTTTCTTAATTAGTTTGTTCACAAGCACGGTTCTATAGCTTTCCCAGTACTGTAAGATCACCGGGAACAGGAACTTCTTTTGGTGAATAAAGTATGTCCTTATATCATGCTGGCATACCGTCACCATGGTACCATTACGTCTGATGCTTATGGTAGGCTTGGTTTCCTTGCACTTAAAGTAAAACATTGTGAACAATGCCATCAGCATGCTAATAAACACAATGAACTTGGGCTTTTCATGGGCTGGTTGGCCTGGTCGAACTCTGATTTTTTTTTTACCAGCTTTTAGTTTAAAATTGTATAGTCACATTTTATATATCTACAGCCAAATATGTTGTCAGTAAAATACAACATCTTAATTGCCCATCTTAGAATAAATATACAATAAATTATTGTTGTATCATTATTTGGAGAATTATTTCCTTGGGAATCCTGATCACTTTCTTCATCATCCTCTGCTATCGGTTTAGGCAGGAGAGTACCCTGGTTCCAGAGGTTTTCTAGAAAGAACAGCCGCGGAGAAAGAGTCGTTCTCTCTCTAGAAAACCTCTGGCTCTGGAGAGCTAGAGTGCAATGTTTACATTTTGTCTCATTAGCATAAATAAAAAAACTTCAAGAATCAAATTAAACTTAAAGATACAAACAAACAGACTCCATAAATCGAAAGAGAATGCCACACTTAGTAATCACTGAAACTTTGAGAGAATATATTTAATCTTTTCGGAAAAGTTAGCAAAATTATCAAAACAGTAAATTATGAGTATTAAAATTTACAAAGATTATTGTAAAAGTAGAATGTACAATACTCTTTTTATTACATAATTTCGCACATCCAATATTCAAAAGGAAATAACCTTTACTTCCGTACTGCGTACTTTAGTTTACAATCTATTTAAAACAAAAATAAAGATGCTTTGGGCGATGTGCACGTGCATGCACTGTTTTACAAAGGACATTAGAGGGACATTAGAAATGGACTTACTTGTTTTCGCTGCGAGCACTCGGCGGCGGAGAGGACACATCGCGACTAGAACGGCATCCTTGGTCGGAACTGCTCCCATGATCAATTTTTTTTTTAAACTGCGGTTTCGTAGTATCTGACGGACCAGAGAAAATGATCGACCTGTGCTCGTAGCAGCTCTGCTCAAAGTCAAAGTGAGCCGAACAGAGTTCTTTGATGGGGCAAAACCCTTCCTGTGTTTATGAACAAAACGCGTCCACTGCTGTTTCACAGCTTCTTCCTTTCGGAAGTAGTACATAGATATGCCTTCCGTATAGCTGTTGTTCTTACAACCGACCTTGTTAGGACCACCAGCCACACAATAATCGCCGCCGTTCTTTAGCTTTCTCTTATTCTTACACTGGTAGCCATGTTTCGCTTTCCGCTGTGTCACGGTTACTACGTCACAGGCCCTGTAATTGGATCGTATGGCCGCGCGGGAAATGTAACCATTTTTTAAGCGTTCTGACCGAACTTCTAGGCGAAAAAAATATGCCATGAAATCGCAACAGGTAAACGAGACCCAAAAATTCGGACTTTTGAAGACTTAATTTAGGATATTAGGAGTTAATATTTTTCATTTCATATACACTTTAAGCAACGCCACGACATAATTATTAAACCCGCGGACAAAGGTTCCGGCACAGTAGTTATGGACAAAACTTGGTACATCAACGAATGTTACAGACAACTTAATGACACCAAATTTTACCGACAATTAAACGAAGACATAACGGCTAACATACAACAACGTATCACTGTATATGTTAACAGAATGCACAGTGACAATTTAATCAACGACAAAACCAAACAATACCTTATACAAACTGACGTTACCCCAGGACGCTTTTACATTTTACCCAAAATACACAAACCTGGCAATCCAGGACGCCCCATTGTATCATCTAACAGCCACCCTACTGAACGTATATCCCATTTTGTTGACTACCACCTTAAACCTTTAGTTGCTAAACTACCCTCTTTTGTCAAAGACACTAATGACTTTCTCAACAAACTCCTTGCCATCGATAATTTACCCGCTAACACACTACTAGTTACCCTTGATGTCTCATCACTCTACACTAACATTCCACATAATGAAGGGATTAATGCATGTGATCACTTTTTACGTACTCGCCCCCATATAACCATTCCTACTGGCACACTCTGTGACCTTATTCGCATGATTCTAACCATGAATAACTTTTCTTTTAACGATAACCACTACCTTCAGATTCACGGCACAGCCATGGGCACTAGAATGGCCCCTACTTTTGCCAATCTGTTTCTTGTTTTTTTCGAAGCCAACGCCCTGGTAAACGCTCCATCTCAACCACATACTTGGCTTCGATATATCGATGATATTTTTATGATCTGGACCGAAGGTCCAGACAACCTAAAAATATTCATCGATTATCTTAATGACATTCACCCTACCATCAAATTCACCAGCTCACACTCTTCTACTAACGTACCTTTCCTTGATGTTAACGTTTCTTTAAACAATGGTAATATCGAGACTGATCTCTATTCTAAACCCACAGATAAGCACCAGCATCTACTTTATTCATCTTGCCATCCACAACATACCAAAAAAGCCATCCCTTTTAGCTTAGCCCTCCGTTTACGACGTATCTGTTCTACTGACGAAGCTTTTAAGCACCGCACTGCTGAGCTTATCACATACCTCATTAAACGCGGCTATAACCGTTCTTTTCTTGCTAGACAAATACAACGCGCTGCCGACATCCCTCGCGCTTTTGCTCTACAAACCAAAGACACACACAATTCTAACCGTATACCTTTTGTTATTACTTATAACCCATCACTCCCTCATATTTCTGAAATAATTAAGAAGAACTACAGCCTGCTACACTCCTCTGTCCGCTGCAAGAAAGTCTTTCAACACTTGCCACTTGTAGCCTTCAGACGCACCTCTAACCTCCGTGATTTACTAGTTAAAGCTAAACTCCCTTCTAACTCGACTGATCCTCAGCTCCCACCTGGCTCTTTCCGCTGTGGAAAGAACTGTTCTACTTGCCCCTACATCTGTGACGGACAAACCACTTATACTTTCTTCTCTACCGGTGAAAGACGCTCTATCAGAACTAATTTGACGTGTAACACAAAAAAAAAATCTAATCTACATGATTCAATGCAACCGCTGCAATTTACAATACATAGGTGAGACAAAACGACGTCTGAAAGACAGATTTAACGAACATCGACGGACCGTAGACAAGTCTAATAACATATCTAAACCTACTACAGCTGCTGAACATTTTCTCTCGACACCTAATCACACTGCTAATGATATGCAACTAATCCCCATCGAAAAAATGTTCTCTAATAGAGACTCAATTCGTAAGGCCAGAGAAGCTACTCTCATTACACAAGCTAGAACACTCGTACCTTATGGTCTCAACATCCGTGACGAGTCATACTAGCTGGTATATATATAACCTCATTATCTTGTTATTTCTATATTTATAGTGTCAATCATTTGTCATCTATTTCCTGTATTTCGTAACCCATATTTCTAGTTAGTCACGTTCGCCAATGTAATAACATTTCTTCATATTACCTGAAGAAGGCTGGTTTGGCCAGCCGAAATATCGTTATAAACCTCTAAAATTTACGTTGTGTCGGCTTTGCTATTTTTAGTTTTATGTGTTCAGCCGATTAGATCAATCACTGATCCAACGTACACCAGCAGGATCGTCGTCCACGGTTGCTTGCATTCTATTTGGTACATTGTATATTTTAAGTAACGATTTTGTGTTTATGTGATTTGTGGTTGAATTTAAAGATCAGTTCAGAATGGTTGACCCTGATAGACTGTTAAGGCGAAATTATGGAAAACAGGTCACGTGACCTATTCTTGCCATTTATATCCTCTTCAGTGATAAAAAAGTCAAACATTCCGGACACATTCTCATTTCGCATAACAAGCTTAACATTTCGAACCGAAAATCTGAAACAAAACAATAACTTCCGCCACCCCATTTTGATTTCTTTGTTTTATCAGCCTTAAGGTCACGTGACCTTCAAAACACCAAAATACCGATCCTTAAATGTTAAGACACATGACTACCGTCTTATTCCAAAGTTATAGGGTATTTCATGCATAAATGACAAAGATAGCTAATTTTGAATGTTTTATCAGAACTGCTCAAAAACCATGCCTTAACATGCTTGAGTTGTATCTAGGAGTTAGATGTTTCTATTTCCAATATGCTAATGAAGTGATGTCACAGAAAGCCTCATTTATTATACACAAACCTGCTAGCAGAGATAAATGAACTTTTATACACATCCATTGTATATTTGGGGCTCGTCAGTATCACTGAGTAACTACCAAATATTTTGTACATATCCACAAGGAGAACGAAATGGCAGTTAATCGGCCTGCTTTGTGTTGGAATTTTACGTTGTATATCAGCTTTCCTGTAGTCTTCGGACTTTTCATTCGTTATTTTTCATATTTTTGGCTGCATAGGTCCTCACTTCGGATCCAACGTATTTTTACAGGATGTTTGTTCACGGTATTTGCTTATATTTTTTCCAATGACATCACGTAATTACCATATTTAAAATATCCTAGGCGCAACACTCGAATCAAGAAATATATTATTATTTATAAATGATAATAAATTTGGGCTTATAGGCACTTTAACACGACCATCTTACTTATAACGTATAATCCTATAACGTATAATCTTACGTATAACGTTGAAAGTGCTTCCCCCAATTTTTATCCTCAGGGTTCCCACGGTCAGGGAAAATATTTTTTTTTTAGATCAGGGAATTGTCATGGAATTTAGGATTTGGTCCGAAAAATCCCAAATTTCAATGAAAAAATTTTATTTTCAGGCTTCACATACCTATTTTTGGGGCTGTTTTGTTCAATGTTGCTGTCCCAAAATAGCGATTGAATATTTGGGGAAATTTGACCGTGCGCTGGAGGTCAGTGAAAAATGCTTCTTGGTCCGTGAAAAGTCTGATTTTTTTTCCTGCAAATGTTTGGGAACCCTGCAGTTCGGGACCAATCAGTACGTATTGGCCTTCCGCTCGGGGGTATGTGGTTTATTCACCGAGCCCTTGGGCGACGCCCTCGGTGAATAAATCACATACTCCCGAGCGTAAGGCCGATAAATGGCTTATTTTCACAGTTGTGAGGTTTTCTCATTGATATCTTTCCGTTAATCATTATTTGTCTAGTATGTTGTTGGTTAGGCTTGTCGTTGATATTTATCTGGGTTCTTTCAACAAACGTAGCTTGTAGTATTGTGGGTTGCACTCGTGACACATCACATGCCTTGTTAAAATATTCTCCTTTTTATTCTCCATGCGCAACGAGAAAATTGAACCATGGAGGCGAGAGAACGATGGACATGAATCCTGAATCTGTGGCTAAGCAACAATACTTCTTTCCAAAGCGAAAATAACTATTGGTCGACACACACCAACAATAAAACGAACAAGCAGAATTTCGCAATGTTCTAAACGCTTTGGATTGTTTTTTTATTGCCTTGGTTCAGTCCGCTGAGTTTCCCCGGCTCATATTGCTTGACGATTTATCTTCCCTCGCGTTTGACGCTAGTCTAATGCCCCGGGTCTAATGCAGTCATCACTTGTCTTCTGTGAATCGACTATTTTAAGGAAATAAAGGGCCGAAGGAGACCTGCCTTGAGTTTTTCCAAGAGACCATAAGTAAGAGAGTGAATATTGTCGCGCTCGGTGTGCGATGGTAATGTCGAATAAAATCTATTTTTAGTAACCGGAAACAGAGTGGGCGAGGACATGACAACAGTCTCGTGGCGCGAAAATATTTTGCCGCCATGAGGGAGTAACTGCAGAATAGTCCTGCCACTTCAGGAATGTAAGTATTAATATTTTATTTTCCATTTGCTTTAACAAACCCTAATCGTACATTCCTGAAGTGGCAGGGTATTCTGCAGTTAAGCCGGTGGGATGAAAACCGGAGAACCCGGAGAAACTTCCTCAGAGCAAGGGCGAGATACCAACAAACTCAACTCACATTTGGTGCCGCATCCGGCAATCAACTCAGAGGCGAGAGGGGAAGCGCTTACTACTGCACTACAATTAATACAATATATCTTTATTGGCACTTTGAGACAAAAGTACATCAGTGTACATCCAATAAGCATAAGTGGAGGAAAAATAAATCAAATAAAGTAATAATAAAAAGTAAATATGTAATAGGCTAATTTGCAATTTCATCGTATAAATCTATAACTTGTTTTATATAGATGCTGCTTAGCTTTATAATATTCTGATCTTTCATTGAGATCACATAGTAAAATAGCGAAGAAAGATCGAATGAAGAGAAGGAAGGATTTTGGTCGTATAATTTGTTCAAGAATAAGGTCCGAGCTTGTGCTGAATTTGTTAAAAGGAGTTACAATATCTCGTAAAGCTCTATGTATACCCTCCTTGATTTTCCCGCCATTGCCGTGTTAATGCATTGCTCGGTTAGGCTATTTTGTAATTTTTATTGTCATTTATTATTAATTTGTTATTTTAAAAGTGTCCACGCAAAGACTGTGCTAAAATCGTTTGCTATGAACGATTACGACACTATTACTGATGGCCCTGATCCTGCACCAAACGTTCCACACATACCACTTAACACAAACTCGTTTTTGCTGCAACCTAAAACAGGGTGTCTTTAGAATATTGAAGAACAGCATTCCAACGTTGCTAGAAGTCAAAGTACCAGCGTTCTTGAGACACGTATAAAGCCTGTTATCACAATCGCAATGAGATATGGTGTACGGGAGAATGTTAATGTAGTTGTACTTGTGCGACAGCGCAGGGATATGACGTGGGCAGTGATCATGATCCCGGCAACATGCATCCGCTGACCGATAGTACCCGAGGTCATTGCGTCCTGAAGCTGTGTTACCTGAAATGGAATGTAACGCAACATGATGATGTCACGCTGCCGTGGTTCTGTTCTCGTTTAATTAACAGTCTGACGTCATCTGTGCATGTATGCATCCTATAAGAAAACAGACCCACGAGAGAATGATATTTATAATAATAATAATGGCCATATTTATATAGCGCTATATCACCACAGTCTCATGGCACTTTACATTTTACTGATATATCCCGTCAGTGAATTATTTCGGACTGTTTTACGGCGCTAATAGCTGTCACGCAGTTTACAACGTTGAGTGTGTGGTTAGTGCAATGACCAGGCTGCTGTACCGGGTGACAATCCCCTGCTCTTTTTCGAGCAGTACAATTAGAAGTAGGAGACAAGGCCAACGGCTTATAAACGTCCCTGCCCAAGGACGCGGCTGGGATTCGAACCCCCGACCTCCCAACCAGTGAGGCGTTTTATTATTCATTAATTTTAAACATAGTTTAAATTTATTTATAGTCAATATACACTTTAGTTATTTAGTAGGATTCTTCATATATAAATATTATTGTTAAATATAGATTTTTAGTCAACATATATCTTAGAACTAATTGGTTATATTTTTAACGACTTAGTATTACATGTACTAGTTTTTTTATTTTTTTATTCTTCTGTTACACACGACCCCACAGGCATTTGTGCTTTAAATATTTATCGTGTTTAAATAAAAGTTTTTATTGTTATTTCTTTTATACAATAATTAGCGGGGAAAAAGGGTACGAAATAAGCATGCCGGTGACGTCATGCATGTGTGCATCTGTACTCATGGCTATCACAACGCCTGATTCGTCGCATATTATGTGTTTCCAGGAGCCCATAGGCCCGGTTATTCGAAGCAAGGTTAATTTTATCTCTAGCATAGCGCTAAATCCATGATTATAATCTGTGGTTAACGATACAAGCAGCCGGGCCCACATGGATGGTATACTCAGTTGGAAACACCTCAAGCGCGACCAAACAAGTTCAATTTCACTCCAAAGAACAGTCAACGCTTAGAATGTATGTTCAGTTTGTTTGTTTGTTTCAATTCAGTTTTCAAAGCAACTAGGATACGAGGATATGTAACAACAACACTTGGCTATATACAGTGTAGGAATCGAGTCACCGATAGTATTACAGCAGTCGAATGGCTTCAACATCGGTACAACATTTGTTGAAACTCATCAGTTGAAATCATTTGAAATGGCCTGAAAACATTGATGAAATGTGTTGAAAGGTATCGAAAGCATGTTAGAGAGAGGGTGACGACTTCGTTTAAAATCGCATAGTGACAGCTGAATTTGCGAAATCAGACGCTGATTGGCTGAGGAGTGGTGATTCAGAGTGGAATCCTCACTGTAGGCTACGCATGCTATAGCAAAATATAAACAAAAGTAATACATAGATATATAACTTTATTTATTCTCATATGGATGGGGCTGGTAATATGCTGGTAGTATGCGATGCAAGGAACATGACATGCACTGCCAACAGTCACGTGCTGATATAATACTTCATTATCGAATAAATTAAGCGGGAAAGGCGTTGCCATGGATGCTGGATGGAAAGCTATCCGCTTTAAAAACGCTGTTTTAGAAAGAGTGGTGTCTCAAAATGGTGCTCATAGTTACGATGTCACACACGAAACATGCGAATGACTTCAGATGAAATGATACCATGAAATCACACTGTCAAATCACCTACTGGAAATGCCACTACCATGAAATGAACAAGTCTCGCTAACCGACTCACCCGCGCCACACCATTTCGTTCCTGGGTAAATATATCTCTTATCGTTCCTGGGAGAGGTTGCTTTGGCATCTTGTGGATGAATTAAAAACAAGAAAACGAGAATTGCCATCGATGGATTTCTCATGGCTTTTCAGTGTCACGACTGAAAAGAGGTGACACTCAGAAAGTAGTCTTCGCCGGTGGAAGGAACCAAATAATTGAAAGAGTATTTTTTTATTTTGTTTAACAGAGCCTCTCCCTGTGTGACAACTGGATACACAGCTCAATACAAAATTAATAAACACTGTTTATTAATCTTTGTTCAACGTTAGAAACGAGACAGTTGTCATTACTATCGTCGGCTTAAATTGCCTTCAAGCACAAAAATAAAGTTTTTAAATTTATTTATCACGGCTGAGTACAGTCGACAATTGACCGTTCTTGAATTGTTCAGCGGCCGAACGGTAACGTTGTTACGGCTGATAAATGGAAAGATTTAAACGGGCTTGAAAAAGTTATTAACTATGCATTGTATCTGAACGTACATTATTTTACATATGATTGTTGTACGCATGAGTGGTGTGTATCAAAACAGACCGAAGATCGAGACTAACGAAATGGCGCAAAAAGTGAATAACCGAAAAACTAATAAACTAGTTATCTAAGGGTGCGTTCGATTGGCCGTATTCTGGAATAGGAATAGAATCATTGGTTCGGGCATATTTTTCGCTGTAAGCTGCAAACGCTTGCTGATATAAGATATATATTCGGGATACATTCAGTATTCCATGCAGTGGCAATCCCAGTACGAGCGATTTGTAGTGATAATTTTGTGTATTCTTATTCCGGAATAGGGTCAATCGAACGCACCCTAAGAAATCTAATGAAATGCTAGTTTACTTGATTTAGGATTCTGCAAATAAATCAGAAACTAGCAGGTGTCCTAGCGCATTTGGATCCCCGCGGATATGTCCACCCCCCCCCCCCCCCCCCCCCCGGTCCATATCCACTAGCGGATTTGTACCCCCGGGGATCCAAACCCTCTCGCGGATTTGGACCCCTCCTAATCTACGGATCTCAGTGAAACAAGAAATCCAAGAAAGACTAAATGAAGGAACAAGGAACACGAGCAGCTGAGAATATATCAGAAAGTTGCGTGTTACAGAAAACTAAGACCTGTTGAATGCAGTTTTAAACACAAATAAAGAATGAAACGTCTCTGCATTACCGCTGTTTTCGCGGGCGTGTTTTTCATGTCGTTTAGCGAACTTTTATTTTTTACTTCAGTGTTTTGGTTAGCAACTTGTTTTTGCCGTTCTATGCCCGAGAGCTTGGACTACATGATTCCAGTCGAACATGATCCAGTGTGAATTGAGCGAAGAATCAGTGGTTGCACATGAGGTGCGAACGACTCAGTACAGATGAATGCAGAAGGCGAGTGGACATATATCTTAGAACTAATTGCTTATATTTTTAACGACTTAGTATTACATGTACTAGTTATGTTTTTTTTTTATTCTTCTGTTATACACGACCCCACAGGCACTTGTGCTTTAAACATTTATCGTGTTTAAATAAAAGTTTTTATTATTATTTCTTTTATACAATAATTAGCGGGGGAAAAGGGTACGAAATAAGCATGTCGGTGACGTCATGCATGTGTGCATCTGTACTCATGGCTATCACAACGCCTGATTCGTCGCATATTATGTGTTTCCAGGAGCCCATAGGCCCGGTTATTCGAAGCAAGGTCAATTTTATCTCTAGGATAGCGCTAAATCTATGATTATAATCTGTGGTTAACGATACAAGCAGCCGGGCCCACATGGATGGTATACTCAGTTGGAAACACCTCAAGCGCGACCAAACAAGTTCAATTTCACTCCAAAGAACAGTCAACGCTTAGAATGTATGTTCAGTTTGTTTGTTTGTTTCAATTCAGTTTTCAAAGCAACTAGGATACGAGGATATGTAACAACAACACTTGGCTATATACAGTGTAGGAATCGAGTCACCGATAGTATTACAGCAGTCGAATGGCTTCAACATCGGTACAACATTTGTTGAAACTCATCAGTTGAAATCATTTGAAATGGCCTGAAAACATTGATGAAATGTGTTGAAAGGTATCGAAAGCATGTTAGAGAGAGGGTGACGACTTCGTTTAAAATCGCATAGTGACAGCTGAATTTGCGAAATCAGACGCTGATTGGCTGAGGAGTGGTGATTCAGAGTGGAATCCTCACTGTAGGCTACGCATGCTATAGCAAAATATAAACAAAAGTAATACATAGATATATAACTTTATTTATTCTCATATGGATGGGGCTGGTAATATGCTGGTAGTATGCGATGCAAGGAACACGACATGCACTGCCAACAGTCACGTGCTGATATGATACTTCATTATCGAATAAATTAAGCGGGAAAGGCGTTGCCATGGATGCTGGATGGAAAGCTATCCGCTTTAAAAACGCTGTTTTAGAAAGAGTGATGTCTCAAAATGGTGCTCATAGTTACGATGTCACACACGAAACATGCGAATGACTTCAGATGAAATGATACCATGAAATCACACTGTCAAATCACCTACTGGAAATGCCACTACCATGAAATGAACAAGTCTCGCTAACCGACTTACCCGCGCCACACCATTTCGTTCCTGGGTAAATATATCTCTTATCGTTCCTGGGAGAGGTTGCTTTGGCATCTTGTGGATGAATTAAAAACAAGAAAACGAGAATTGCCATCGATGGATTCCTCATGGCTTTTCAGTGTCACGACTTGAGGTGACACTCAGAAAGTAGTCTTCGCCGGTGGAAGGAACCAAATAATTGAAAGAGTATTTTTTTATTTTGTTTAGCAGAGCCTCTCCCTGTATGACAACTGGATCACAGCTCAATACAAAATTAATAGACACTGTTTATTAATCTTTGTTTAGCGTTAGAAACGAGACAGTTGTCATTACTATCGTCGGCTTAAATTGCCTTCAAGCACACAAATAAAGTTTTTAAATTTATTTATCACGGCTGAGTACAGTCGACAATTGACCGTTCTTGAATTGTTCAGCGGCCGAACGGTAACGTTGTTACGGCGGGTAAATGGTAAGATTTAAACGGGCTTGAAAAAGTTATTAACTATGCATTGTGTCTGAACGTACATTATTTTACATATGATTGTTGTACGCATGAGTGGTGTGTATCAAAACAGACCGAAGATCGAGACTAACGAAATGGCGCAAAAAGTGAATAACCGAAAAACTAATAAACTAGTTATCTAAGGGTGCGTTCGATTGGCCGTATTCTGGAATAGGAATAGAATCATTGGTTCGGGCATATTTTTCGCTGTAAGCTACAAACGCTTGCTGATATAAGATATATATTCGGGATACATTCAGTATTCCAGTGGCAATCCCAGTACGAGCGATTTGTAGTGATAATTCTGTGTATTCTTATTCCGGAATAGGGTCAATCGAACGCACCCTAAGAAATCTAATGCTAGTTTACTTGATTTCGGATTCTGCAAATAAATCAGAAACTAGCAGGTGTCCTAGCGCATTTGGATCCCCGCGGATATGTCCCCCCCCCCCCCCCGGTCCATATCCACTAGCGGTTATGTACCCCCGGGGATCCAAATCCCTCTCGCGGATTTGGACCCCTCCTAATCTACGGATCTCAGTGAAACAAGAAATCCAAGAAAGACTAAATGAAGGAACAAGGAACACGAGCAGCTGAGAATATATCAGAAAGTTGCGTGTTACAGAAAACTAAGACCTGTTGAATGCAGTTTTAAACACAAATAAAGAATGAAACGTCTCTGCATTACCGCTGTTTTCGCGGGCGTGTTTTTCATGTCGTTTAGCGAACTTTTATTTTTTACTTCAGTGTTTTGGTTAGCAACTTGTTTTTGCCGTTCTATGCCCGAGAGCTTGGACGACATGATTCCAGTCGAACATGATCCAGTGTGAATCAGTGGTTGCACATGAGGTGCGAACGACTCAGTACAGATGAATTGCAGAAGGCGAGTGGCTCTGCAGTGTCGACCACCTTACTTCATGTGCCGTAGAAAGTAGTAGAAAATTGTAAGCCGGCTAGCGATTTGGACTTTCTTTTCTCAGTTAGTTCTGAAACCTATAACATAATATAATAATGTAATAATTGTAAATTGAGATGGAATTCCATATGTTAAAGATTGTTAGCGGAGACAGAGCTGTATCAGTATCATACTATCCAAACTCTCCATAACTAAAGATGTGTTGAACTATTAACACTATACGCGAACAAAAAGTCTTGCAAAAAGGAAGGCATTCAAAGTTTCATTAAAAAAATTGCTGGAAACATAATTAAAATAATGTATTTGTAGGGGTCCAAATCCGCGAAGAGGGGTCCATATCTGCTAGTAGATTTGTACCGGGGGTTCCAAATCCGCTAGCGGATATGGACCGGGGGGTCCGGCGATATTCCGTGCGATCTTGCAGGGTAATTGTTTTCATAAAACCTGTGTGAACGTAAAACTCGCAGGATGATAAAGAAAATAACCTGTTTACAATTAAATTTTATCCTAACAGTAAGGAATCACAAAACAACATATAGGTTTGGCTAGCTGCTGCATGCTGCAAGGAGTATCTAGTCCAGCAATCTTTATTGTGCTATGTACTTTACTCTTAAAATATAACTATCACTACAAATTAATTTCCAAATTGCAAGTGAGGCAAAAAGCTGAAAGAAGTGGTAAATTGCTGGATACGAAAAACCGGGATAAAAACCCATCTTTGTAGGAAAAACCCGGAAATGTATTCTCCACATCTGTGCAAGTTCACCTAAACCCATGGAGTTTAAAGTGGTGATATAAGCCCTAGCCAGTTATCTTTGATATCGACTGTACATGAAGTGGATAGGCCAACGGTAGAATATTTATAGATTTGGGTGTTGTGTCTACGAGATATAAAGTTTATATTTCCAATATGCTAATGAGGTGATGTCATCACCGACATCACTTATTATACAAAAGCATGCTTGTGGAGACTCATTACAATTCAGTGTGAGTCTACTCGTCCAACATGCGGAGTTGATCAAGTTCTACTAGTGCCATCTGACATGGTATAGCGTCTGCCTATGCTGCTTGCGATAGGCTGGGTGGTGGTTAGGAAATATTAAAGAATGAATCGAGTAATGATGGCCATGATGAAACTGGTCATTGACCTGGCGAAGCATGACTGAAGACGCCAGAAGACGGAAATCATATCTCCAAACATCGTCAAATGTATTTGATGGTGTAGTATTCCACACTAGACAGTTAAAGTGGCCTATTCACTCTTCTTAATATTTATGCGCATATCTAATTCACTACTCGAAAACGAGGCTATCCCCGCATCGTGGATGCCGCAACGTGCATCCGAGTTCGAAAGGACAATTCAGGATTTTTCCTTTTGTCTCCAACGCATAGAGTAACACAGCAATATTCCGTCCGCGGCGCCATTTTGCTTTTCAGCTAAGCAACGATGCGGGGATAGCCTCGTTTTCGAGTAGTTAATTATATGCGCATAAATATTAAGAAGAGTCAATAAACCCCAAATTGTTGTCAGTAAAATCGATTCTACATCACGTGAATAGTTGAGTAGTAAAATATTTCTTGACTTAAGTGTTGCGTCTATGAGTTATATAGGTTTCTATTTCCAATATGTTAATGATGTGATGTCACAGGAGGCCAACAAAAAGTCATTTGTTTCTCCTTGTGAATGAAACTATTTCGAATTTATTCAAAATATTTGGGAAAATCACTGATATAAAGCCACAATATGACATGGATATGTAGAAAAAGTAATTTAACTCTGCCAGCACGTTTTTGTATAATAAATGAGGCCTCATGTGACATTACATAATTAGCATATTGGAAATAGAAACCTCTATAACTCATAGACGCAACACTCAAATCAATAGTTTACTATTCAGCAATTTACTTGATGTAGAATCTAAAATTGAGCTTATAGGCACTTTAAAGCCGAAACTGAAGAGCTGGCATTTTACAATCATTCTTCCTTTCTTTATTGAAAACAATATCTTCTTTGCAACTGATGTAAAACGTGCAGTGAGCGTTAGAAGTTACGTGAATTCATACGTTAAACCAATGACGATAAGTTATGAATCGCTGAGAGAACGGTTTTCGATTGAGTGTCGTAAAACCAAAAACCAGTGAACCAATCACGGGAGCAAGTGAAAACGCAATGAACCAATCAGGAGCAATTAAAAACGCAATGAACCAATCAGGAGCAAGCAAAAACGCAATGAACCAATCAGGAGCAAGTAAAAACGCAATGAACCAATCAGGAGCAAGCAAAAACGCAATGAACCAATCACGGGAGCAAGTGAAAACGCAATGAACCAATCAGGAGCAAGTAAAAGCGCAATGAACCAATCATGAATTGAAAGAAAGAAACTAACCAATGAAACTCGAACCCAGTCATCAGATTACTTTTGGACACTCAATCAAGAAAACTGCTCTATTTTCCAATATGGCCTAATCCCGGTTTCTAGAAAACTACCCTCTGTTTTATATTGAATATCGTGGTTAATCATTAACTACAATTGTATACCCAAGGGAGGGTGGGTGGGTAGTTCCCCAGAAACCGGGATTGATATCTGATGTGAGCATGAAGTAAAGAAAACCCCAGTATTCAGAATTACGAAAGAAAATATGTTTTTGTAATAAAAATGAACAAGAAGGCCTTCTTTCAAGTCCTAGAACTCGAGAAAGTGCAGGCTGTCCGATGTAAAAACATTCCAGTGTGCACAAGGGTAAAGCCCCACAGCATTCGATTTATTTCGATGTTATTAGACTAGTATTAAGATATTTATATGCTTAGACAATAGATTACTAGACACTCTTTTAAAGAGATCCAGTTCTTTATAAAAAGTTGTTATGAACTTTTATATTAATTCTTAAATAACGAAGGATGATTCCAGAACAACTTTATATGGAAATGATTATCGCAACGGCTTCAAATGCAAATGACTGAAGCTTGATTCCTAAAATTTAAGCACCCCTGATTTTTGTCGTGTAATTGGAAATGTTCCGGGTAAGTGTCGGCCCGCCAGTTTGGAGTGCCGTGCCCACTTTAGGAGTTTCCGTGTAAACCGGGCATCTCAGCGCAAGGTGATGCAACGGTGCAAGGTGATGCAATGGTGCAAGGTGATGCAACGGTGCAAGCTAAGTGGTGCAACCGGGTGATGCAACGGTGCAAATTGATGCAACGGCTTCACTGAGATCATGAGATGCTGATGATAGTGCAGGACAATACCGAAAAAAGCAACATGAGAAGTTTAAATCCATTTTTAACCAAATGGACGAAATGGCGACATGGATTTCCAATAACAACTGAACTTGATAACGGAAACTGAAATTCGTGGTTATTTTAAGTATATAATGGTCCAGATAAGAACTGTAGTAGAATCCATTGTTCTGCGGCAGTGAGCCTCCCCCACATACGATTTTGCTTGAATATGCCTTGGGAGGTATCTACAGTCCAAACTACATCTCGAAAATAAAGTATTTTTTATGCCATTGGCTCTTTTTTCTGTGAAAACTCGGACAAGCCACCATTCAGCCAATCGGATATATAGAGAAAACAAAGGATTTTTCAATCGCAAATTTGAGAACTTTCCCCACACACGATATTCTTCGAAATTAAACCAGTTAGTTTGATCAAAAATAAATTCAAACCACAAAAAAATATCGAATGAAAATGCATTATTTCGATGGGTTTCTATTGAGTTTATAAGTATCAACCAATGAAATTACGAGAAAGAATAATAGAAAAGTAATACTTTTTAACATTCCATGCCGTGGAGCACTACAGTTCTTATCTGGACCATTACTTAATAATGTTGCTGCTTGTTCTTCTTCATCCTCGTTCCCAGTTGAACACCTATTCCATTTTGGCGGTCGAGACACCCTCGATTCAAAGGATTTCCACAGACCTATGTTAACGGCAACAAAAGAATCTAATTAACAATTAGACCCGCAGCCCGAATGGGCTACGAGTCAATGGACTATTTAACTCGTAGACCATGAGGGCGAGAGGTCTAATTGTTTTAGTATAAACTAACTAGTCGGACAGTAGAAAAGAATAGAAAGAAACAAATTGAAGTTGAAAAATGTTGTTATTTCGTGAAAATGCGTGCGGTTTTTCTCTACCATGGGCTATCACAAATAGACCTATAGTAGGGTAGCCCAATCAGAATGCAGGATTTGTAATAGTCCACTGGTTGGTTTATACTAATGAAACTTAGCCAAATCAGCCCAAATTTATCTAAACGATTGCCGCATACTTTGTCTATACTTTTTCTCTGCGATACAAGATTTTTCAAGCTGTATTTTACCGTGAGACCTTGTACTCATGTAAACAGCTGTAGCATTCATGTAATTTCCTCCTCGTTTGATAATATTATTAATCTTAAGTAGAATAATTTGATACTATTAACATAATTATTCGCAGCTTTTGCAATGATGAAGCAGCTAAGTTAGCAGACCGTTATTTCGGACACCGAAGTATTACGGGCAGAAGGCGAAGTCCTCTCTTGCGGCATTTTCGGAAGATTCAGTGGCAGAAAAGAGCTCGAAGAATTATCGTCTAAAGAGTCGCGAAGCTCCGGCTTCTGAAGCCGGTACCGTGATCTTCAGCTATTGTAAAAAAGTGCAGGATGACAGCTATTGAGCCTACAGTCTTCTCTTTAATAATATTTTCAAACGAGGAGGAATTTACATGAATGCTACAGCTGTTTACCCGCTGAGACTGTGGGACGAGATTGCTAATCATTTCAAGACATCAAGGTTTCGTTATAACGGTTGTTGTTTGAAACTCGATAGTCTATCATCGGGAAATAGATTAATTCCATAAGAACAGCAAATGCATACCAATGTTATGCCCGACATTCCAGTCCAGTTTAGTGCCGGAGTACCTTTTCTCAATATACATGATATGAAGATGCAATTACCTTGATAGCTGAACCTTTTCAACAAAAGTTATTAAAAACTGTCAAAAGTCATTCTTAAACCACCGGAGAATTAGTCCCGCTACTTCTAGTGGGCATGCGCAGTACGAGTATTATCAATTTTAGCTTTGCGTAGGCTTCCCAATCAATCTTTAATATCGTTAGTTTAATTCTATCTATTTATGATGGTAATAAGAGGTCTAAATATTGGGTAGAAATTGTTTATTATGATAATTCATTATTAAAATTATCTCTTCATTGAAGCTGTTTACTTGTTGTTTGTGTTGCTGGTACTTTTCTTCAGTGATGCGGAAATTGAAAAAGAACAGAAATAAGCCAGACTCGCACCCAGTCGCTACTAAGTTGTAATTGGCCGGGCGGTACTAAACAAGCACGCGGGGTGTCACGGGATGTCGCGCAAAGGATATGGGGGAGGGCAAGGGGCCGGACTTTCAGTCCTTTTTACCGTCCTTCCCGTGACACCCCGCGCGCTTAGATTAGACCGCGCCGCCTTAGTAGCGACTGGGAATGAGTCTGCCTATAAGCCCGATGTTTTTCCATTTTTTTATCATTAAGATTCTACATCAAGTGAATAGGTGAATAGTAAAATGTTTCTTGATTTGAGTGTTCTCAAGCATGAAAACGAGGCTACAGCTATTTTGTTGAATAGTCACTTGAATTTGCTCAAATCCTAGGAAAATGGTGATTATAAATAATCTCAGCGTTTTTAGTCGTCCTAATATAAAATGTTGGTAAAATGTTTATCACGTGACCAACCACGTGATCATAAAAAGTTGAAAATTAAACTAAAAACGGGGTGGTCCATTGTATATTTTAAGTAACGATTTTGTGTTTATCTGATTACACTTGTGGTTGACTTTAAAGATCAGTTCGGAATGGTTGACCCTGATAGACTGTTAAGGCGAAATTATGGAAAACAGGTCACGTGACCTATTCTTGGAACCATTTTTCGCCATTTACATCTTCTTCAGTGATAAAAAAGTCCACCATTCCGGACACATTCTCATTTCCCATAACAAGCTTAACATTTCGAACCGAAAATCTGAAACAAAACAATAACTTCCGCCACCCCATTTTGATTTCTTTGTTTTATCAGCCTTAAGGTCACGTGACCTTCAAAACACCAAAATACCGATCCTTAAATGTTAAGGTATCTGCACTGGCAAAAATTGGTTGTTTTTGAAAAAATATTGTGACCTCCATAGACCAAGTCAGTCCATTTACACTTTCCAGGTTTAATCTACCATGTTCAAGAAATAATATGACACACCCAATTTTCCCATTTTCCCAATATAGGGTGTTAATTGAATTAAATTATTGACATAACATTTTGAGAGTTATTTTATTTTTATAGCTAAACTGTTCATGTGTACAAAATATTTGGTAGTTACTCAGTGATACTGACGAGCCCCAAATATACAATGGATGTGTATAAAAGGTCATTTATCTCTGCTAGCAGGTTTGTGTATAATAAATGAGGCTTTCTGTGACATCACTTCATTAGCATATTGGAAATAGAAACATCTAACTCCTAGATACAACTCAAGCATGTTAAGGCATCCGTAGATTAGGAGGGGTCCAAATCCGCGAGAGTGATTTGGATCCCCGGGGGTACAAATCCGCTAGTGGATATGGACCGGGTGGCCGACATATCCGCGGGATCCAAATGCGCTAGGACACCTGCTAGTTTCTGATTTATTTGCAGAATCCTAAATCAAGTAAACTAGCATTAGATTTCTTAGGGTGCGTTCGATTGACCCTATTCCGGAATAAGAATACACAGAATTATCACTACACACATCGCTCGTACTGGGATTGCCACTGGAATACTGAATGTATCCCGAATATCTTATATCAGCAAGCGTTTGCAGCTTACAGAGAAAAATATGCCCGAACCAATGATTCTATTCCTATTCCAGAATACGGCCAATCGAACGCACCCTTAGATAAATAGTTTATTAGTTTTTCGGTTATTCACTTTTTGCGCCATTTCGTTAGTCCACTCATGCGTACAACAATCATATGTAAAATAACATACGTTCAGATACAATGCATAGTTAATAACTTTTTCAAGCCCGTTTAAATCTTCCCATTTACCCGCCGTAACATCACGTAATTACCATATTTAAAATATCCTAGGCGCAACACTCGAATCAAGAAATATATTATTATTTTTAAATGATAATAAATTTGGGCTTATAGGCACTTTAACACGACCATCTTACTTATATCGTATAACGTACAATCTTACGTATAACGTTGAAAGTGCTTCCCCCAATTTTTATCCTCAGGGTTCCCACGGTCAGGGAAAATATTTTTTTCAAGATCAGGGAATTGTCATGGAATTTAGGATTTGGTCAGAGAAATCCCAAATGTCAATGAAAAATCAGGGAATTTTTATTTTCAGGCTTCACATACCTATTTTTGGGGCTGTTTTGTTCAATGTTGCTGTCCCAAAATAGCGATTGAATATTTGGGGAAAATACGAGCGTGTGCTGGAGGTCAGTGAAAAATGCTTCTTGGTCAGTGAAAAGTCAGTGAATTTTTTCCTGCAAATGTTTGGGAACCCTGCAGTTCGGGACCAATCAGTACGTATTGGCCTTCCGCTCGGGGGTATGTGGTTTATTCACCGAGCCCTTGGGCGACGCCCTCGGTGAATAAATCACATACTCCCGAGCGTAAGGCCGATAAATGGCTTATTTTCACAGTTGTGAGGTTTTCTCATTGATATCTTTCCGTTAATCATTGTTTGTCTAGTATGTTGTTGGTTAGGCTTGTCGTTGATATTTACCTGGGTTCTTTCAACAAACGTAGCTTGTAGTATTGTGGGTTGCACTCGTGACACATCACATGCCTTGTTAAAATATTCTCCTTTTCCTTCTCCATGCGCAACGAGAAAATTGAACCAGGGAGGCGAGAGAACGATGGACATGAATCCTGAATCTGTGGCTAAGCAACAATACTTCTTTCCAAAGCGAAAATAACTATTGGTCGACACACACCAACAATAAAACGAACAAGCAGAATTTCGCAATGTTCTAAACGCTTTGGATTGTTTTTTTATTGCCTTGCTTCAGTCCGCTGAGTTTCCCCGGCTCATATTGCTTGACGATTTATCTTCCCTCGCGTTTGACGCTAGTCTAATGCCCCGGGTCTAATGCAGTCATCACTTGTCTTCTGTGAATCGACTATTTTAAGGAAATAAAGGGCCGAAGGAGACCTGCCTTGAGTTTTTCCAAGAGACCATAAGTAAGAGAGTGAATATTGTCGCGCTCGGTGTGCGATGGTAATGTCGAATAAAATCTATTTTTAGTAACCGGAAACAGAGTGGGCGAGGACATGACAACAGTCTCGTGGCGCGAAAATATTTTGCCGCCATGAGGGAGTAACTGCAGAATAGTCCTGCCACTTCAGGAATGTAAGTATTAATATTTTATTTTCCATTTGCTTTTACAAACCCTAATCGTACATTCCTGAAGTGGCAGGGTATTCTGCAGTTAAGCCGGTGGGATGAAAACCGGAGAACCCGGAGAAAATTCCTCAGAGCAAGGGCGAAATACCAACAAACTCAACTCACATTTGGTGCCGCATCCGGTGAGAGGGAAAGCGCTTACTACTGCACTACAATTAATAGATCTCATTCAACTCTGTCTTGTAATCCCCTCTTTATTTCACTGTATAGATATTACTACGTATACCGTCTGAATTTGTTAAAAGGAGTTACAATATCTCGTAAAGCTCTATGTTACCCTCCTTGATTTTCCCGCCATTGTGTTAATGCATTGCTCGGTTAGGCTATTTTGTAATTTTTATTGTCTTTTATTATTAATTCGTTATTTTAAAAGTGTCCACGCAAAGACTGTGCTAAAATCGTTTGCTATGAACAATTACGACACTATTACTGATGGCCCTGATCCTGCACCAAACGTTCCACACATACCACTTAACACAAACTCGTTTTTGCTGCAACCTAAAACAGGGTGTCTTTAGAATATTGAAGAACAGCATTCCAACGTTGCTAGAAGTCAAAGTACCAGCGTTCTTGAGACACGTATAAAGCCTGTTATCACAATCGCAGTGAGATATGGTGTACGGGAGAATGTTAATGTAGTTGTACTTGTGCGACAGCGCAGGGATATGACGTGGGCAGTGATCATGCTCCCGGCAACATGCATCCGCTGACCGATAGTACCCGAGGTCATTGCGTCCTGAAGCTGTGTTACCTGAAATGGAATGTAACGCAACATGATGATGTCACGCCGTGGTTCTGTTCTCGTTTAAGATGCACAGATAACGTCACAACGTGATGAGACGAATACGCAGTCTGACGTCATCTGTGCATGTATGCATCCTATAAGAAAACAGACCCACGAGAGAATGATATTTATAATAATAATAATGGCCATATTTATATAGCGCCATATCACCACAGTCTCATGGCACTTTACATTTTACTGATATATCCCGTCAGTGAATTATTTCGGACTGTTTTACGGCGCCAATAGCTGTCACGCAGTTTACAACGTTGAGTGTGTGGTTAGTGCAATGACCAGGCTGCTGTACCGGGTGACAATCCCCTGCTCTTTTTCGAGCAGTACAACAGATTCTTTCACGTCCCCTCCAAATACTGATTAGAAGTAGGAGACAAGGCCAACGGCTTATAAACGTCCCTGCCCAAGGACGCGGCCGGGATTCGAACCCCCGACCTCCCACACTCTAGACCGTGCTCTACCAACTGAGCTAACCAGTGAGGCGTTTTATTATTCATTAATTTTAAACATAGATTTAGATTTATTTATAGTCAATATACACTTTAGTTATTTAGTAGGATTCTTCATATATAAATATTATTGTTAAATATAGATTTTTAGTCAACATATATCTTAGAACTAATTGGTTATATTTTTAACGACTTAGTATTACATGTACTAGTTACGTTTTTTTTATTCTTCTGTTAGACACGACCCCACAGGCACTTGTGCTTTAAACATTTATCGTGTTTAAATAAAAGTTTTTATTATTACAATAATTAGCGGGGAAAAAGGGTACGAAATGATTTCAAGCATACTGTGACGTCATGTGTGCATCTGTACTCATGGCTATCACAACGCCTGATTCATCGCATATTATGTGTTTCCAGGAGCCCATAGGCCCGGTTATTCGAAGCAAGGGTAATTTTATCTCTAGGATAGCGCTAAATCTATGACTATAATCTGTGGTTAACGATAGCGCTTACCCTTGCTTCAAGCAGCCGGTCCCACATGGATGGTATACTCAGTTGGAAACACCTCAAGCGCGATCAAACAAGTTCAATTTCACTCCAAAGAACAGTCAACGCTTAGAATAGCCTCCTCCGCAGGCATCTCTGCCACAGGGAGCCCATAATCTGATTTCTTCAAAAAATAGAGATGCCTGCGGAGGAGGCTACGCTTAGAATGTATGTTCAGTTTGTTTGTTTGTTTCAATTCAGTTTTCAAAGCAACTAGGATACGAGGATATGTAACAACAACACTTGGCTATATACAGTGTAGGAAGTGAGTCACCGATAGTATTACAGCATGCAGTCGAATGGCTTCAACATCGGTACAACATTTGTTGAAACTCATCAGTTGAAATCATTTGAAATGGCCTGAAAACATTGATGAAATGTGTTGAAAGGTATCGAAAGCATGTTAGAGAGAGGGTGACGACTTCGTTTAAAATCGCATAGTGACAGCTGAATTTGCAAAATCAGACGCTGATTGGCTGAGGAGTGGTGATTCAGAGTGGAATCCTCACTGTAGGCTACGCATGCTATAGCAAAATATAAACAAAAGTAATACATAGATATATAACTTTATTTATTCTCATATGGATGAGGCTGGTAATATGCTGGTAGTATGCGATGCAAGGAACATGACATGCACTGCCAACAGTCACGTGCTGATATAATACTTCATTATCGAATAAATTAAGCGGGAAAGGCGTTGCCATGGATGCTGGATGGAAAGTAGACTTTCTCAAAGTTCTCGCCTCTAGCTTCGATTCTCGCGCTCGATTTTTGACCCAATAATCGCTTACCCAGTGACTCAGCGAGTTCGACTTGGAGCAAGTCTAGATGGAAAGCTATCCGCTTTAAAAACGCTGTTTTAGAAAGAGTGATGTCTCAAAATGGTGCTCATAGTTACGATGTCATGCGAATGACTTCAGATGAAATTATACCATGAAATCACACTGTCAAATCACCTACTGGAAATGCCACTACCATGAAATGAACAAGTCTCGCTAACCGACTTACCCGCGCCACACCATTTCGTTCCTGGGTAAATATATCTCTTATCGTTCCTGGGAGAGGTTGCTTTGGCATCTTGTGGATGAATTAAAAACAAGAAAACGAGAATTGCCATCGATGGATTCCTCATGGCTTTTCAGTGTCACGACTTGAGGTGACACTCAGAAAGTAGTCTTCGCCGGTGGAAGGAACCAAATAATTGAAAGAGTATTTTTTTATTTTGTTTAGCAGAGCCTCTCCCTGTATGACAACTGGATCACAGCTCAATACAAAATTAATAGACACTGTTTATTAATCTTTGTTTAGCGTTAGAAACGAGACAGTTGTCATTACTATCGTCGGCTTAAATTGCCTTCAAGCACACA
The DNA here is from genome assembly GCA_030867875.1 of Actinernus sp. WN-2022. NCBI lineage: Eukaryota > Metazoa > Cnidaria > Anthozoa > Actiniaria > Actinernidae > Actinernus > Actinernus sp. WN-2022. The sequence goes on from JAOWCC010001589.1 coordinate 127,396,808, forward strand.
AATAAAGTTTTTAAATTTATTTATCACGGCTGAGTACAGTCGACAATTGACCGTTCTTGAATTGTTCAGCGGCCGAACGGTAACGTTGTTACGGCGGGTAAATGGTAAGATTTAAACGGGCTTGAAAAAGTTATTAACTATGCATTGTGTCTGAACGTACATTATTTTACATATGATTGTTGTACGCATGAGTGGTGTGTATCAAAACAGACCGAAGATCGAGACTAACGAAATGGCGCAAAAAGTGAATAACCGAAAAACTAATAAACTAGTTATCTAAGGGTGCGTTCGATTGGCCGTATTCTGGAATAGGAATAGAATCATTGGTTCGGGCATATTTTTCGCTGTAAGCTACAAACGCTTGCTGATATAAGATATATATTCGGGATACATTCAGTATTCCAGTGGCAATCCCAGTACGAGCGATTTGTAGTGATAATTCTGTGTATTCTTATTCCGGAATAGGGTCAATCGAACGCACCCTAAGAAATCTAATGCTAGTTTACTTGATTTCGGATTCTGCAAATAAATCAGAAACTAGCAGGTGTCCTAGCGCATTTGGATCCCCGCGGATATGTCCCCCCCCCCCCCCCGGTCCATATCCACTAGCGGTTATGTACCCCGGGGATCCAAATCCCTCTCGCGGATTTGGACCCCTCCTAATCTACGGATCTCAGTGAAACAAGAAATCCAAGAAAGACTAAATGAAGGAACAAGGAACACGAGCAGCTGAGAATATATCAGAAAGTTGCGTGTTACAGAAAACTAAGACCTGTTGAATGCAGTTTTAAACACAAATAAAGAATGAAACGTCTCTGCATTACCGCTGTTTTCGCGGGCGTGTTTTTCATGTCGTTTAGCGAACTTTTATTTTTTACTTCAGTGTTTTGGTTAGCAACTTGTTTTTGCCGTTCTATGCCCGAGAGCTTGGACGACATGATTCCAGTCGAACATGATCCAGTGTGAATCAGTGGTTGCACATGAGGTGCGAACGACTCAGTACAGATGAATTGCAGAAGGCGAGTGGCTCTGCAGTGTCGACCACCTTACTTCATGTGCCGTAGAAAGTAGTAGAAAATTGTAAGCCGGCTAGCGATTTGGACTTTCTTTTCTCAGTTAGTTCTGAAACCTATAACATAATATAATAATGTAATAATTGTAAATTGAGATGGAATTCCATATGTTAAAGATTGTTAGCGGAGACAGAGCTGTATCAGTATCATACTATCCAAACTCTCCATAACTAAAGATGTGTTGAACTATTAACACTATACGCGAACAAAAAGTCTTGCAAAAAGGAAGGCATTCAAAGTTTCATTAAAAAAATTGCTGGAAACATAATTAAAATAATGTATTTGTAGGGGTCCAAATCCGCGAAGAGGGGTCCATATCTGCTAGTAGATTTGTACCGGGGGTTCCAAATCCGCTAGCGGATATGGACCGGGGGGTCCGGCGATATTCCGTGCGATCTTGCAGGGTAATTGTTTTCATAAAACCTGTGTGAACGTAAAACTCGCAGGATGATAAAGAAAATAACCTGTTTACAATTAAATTTTATCCTAACAGTAAGGAATCACAAAACAACATATAGGTTTGGCTAGCTGCTGCATGCTGCAAGGAGTATCTAGTCCAGCAATCTTTATTGTGCTATGTACTTTACTCTTAAAATATAACTATCACTACAAATTAATTTCCAAATTGCAAGTGAGGCAAAAAGCTGAAAGAAGTGGTAAATTGCTGGATACGAAAAACCGGGATAAAAACCCATCTTTGTAGGAAAAACCCGGAAATGTATTCTCCACATCTGTGCAAGTTCACCTAAACCCATGGAGTTTAAAGTGGTGATATAAGCCCTAGCCAGTTATCTTTGATATCGATTGTACATGAAGTGGATAGGCCAACGGTAGAATATTTATAGATTTGGGTGTTGTGTCTACGAGATATAAAGTTTATATTTCCAATATGCTAATGAGGTGATGTCATCACCGACATCACTTATTATACAAAAGCATGCTTGTGGAGACTCATTACAATTCAGTGTGAGTCTACTCGTCCAACATGCGGAGTTGATCAAGTTCTACTAGTGCCATCTGACATGGTATAGCGTCTGCCTATGCTGCTTGCGATAGGCTGGGTGGTGGTTAGGAAATATTAAAGAATGAATCGAGTAATGATGGCCATGATGAAACTGGTCATTGACCTGGCGAAGCATGACTGAAGACGCCAGAAGACGGAAATCATATCTCCAAACATCGTCAAATGTATTTGATGGTGTAGTATTCCACACTAGACAGTTAAAGTGGCCTATTCACTCTTCTTAATATTTATGCGCATATCTAATTCACTACTCGAAAACGAGGCTATCCCCGCATCGTGGATGCCGCAACGTGCATCCGAGTTCGAAAGGACAATTCAGGATTTTTCCTTTTGTCTCCAACGCATAGAGTAACACAGCAATATTCCGTCCGCGGCGCCATTTTGCTTTTCAGCTAAGCAACGATGCGGGGATAGCCTCGTTTTCGAGTAGTTAATTATATGCGCATAAATATTAAGAAGAGTCAATAAACCCCAAATTGTTATCAGTAAAATCGATTCTACATCACTTGAATAGTTGAGTAGTAAAATATTTCTTGACTTAAGTGTTGCGTCTATGAGTTATATAGGTTTCTATTTCCAATATGTTAATGATGTGATGTCACAGGAGGCCAACAAAGTCATTTATTTCTCCTTGTGAATGAAACTATTTCGAATTTATACAAAATATTTGGGAAAATCACTGATATAAAGCCACAATATGACATGGATATGTAGAAAAAGTAATTTAACTCTGCCAGCACGTTTTTGTATAATAAATGAGGCCTCATGTGACATTACATAATTAGCATATTGGAAATAGAAACCTCTATAACTCATAGACGCAACACTCAAATCAATAGTTTACTATTCAGCAATTTACTTGATGTAGAATCTAAAATTGAGCTTATAGGCACTTTAAAGCCGAAACTGAAGAGCTGGCATTTTACAATCATTCTTCCTTTCTTTATTGAAAACAATATCTTCTTTGCAACTGATGTAAAACGTGCAGTGAGCGTTAGAAGTTACATGAATTCATACGTTAAACCAATGACGATAAGTTATGAATCGCTGAGAGAACGGTTTTCGATTGAGTGTCGTAAAACCAAAAACCAGTGAACCAATCACGGGAGAAAGTGAAAACGCAATGAACCAATCAGGAGCAAGTAAAAACGCAATGAACCAATCAGGAGCAAGCAAAAACGCAATGAACCAATCATGAACTGAAGTAATTTGTGATTTATTTTACTTGAACAATGAACTAACCAATGAAACTCGAACCCAGTCATCAGATTACTTTTGGACACTCAATCAAGAAAACTGCTCTATTTTCCAATATGGCCTAATCCCGGTTTCTAGAAAACTATCCCCTGTTTTCTATTGAATATCGTGGTTAATCATTAACTACAATTGTATACCCAAGGGAGGGTGGGTGGGTAGTTCCCCAGAAACCGGGATTGATATCTGATGTGAGCATGAAGTAAAGAAAACCCCAGTAATCAGAATTACGAAAGAAAATATGTTTTTGTAATAAAAATGAACAAGAAGGCCTTCTTTCAAGTCCTAGAACTCGAGAAAGTGCAGGCTGTCCGATGTAAAAACATTCCAGTGTGCACAAGGGTAAAGCCTCACAGCATTCGATTTATTTCGATGTTATTAGACTAGTATTAAGATATTTATATGCTTAGACAATAGATTACTAGACACTCTTTTAAAGAGATCCAGTTCTTTATAAAAAGTTGTTATGAACTTTTATATTAATTCTTAAATAACGAAGGATGATTCCAGAACAACTTTATATGAAAATGATTATCGCAACGGCTTCAAATGCAAATGACTGAAGCCTGATTCCTAAAATTTAAGCACCCCTTATTTTTGTCGTATAAATGGAAATGTTCCGGGTAAGTGTCGGCCCGCCAGTTTGGAGTGCCGTGCCCACTTTAGGAGTGCCGTGTAAACCGGGCATCTCAGCGCAAGGTGATGCAACGGTGCAAGGTCTTGATGCAACGGTGCGAGGTGATGCAACCGGGTGATGCAATGGTGCAAGGTGATGCAACGGTGCAAGCTAAGTGGTGCAACCGGGTGATGCAACGGTGCAAATTGATGCAACGGCTTCACTGAGATGCTGATGATAGTGCAGGACAATACTGAAAAAAGCAACATGAGAAGTTTAAATCCATTTTTAACCAAATGGACGAAATGGCGACATGGATTTCCAATAACAACTTGGCATTCTCGTTTCTTTCTGAACTTGATAGCGGAAACTGAAATTCGTGGTTATTTTTAAGTAATGGTCCAGATAAGAACTGTAGTAGAATCCATTGTTCTGCGGCAGTGAGCCTCCCCCACATACGATTTTGCTTGAATATGCCTTAGGAGGTATCTACAGTCCAAACTACATCTCGAAAATAATTAAAAAGTATGTTTTATGCCATTGGCTCTTTTTTCTGTGAAAACTCAGAGAAGCCACCATCCAGCCAATCGGATGTATATAGAAAACAAACTAATCGCAAATTTGAGAACTTTCCCCACACACGATATTCTTCGAAATTAAACCAGTTAGTTTGATCAAAAATAAATTCAAACCACAAAAAATATCGAATGAAAATGCATTATTTCGATGGGTTTCTATTGAATTTATAAGTATCAACCAATGAAATTACGAGAAAGAATAATAGAAAAGTAATACTTTTTAACATTCCATGCCGTGGAGCACTACAGTTCTTATCTGGACCATTACTTAATAATGTTGCTGCTTGTTCTCCTTCGTCCTCGTTCCCAGTTGAACACCTTTTCCATTTTGGCGGGCGAGACACCCCTCGATTCAAAGGATTTCCACAGACCTATGTTAACGGCAACAAAATCTAATGAAACTTAGCCAAATCAGCCCAAATTTATCTAAACAATTGCCGCATACTTTGTCTATACTTTTTCTCTGCGATACAAGATTTTTCAAGCTGTATTTTACCGTGAGACCTTGTACTCATGGAAACAGCTGTAGCATTCATGTCATTTCCTCCTCGTTTGATAATATTATTAATCTTAAGTAGAATAATTTGATACTGATGAAGAAGCTAAGTTAGCAGACCGTTATTTCGGACACCGAACTATTACGGGCAGAAGGCGAAGTCCTCTCTAGCGGCATTTTCGGAAGATTCAGTGGCAAAAAAGAGCTCGAAGAATGATTGTCTAAAGAGTCGTGAAGCTCCGGCTTCTGAAGAAAGGTACCGTGATCTTCAGCTATTGTAAAAAAATGCAGGATGACAGCTATTGAGCCTAACAGTCTTCTCTTTAATACTATTTTCAAACGAGGAGGAATTTACATGAATGCTACAGCTGTTTACCCGCTGAGACTGTGGAACGAGATTGCTAATCATTTCAAGACATCAAGGTTTCGTTATAACGGTTGTTGTTTGAAACTCGATAGTCTATCATCGGGAAATAGTTTAATTCCATAAGAACAGCAAATGCATACCAATGTTATGCCCGACATTCCAGTCCAGTTTAGTGCCGGAGTACCTTTTCTCAATATACATGATATGAAGATGCAATTACCTTGATAGCTGAACCTTTTCAACAAAAGTTATTAAAAACTGTTAAAAGTCATTCTTAAACCACCGGAGAATTAGTCCCGCTACTTCTAGTGGGCATGCGCAGTACGAATATTGTCAATTTTAGCTTTGCGTAGGCTTCCCAATCAATCTTTAATATCCTCAGTTTAATTCTATCTATTTATGATGGTAATAAGAGGTCTAAATATTGGGTAGAAATTGTTTATTATGATAATTCATTATTAAAATTATCTCTTCATTGAAGCTGTTTACTTGTTGTTTGTGTTGCTGGTACTTTTCTTCAGTGATGCGGAAATTGAAAAAGAACAGAAATAAGCCAGACTCGCACCCAGTCGCTACTAAGTTGTAATTGGCCGGGCGGTACTAAACAAGCACGCGGGGTGTCACGGGAAGTCGCGCAAAGGATATGGGGGAGGGCAAGGGGACTTTCCTTTTTACCGTCCTTCCCGTGACACCCCGCGCGCTTAAATTAGACCGCGCCGCCTTAGTAGCGACTGGGAATGAGTCTGCCTATAAGCCCGATGTTTTTCCATTTTTTTATCATTAAGATTCTACATCAAGTGAATAGGTGAATAGTAAAATGTTCCTTGATTTGAGTGTTCTCAAGCATGTGAAGTAGGCATGAATAGATTGTGCTAGCAAATCCAGCCAAAGTTGCTCCAAAAAAAGGCTAAAAGTTGCTCAAAAGTTGCCAAAAATTGTAAAAGTTGCCACCAAAATTTGAAAAAGTTGCTCACTTTGGCGAGCCATTTTATTCTAGATAACAACTTAAAACATGGAATGTTGGATGTGTAATTCAATATAATCTTAAAGTTCAAAATAACTACCAATAGTAGTACTTTCTAATGTGATATTGACCATGGAGCGAATAACCGCTGGATAATTCGCGGGCGATATTAAATAGATAGCTGCTGTCCAGTTTGCGTGGGCGCGCGTAAAGCCAGTTTTATTTTATTTGTATATCATTTATCAATTAACTATCCTTAGTTTTGACCAATTTTAATAAAAACCTTCTAAATAAAGACCTTTTTGATAGTTTGGATCAGTTTTATACCGATTTGTTGCTCAAAAGTTGCCAAGGAAGGCAAAAGTTGCTCTAGGTTGCTCGCACTACAAAAAGTTGCTCAAAACGCTAAAAGTTGCTCAAAAGTTGCCGAGCACAATCTATTTATGCCTAATGTGAAGGCATGGTTTGAACATGAAAACGAGGCTACAGCTATTTTGTTGAATAGTCACTTGAATTTGCTCAAATCCGAGGAAAATGGTGATTATAAATAATCTCAGCGTTTTTAGTCGTCCTAATATAAAATGTTGGTAAAATGTTTATCACGTGACCAACCACGTGATCATAAAAAGTTGAAAATTAAACTAAAAACGGGGTGGTCCATTGTATATTTTAAGTAACGATTTTGTGTTTATCTGATTACACTTGTGGTTGACTTTAAAGATCAGTTCGGAATGGTTGACCCTGATAGACTGTTAAGGCGAAATTATGGAAAACAGGTCACGTGACTTATTCTTGGAACCATTTTTCGCCATTTATATCCTCTTCAGTGATAAAAAAAGTCAAACATTCCGGACACATTCTCATTTCGCATAACAAGCTTAACATTTCGAACCGAAAATCTGAAACAAAACAACAACTTCCGCCACCCCATTTTGATTTCTTTGTTTTATCAGCCTTAAGGTCACGTGACCTTCAAAACACCAAAATACCGATCCTTACATGTTAAGACACATGACTACCGTCTTATTCCAAAGTTATAGGGTATTTCATGCATAAATGACAAAGATAGCTAATTTTGAATGTTTTATCAGAACTGCTCTAAAACCATGCCTTAACATGCTTGAGTTGTATCTAGGAGTTAGATGTTTCTATTTCCAATATGCTAATGAAGTGATGTCACAGAAAGCCTCATTTATTATACACAAACCTGCTAGCAGAGATAAATGACCTTTTATACACATCCATTGTATATTTGGGGCTCGTCAGTATCACTGAGTAACTACCAAATATTTTGTACACATCAACAAGGAGAAAGAAATGGCAGTTAATCGGCCTCCAATGACATCACGTAATTACCATATTTAAAATATCCTAGGCGCAACACTCGAATCAACAAATATATTATTATTTATAAATGATAATAAATTTGGGCTTATAGAAGAAATGGCAGTTAATCGGCCTGCTTTGTGTTGGAATTTTACGTTGTATATCAGCTTTGCTGTAGTCTTCGGACTTTTCATTCGTTATTTTTCATATTTTTGGCTGCATAGGTCCTCACTTCGGATCCAACGTATTTTTACAGGATGTTTGTTCACGGTATTTGCTTATATTTTTTCCAATGACATCACGTAATTACCATATTTAAAATATCCTAGGCGCAACACTCGAATCAAGAAATATTTTATTATTTTTAAATGATAATAAATTTGGGCTTATAGGCACTTTAACACGACCATCTTACTTATATCGTATAACGTATAATCTTACGTATAACTTTGAAAGTGCTTCCCCCAATTTTTATCCTCAGGGTTCCCACGGTCAGGGAAAATAATTTTTTCAAGATCAGGGAATTGTCATGGAATTTAGGATTTGGTCAGAGAAATCCCAAATTTCAATGAAAAATCAGGGAATTTTTATTTACAGGCTTCAGATACTTATTTCAATGTTGCTGTCCCAAAATAGCGATTGGATATTTGGGGAAAATACGAGCGTGTGCTGGAGGTCAGTGACAAATGCTTCTTGGTCAGTGAAAAGTCAGTGAATTTTTTCCTGCAAATGTTTGGGAACCCTGCAGTTCGGGACCAATCAGTACGTATTGGCCTTCCGCTCGGGGGTATGTGGTTTATTCACCGAGCCCTTGGGCGACGCCCTCGGTGAATAAATCACATACTCCCGAGCGTATGGCCGATGAATGGCTTATTTTCACAGTTGTGAGGTTTTCTCATTGATATCTTTCCGTTAATCATTATTTGTCTAGTATGTTGTTGGTTAGGCTTGTCGTTGATATTTATCTGGGTTCTTTCAACAAACGTAGCTTGTAGTATTGTGGGTTGCACTCGTGACACATCACATGCCTTGTTAAAATATTCTCCTTTTCCTTCTCCATGCGCAACGAGAAAATTGGCAATCCCTTTATGTAGGACGACACGAATTTTTACCAAAAATACAATAGAATACAACACAATACAATTCAATACAACAATCAAATTACCGTGTTGTTTTGGTTAGTATGCTAATTTCGAGACAACGCGTGGGTGACGCTAATTAACATACGACAATTGCTTAAAACATAAGTAGAATATTTTATCACCAAATATCTCGTCTAGCACACATGGCCTCACGGTTCTGCGCTAGGTATGTGATCGAAAAGGTGGAGCCGATCATATACCTGGGGTTCGAATCCTACGGGCCATGTGTGGTAGATCGGCTTGTGTGATGGAAAAAGCTCCACCACATCACACAAGTCGTAGCGCGTCTGTCGATGTGGCAGAAGTAGTAGTAAATGTGTTATAATGTCAATACTGGGTCGGGTGCTTGGGTGAAGCTCAAGGGATCTTAAAAGGGACCCACGGGTGCCGGTTGTGCCTCGACCAGTTAGTACAGGATCCAAATAACAGTAGAACGAATACAGTAGAATGAATACAGTAGAACGAATACAGCAGACTGAATACAGTCAAATGCCGGGCCCGGCAATAAAGCAAAAACCTCTCTAGGAACGAAAAGGCGAAGGAAGGAAAAAGGAGAAAGTGTTCCTAGAGAGGTTCTGGCAAAGTCCAGTTTTGCTTTTTGGTTTTATATCGTTTTTTTCGTTATCAGATTTTTTTCTTCTTGTGACCTTAAACTAAATTCTTAAATGGGTATGTATTTGTGCTTGTCATTCTAAAGAATTAGCTCTTTTGGGTTTATATTAAATGAGTTTTTAAAACAATTAGATAATTGATGGGTCTATGATATATACCACTAGTATGGATGATCTTCTTAGATTTCTTGATTCTGAAATTTATGCTAACCTATGTATCAAACCTATCATTCCACAGTTAAATCCCGAGGGAACGTGTCATGAATGTCTATGTCAAATGGAAGTGGTAGGAATCGAATTCGTATGTCCCACATGTGGTCTTGTTTCTGATGTTGAATCATGTAAAGAAACTACTAACATTACTACTAGGTTGCGTATAGTAGGTCCAGATAGCTTTCAATATCAACATGATCTAGACCGTACAAGTCCAAAGAAAAAGGATAACCAAGAATTACGACAACAAACAATTATGCGAGAATTACAGGTATATAACACTGTTTATAAACAAAATTATACCATCTCGTTTCCCACAAACGTATTAGGAATCGTAGCCGACACATTCATTCAAGTAAAAAAAGTTTGTGCTAAACGTGGTTATACTAAGAGAACTATTTTAGCTGCTATTCTTTACCATGCGTGTATACAATGTAATTTCATTCGTTCTAAGAGCGAGGTTGCCAAATTCATGCAACTAAGCAACACATGTATCTATCGTGGAAATGACTTTCTACAATCGTTACGTGCCGATAATAAAATCGATATAGATTTGAATGTTGATCGCATAGTTCCACATATCACAACGACATTTGCTAAACTCGACCCACAGGGAGTACTTAAAAATATCCAACAAATAGTCTATGAGATCGTTTATAAGGCAATAGAAAACAATATAGGTACCAATTCCATACTTCGAACTAAAGTAATTGGGGTAAGCTACGAAGTGCTACGACGTTCAGGATCATATGTATCTCTTATCGATGTTATTAAACGATGTGGTACACATAAGGGTTCGATTACGCGTTTTATTGATGAGTTGCTTTCTTACAATTCACACTTTGAGTCTATCTATATGAGACATGGTCTAACTAGTGATAGAGTTTGATTCATAATTTTTCCCATTTTATGACATATCTTAATCATTTTTTAAAAAGAACGCTCAATTAGAGAAAGAGTACAGTTATACTATGAGGTTACAATAGGTACTACATAAAAAACATCGAAAATATACTATGGCTAATATATTATTCATCCCTATAGAAATATTGACTAAGATCGTAGAGTATGCCGGTGCCACATCATTTACCGCTATTGCTTTGACTTCAAAACATCTAAATGACGCCGCATCTATAGTACACTACAAAAACGTAGATCAAAAGTTTCGTAGACGAGTAGTCCTATTCGGGTTTATGTCTGCTAATAACGATGATGAGAGAGAGAATTTGGCTAGTATATTCAATATTTCCGAGAATGACGTATACGACGACGAATGTGGTATCATAGTAGGATATAGCTATGTCTATAATGGTTTTAAGGTATACTACCATTACGAAGATGACGACGAAACCGAGTATGACTATTATGGGGACGTACTAATCAATGCCTGTAGGAATAATAATTTTGGTATCGTTAAGTGGCTAATTAAGCGCTTCCAGTTCAATATACGAGCTATACACCTCGCCTGTGCATTATGCTACGCATGCGAAAATGGTAATATCGATATCGTTAAGTTTCTCATTAAGAACTCCCAGATCCCCACAGATAGTGATGATAATGGATTCTATGATGATGCATTCGATGCTGGTATGCTATCCAAGGCCAGTAAAAACGGCTTTTTTGACGTTGTTAAGTTGATTATTGAGTACTTTTATACCTACTATTATGATACAGACGCCGACCTCGCACTACGCTATGCTTACGATAATGATCATAGTGATATCGTTAAGTTTCTCGTTGAGCACTTCTTCCAGTATGAACTAGAGAACAAATATTCCGACCTCATACCCATTCAGAATTTAGTTTAAAACCATAAGAAAAAAAAAAAAGAAAAAAAAAAAAAAAAAGAATGAAGAGAGGTGGTATACACAGTTTCTCTTCATTCTTTTTTTCTTTTTTCTTTTATTATAATCTACTGGACTATCTTAAGGTTCTTAAGGTTCTCCAATTCGAAGTTATCCGATTCTACCAATACATCTGGAAGGCAATCCTTAGTATCTTTCATATCTTTCATATCTTTCATATCTTTCATATCTTTCGTATCTTTCATATCTTTCACATCTCGGGCTTTCTTATTGCGAATGATACGACGCTCTGGTGCTCCACACTTCGCACAAAGTCCATAACTCGTACGACAACCGCGACCACACTTCAAACATGGAACGAATATGGTGCTACCTTTTAGTATCTGATAATTGTGTTGAGCACAGTACTCTGAAGTTTTCGAGCTATTCCTTACACATTTCGTATTCTTACCACGCATCAACCAATCGCAAGTCTTTATCTCAGTCATTGTGTGATATATACCTTATGATAGCGTATCTATAATTGTTGTTTTAATTATGACAATATATGGTATAATACCTTATAACCACACGTCTCTAATAGGTGTTAAAATGTAATAAATTCACTATAAACCAAGTGTTCGAATAAATGTTAATATATGCTAATCATTGATGTAATACCTTATAACTACACTACTTTAATAAAACGTATAAATACAATAAATGAACTATAGTAGTAAATAATACCTTATAAACATGTTTCTCTAATAGGGTGTTAAAAAGTAAAAAATACAACAAAAAAATAGTACAACAAAACTGCTCTAATCCGTAAAAAAGCGGTAGAAACCGGTCTCTTAATATAATGTATAAATACGATAAATAACTATAGTATTAAAAAACATGCCGTGTTCTGGCTCACGTTGAATTTTTATTGTATTTTTATGATAACGAACCCGAAGGGTGAGATGTCATAAAAATACAATAAAAATTCAACGTGGGCCAGAACCGGCATGTTATATACTACTTCCTGCATCAGTCTGCGTCATCCTCCATCATCCTGCTTGATACTGGCCCATCCTAATTCATGCTGTCCAATCCTGGCACATCAAGAACAAAAGAACAAAATAATAGAAATAAATAAAAAGAAATAGAAAAAAGAAGAAAGAAATAGAAACACATAAAGAAATGTATAAATGAATAAACAAATAAATAAATACAACGCATCCTCCTCTTTCATCCTACATCATCGTGCATCATCGTGCATCATCCTGCATCATCGTGCATCATGCTGCATCATCCTGCATCATCCTTCATCATCCTGCATAACCCTGCATCATCCTGCTTCATTCTGCATCATCCTGCATCATCCTGCATCATCCTGCATCATCCTGCATCATCCTGCATCAGTCTGCGTCCTCCTCCATCATCCTGCTTGATACTGGCCCATCCTGATTCATGCTGTCCAATCCTGGCACATCAAGAACAAAAGAAAGAAAGAAATAGAAATAAATAAAAAGAAATAGAAAAAAGTAGAAACAAATAGAAAGAAATAGAAATACATAAAGAAATGTGTAAACGAATAAACAAATAAATAAATACAACGCATCCCCCTCTTTCGTCCTACATCATTGTGCATCATCGTGCATCATCCTGCATCATCCTGCATCATCCTGCATCATCCTGCATCATCCTACTTCATCCTGCATCATCCTGCATTATCCTGCATCATCCTGCATTATCCTGCATCATCCTGCATCATCCTGCATCAACCTGCATCAACCTGCATCAACCTGCATCAACCTGCATCAACCTGCATCAACGTGCATCATCCTGCATCATCCTGCATCATCCTGCATCATCCTGCATCATCCTGCATCATCCTGCATCATCCTGCATCATCCTGCATCATCCTGCATCATCCTGCATCATCCTGCATCATCCTGCATCATCCTGCATCATCCTGCATCATCCTGCATCATCCTGCATCATCCTGCATCATCCTGCATCATCCTGCATCATCCTGCATCATCCTGCATCATCCTGCATCATCCTGCATCATCCTGCATCATGCTGCATCATCCTGCATCATCCTTCATCATCCTGCATAACCCTGCATCATCCTGCTTCATTCTGCATCATCCTGCATCATCCTGCATCATCCTGCATCATCCTGCATCATCCTGCATCATCCTGCATCAGTCTGCGTCCTCCTCCATCATCCTGCTTGATACTGGCCCATCCTGATTCATGCTGTCCAATCCTGGCACATCAAGAACAAAAGAAAGAAAGAAATAGAAATAAATAAAAAGAAATAGAAAAAAGTAGAAACAAATAGAAAGAAATAGAAATACATAAAGAAATGTGTAAACGAATAAACAAATAAATAAATACAACGCATCCCCCTCTTTCGTCCTACATCATTGTGCATCATCGTGCATCATCCTGCATCATCCTGCATCATCCTGCATCATCCTGCATCATCCTACTTCATCCTGCATCATCCTGCATTATCCTGCATCATCCTGCATTATCCTGCATCATCCTGCATCATCCTGCATCAACCTGCATCAACCTGCATCAACCTGCATCAACCTGCATCAACGTGCATCATCCTGCATCATCCTGCATCATCCTGCATCATCCTGCATCATCCTGCATCATCCTGCATCATCCTGCATCATCCTGCATCATCCTGCATCATCCTGCATCATCCTGCATCATCCTGCATCATCCTGCATCATCCTGCATCATCCTGCATCATCCTGCATCATCCTGCATCATCCTGCATCATCCTGCATCATCCTGCATCATCCTGCATCATCCTGCATCATCCTGCATCATCCTGCATCATCCTGCATCATCCTGCATCATCCTGCATCATCCTGCATCATCCTGCATCATCGTGCATCATGCTGCATCATCCTGCATCATCCTTCATCATCCTGCATAACCCTGCATCATCCTGCTTCATTCTGCATCATCCTGCATCATCCTGCATCATCCTGCATCATCCTGCATCAGTCTGCGTCCTCCTCCATCATCCTGCTTGATACTGGCCCATCCTGAATCATGCTGTCCAATCCTGGCACATCAAGAACAAAAGAAAGAAAGAAATAGAAAGAAATAAAAAGAAATAGAAAAAAGTGGAAACAAATAGAAAGAAATAGAAATACATAAAGAAATGTGTAAATGAATAAACAAATAAATAAATACAACGCATCCCCCTCTTTCGTCCTACATCATTGTGCATCATCGTGCATCATCCTGTATCATCGTGCATCATCGTGCATCATCGTGCATCATCCTGCATCATCCTGCATCACCCTGCATCATCCTGCATCATCCTGCATCATCCTGCATCATCCTGCATCATCCTGCATCATCCTGCATCAGTCTGCGTCATCCTCCATCATCCTGCTTGATACTGGCCCATCCTGATTCATGCTGTCCAATCCTGGCACATCAAGAACAAAAGAAAGAAAGAAATAGAAATAAATAAAAAGAAATAGAAAAAAGTAGAAAGAAATAGAAAGAAATAGAAATACATAAAGAAATGTGTAAATGAATAAACAAATAAATAAATACAACGCATCCCCCTCTTTCGTCCTACATCATTGTGCATCATCGTGCATCATCCGGCATCATCCTGCATCATCCTGCATCATCCTGCATCATCCTGCATCATCCTGCATCATCCTGCATCATCCTGCATCATCCTGCATCATCCTGCATCATCCTGCATCATCCTGCATCATCCTGCATCATCCTGCATCATCCTGCATCATCCTGCATCAACGTGCATCAACGTGCATCAACCTGCGTCAACGTGCATCAGTCTGCGTCCTCCTCCATCATCCTGCTTGATACTGGCCCATCCTGATTCATGCTGTCCAATCCTGGCACATCAAGAACAAAAGAAAGAAAGAAATAGAAATAAATAAAAAGAAATAGGAAAAAGTAGAAAGAAATAGAAATACATAAAGAAATGTATAAATGAATAAACAAATAAATAAATACAACGCATCCTCCTCTTTCATCCTACATCATCGTGCATCATCGGGCATCATCCTGCATCATCGTGCATCATCCTGCATTATCCTGCATCATCCTTCATCATCCTGCATAACCCTGCATCATCCTGCATCATCCTGCATCATCCTGCATCATCCTGCATCATCCTGCATCATCCTGCATCATCCTGCATCATCCTGCATCATCCTGCATCATCCTGCATCATCCTGCATCATCCTGCATCATCCTGCATCATCCTGCATCATCCTGCATCATCCTGCATCATCCTGCATCATCCTGCATCATCCTGCATCATCCTGCATCATCCTGCATCATCCTGCATCATCCTGCATCATCCTGCATCATCCTGCATCATCCTGCATCATCCTGCATCATCCTGCATCATCCTGCATCATCCTGCATCATCCTGCATCATCCTGCGTCATCCTGCATCATCCTGCATCAACGTGCATCAACCTGCATCAACGTGCATCATCCTGCATCAGTCTGCGTCATCCTCCATCATCCTGCTTGATACTGGCCCATCCTGAATCATGCTGTCCAATCCTGGCACATCAAGAACAAAAGAAAGAAAGAAATATAAATAAATAAAAAGAAATAGGAAAAAGTAGAAAGAAATAGAAATACATAAAGAAATGTATAAATGAATAAACAAATAAATAAATACAACGCATCCTCCTCTTTCATCCTACATCATCGTGCATCATCGTGCATCATCCTGCATCATCGTGCATCATCCTGCATCATCCTGCATCATCCTGCATCATCCTGCATCATCCTGCATCATCCTTCATCATCCTGCATCATCCTGCATCATCCTGCATCATCCTGCATCATCCTGCATCATCCTGCATCATCCTGCATCATCCTGCATCATCCTGCATCATCCTGCATCATCCTGCATCATCCTGCATCATCCTGCATCATCCTGCATCATCCTGCATCATCCTGCATCATCCTGCATCATCCTGCATCATCCTGCATCATCCTGCATCATCCTGCATCATCCTGCATCATCCTGCATCATCCTGCATCATCCTGCATCATCCTGCATCATCCTGCATCATCCTGCATCATCCTGCATCATCCTGCATCATCCTGCATCATCCTGCATCATCCTGCATCATCCTGCATCATCCTGCATCATCCTGCATCATCCTGCATCATCCTGCATCATCCTGCATCATCCTGCATCATCCTGCATCATCCTGCATCAACGTGCATCAACGTGCATCAACCTGCATCAACGTGCATCATCCTGCATCAGTCTGCGTCATCCTCCATCATCCTGCTTGATACTGGCCCATCCTGAATCATGCTGTCCAATCCTGGCACATCAAGAACAAAAGAAAGAAAGAAATATAAATAAATAAAAAGAAATAGGAAAAAGTAGAAAGAAATAGAAATACATAAAGAAATGTATAAATGAATAAACAAATAAATAAATACAACGCATCCTCCTCTTTCATCCTACATCATCCTTCATCATCCTGCATCATCCTGCATCATCCTGCATCATCCTGCATCATCCTGCATCATCCTGCATCATCCTGCATCATCCTGCATCATCCTGCATCATCCTGCATCATCCTGCATCATCCTGCATCATCCTGCATCATCCTGCATCATCCTGCATCATCCTGCATCATCCTGCATCATCCTGCATCATCCTGCATCATCCTGCATCATCCTGCATCATCCTGCATCATCCTGCATCATCCTGCATCATCCTGCATCATCCTGCATCATCCTGCATCATCCTGCATCATCCTGCATCATCCTGCATCATCCTGCATCATCCTGCATCATCCTGCATCATCCTGCATCATCCTGCATCATCCTGCATCATCCTGCATCATCCTGCATCATCCTGCATCATCCTGCATCATCCTGCATCATCCTGCATCATCCTGCATCATCCTGCATCATCCTGCATCATCCTGCATCAACGTGCATCAACCTGCGTCAACGTGCATCAGTCTGCGTCATCCTCCATCATCCTGCTTGATACTGGCCCATCCTGAATCATGCTGTCCAATCCTGGCACATCAAGAACAAAAGAAAGAAAGAAATAGAAATAAATAAAAAGAAATAGGAAAAAGTAGAAAGAAATAGAAATACATAAAGAAATGTATAAATGAATAAACAAATAAATAAATACAACGCATCCTCCTCTTTCATCCTACATCATCGTGCATCATCGTGCATCATCCTGCATCATCGTGCATCATCCTGCATTATCCTGCATCATCCTGCATCATCCTGCATCATCCTGCATCAGTCTGCGTCCTCCTCCATCATCCTGCTTGATACTGGCCCATCCTGATTCATGCTGTCCAATCCTGGCACATCAAGAACAAAAGAAAGAAAGAAATAGAAATAAATAAAAAGAAATAGAAAAAAGTGGAAAGAAATAGAAAGAAATAGAAATACATAAAGAAATGTGTAAATGAATAAACAAATAAATAAATACAAGGCATCCCCCTCTTTCGTCCTACATCATTGTGCATCATCGTGCATCATCCTGTATCATCGTGCATCATCGTGCATCATCGTGCATCATCGTGCATCATCGTGCATCATCCTGCATCATCCTGCATCATTCTGCATCATCCTGCATCATCCTGCATCATCCTGCATCATCCTGCATCATCCTGCATCAGTCTGCGTCCTCCTGCATCATCCTGCATCATCCTGCATCATCCTGCATCATCCTGCATCATCCTGCATCATCCTGCATCATCCTGCATCATCCTGCATCATCCTGCATCATCCTGCATCATCCTGCATCATCCTGCATCAACGTGCATCAACCTGCATCAGTCTGCGTCATCCTCCATCATTCTGCTTGATACTGGCCCATCCTGAATCATGCTGTCCAATCCTGGCACATCAAGAACAAAAGAAATAAATAAATAGAAATAAATAAAAAGAAATAGGAAAAAGTAGAAAGAAATAGAAATACATAAAGAAATGTATAAATGAATAAACAAATAAATAAATACAACGCATCCTCCTCTTTCATCCTACATCATCGTGCATCATCGTGCATCATCCTGCATCATCGTGCATCATCCTGCATTATCCTGCATCATCCTTCATCATCCTGCATAACCCTGCATCATCCTGCTTCATTCTGCATCATCCTGCATCATCCTGCATCATCCTGCATCATCCTGCTTCATCCTGCATCATCCTGCCTCAGTCTGCGTCCTCCTCCATCATCCTGCTTGATACTGGCCCATCCTGATTCATGCTGTCCAATCCTGGCACATCAAGAACAAAAGAAAGAAAGAAATAGAAATAAATAAAAAGAAATAGAAAAAAGTGGAAAGAAATAGAAAGAAATAGAAATACATAAAGAAATGTGTAAATGAATAAACAAATAAATAAATACAACGCATCCCCCTCTTTCGTCCTACATCATTGTGCATCATCGTGCATCATCCTGCATCATCCTGCATCATCCTGCATCATCCTGCATCAGTCTGCGTCATCCTCCATCATCCTGCTTGATACTGGCCCATCCTGATTCATGCTGTCCAATCCTGGCACATCAAGAACAAAAGAAAGAAAGAAATAGAAATAAATAAAAAGAAATAGGAAAAAGTAGAAAGAAATAGAAATACATAAAGAAATGTATAAATGAATAAACAAATAAATAAATACAACGCATCCTCCTCTTTCATCCTACATCATCGTGCATCATCGTGCATCATCCTGCATCATCGTGCATCATCCTGCATTATCCTGCATCATCCTTCATCATCCTGCATAACCCTGCATCATCCTGCTTCATTCTGCATCATCCTGCATCATCCTGCATCATCCTGCATCATCCTGCATCATCCTGCATCATCCTGCATCATCCTGCATCATCCTGCATCATCCTGCATCATCCTGCATCATCCTGCATCATCCTGCATCATCCTGCATCATCCTGCATCATCCTGCATCATCCTGCATCATCCTGCATCATCCTGCATCATCCTGCATCATCCTGCATCATCCTGCATCATCCTGCGTCATCCTGCATCATCCTGCATCAACGTGCATCAACGTGCATCAACCTGCGTCAACGTGCATCAGTCTGCGTCATCCTCCATCATCCTGCTTGATACTGGCCCATCCTGAATCATGCTGTCCAATCCTGGCACATCAAGAACAAAAGAAAGAAAGAAATAGAAATAAATAAAAAGAAATAGAAAAAAGTGGAAAGAAATAGAAAGAAATAGAAATACATAAAGAAATGTGTAAATGAATAAACAAATAAATAAATACAACGCATCCCCCTCTTTCGTCCTACATCATTGTGCATCATCGTGCATCATCCTGTATCATCGTGCATCATCGTGCATCATCGTGCATCATCGTGCATCATCGTGCATCATCCTGCATCATCCTGCATCATCCTGCATCATCCTGCATCATCCTGCTTCATCCTGCATCATCCTGCATCATCCTGCATCAGTCTGCGTCCTCCTCCATCATCCTGCTTGATACTGGCCCATCCTGATTCATGCTGTCCAATCCTGGCACATCAAGAACAAAAGAAAGAAAGAAATAGAAATAAATAAAAAGAAATAGTAAAAAGTAGAAAGAAATAGAAATACATAAAGAAATGTATAAATGAATAAACAAATAAATAAATACAACGCATCCTCCTCTTTCAACCTACATCATCGTGCATCATCGTGCATCATCCTGCATCATCGTGCATCATCCTGCATTATCCTGCATCATCCTTCATCATCCTGCATAACCCTGCATCATCCTGCTTCATTCTGCATCATCCTGCATCATCCTGCATCATCCTGCATCATCCTGCATCATCCTGCATCATCCTGCATCATCCTGCATCATCCTGCATCAGTCTGCGTCCTCCTCCATCATCCTGCTTGATACTGGCCCATCCTGATTCATGCTGTCCAATCCTGGCACATCAAGAACAAAAGAAAGAAATAAATAGAAATAAATAAAAAGAAATAGAAAAAAGTGGAAAGAAATAGAAAGAAATAGAAATACATAAAGAAATGTGTAAATGAATAAACAAATAAATAAATACAACGCATCCCCCTCTTTCGTCCTACATCATCCTGCATCATCCTGCATCATCCTGCATCATCCTGCATCATCCTGCATCATCCTGCATCATCCTGCATCATCCTGCATCATCCTGCATCATCCTGCATCATCCTGCATCATCCTGCATCATCCTGCATCATCCTGCATCATCCTGCATCATCCTGCATCATCCTGCATCATCCTGCATCATCCTGCATCATCCTGCATCATCCTGCATCATCCTGCATCAACGTGCATCAACGTGCATCAACCTGCGTCAACGTGCATCAGTCTGCGTCATCCTCCATCATCCTGCTTGATACTGGCCCATCCTGAATCATGCTGTCCAATCCTGGCACATCAAGAACAAAAGAAAGAAAGAAATAGAAATAAATAAAAAGAAATAGGATAAAGTAGAAAGAAATAGAAATACATAAAGAAATGTATAAATGAATAAACAAATAAATAAATACAACGCATCCTCCTCTTTCATCCTACATCATCGTGCATCATCGGGCATCATCCTGCATCATCGTGCATCATCCTGCATTATCCTGCATCATCCTTCATCATCCTGCATAACCCTGCATCATCCTGCATCATCCTGCATCATCCTGCATCATCCTGCATCATCCTGCATCATCCTGCATCATCCTGCATCATCCTGCATCATCCTGCATCATCCTGCATCATCCTGCATCATCCTGCATCATCCTGCATCATCCTGCATCATCCTGCATCATCCTGCATCATCCTGCATCATCCTGCATCATCCTGCATCATCCTGCATCATCCTGCATCATCCTGCATCATCCTGCATCATCCTGCGTCATCCTGCATCATCCTGCATCAACGTGCATCAACCTGCATCAACGTGCATCATCCTGCATCAGTCTGCGTCATCCTCCATCATCCTGCTTGATACTGGCCCATCCTGAATCATGCTGTCCAATCCTGGCACATCAAGAACAAAAGAAAGAAAGAAATAGAAATAAATAAAAAGAAATAGGATAAAGTAGAAAGAAATAGAAATACATAAAGAAATGTATAAATGAATAAACAAATAAATAAATACAACGCATCCTCCTCTTTCATCCTACATCATCGTGCATCATCGGGCATCATCCTGCATCATCGTGCATCATCCTGCATTATCCTGCATCATCCTTCATCATCCTGCATAACCCTGCATCATCCTGCATCATCCTGCATCATCCTGCATCATCCTGCATCATCCTGCATCATCCTGCATCATCCTGCATCATCCTGCATCATCCTGCATCATCCTGCATCATCCTGCATCATCCTGCATCATCCTGCATCATCCTGCATCATCCTGCATCATCCTGCATCATCCTGCATCATCCTGCATCATCCTGCATCATCCTGCATCATCCTGCATCATCCTGCATCATCCTGCATCATCCTGCATCATCCTGCATCATCCTGCATCATCCTGCATCATCCTGCATCATCCTGCGTCATCCTGCATCATCCTGCATCAACGTGCATCAACCTGCATCAACGTGCATCATCCTGCATCAGTCTGCGTCATCCTCCATCATCCTGCTTGATACTGGCCCATCCTGAATCATGCTGTCCAATCCTGGCACATCAAGAACAAAAGAAAGAAAGAAATAGAAATAAATAAAAAGAAATAGAAAAAAGTGGAAAGAAATAGAAAGAAATAGAAATACATAAAGAAATGTGTAAATGAATAAACAAATAAATAAATACAACGCATCCCCCTCTTTCGTCCTACATCATTGTGCATCATCGTGCATCATCCTGTATCATCGTGCATCATCGTGCATCATCGTGCATCATCGTGCATCATCGTGCATCATGCTGCATCATCCTGCATCATCCTGCATCATCCTGCATCATCCTGCATCATCCTGCATCATCCTGCATCAGTCTGCGTCATCCTCCATCATCCTGCTTGATACTGGCCCATCCTGATTCATGCTGTCCAATCCTGGCACATCAAGAACAAAAGAAAGAAAGAAATAGAAATAAATAAAAAGAAATAGAAAAAAGTAGAAAGAAATAGAAAGAAATAGAAATACATAAAGAAATGTGTAAATGAATAAACAAATAAAAAAATACAACGCATCACCCTCTTTCGTCCTACATCATTGTGCATGATCGTGCATCATCCTGCATGATCGTGCATCATCCTGCATCATCCTGCATCATCCTGCATCATCCTGCATCATCCTGCATCATCCTGTTTCATCCTGCATCATCCTGCATCATCCTGCATCATCCTGCATCATCCTGCATCATCCTGCATCATCCTGCATCATCCTGCATCATCCTGCATCATCCTGCATCATCCTGCATCATCCTGCATCATCCTGCATCATCCTGCATCATCCTGCATCATCCTGCATCATCCTGCATCATCCTGCATCATCCTGCATCATCCTGCATCATCCTGCATCATCCTGCATCATCCCTGCATCATCCTGCATCCTGCATCCTGCATCATCCTGCATCAACGTGCATCAACCTGCATCAACGTGCATCATCCTGCATCAGTCTGCGTCCTCCTCCATCATCCTGCTTGATACTGGCCCATCCTGATTCATGCTGTCCAATCCTGGCACATCAAGAACAAAAGAAAGAAAGAAATAGAAATAAATAAAAAGAAATAGGAAAAAGTAGAAAGAAATAGAAATACATAAAGAAATGTATAAATGAATAAACAAATAAATAAATACAACGCATCCTCCTCTTTCATCCTACATCATCGTGCATCATCGGGCATCATCCTGCATCATCGTGCATCATCCTGCATTATCCTGCATCATCCTTCATCATCCTGCATAACCCTGCATCATCCTGCATCATCCTGCATCATCCTGCATCATCCTGCATCATCCTGCATCATCCTGCATCATCCTGCATCATCCTGCATCATCCTGCATCATCCTGCATCATCCTGCATCATCCTGCATCATCCTGCATCATCCTGCATCATCCTGCATCATCCTGCATCATCCTGCATCATCCTGCATCATCCTGCATCATCCTGCATCATCCTGCATCATCCTGCATCATCCTGCATCATCCTGCATCATCCTGCATCATCCTGCATCATCCTGCATCATCCTGGCATCATCCTGCATCATCCTGCATCATCCTGCATCATCCTGCATCATCCTGCATCATCCTGCATCATCGTGCATCATCGTGCATCATCCTGCATCATCGTGCATCATCCTGCATCATCCTGCATCATCCTGCATCATCCTGCATCATCCTGCATCATCCTTCATCATCCTGCATCATCCTGCATCATCCTGCATCATCCTGCATCATCCTGCATCATCCTGCATCATCCTGCATCATCCTGCATCATCCTGCATCATCCTGCATCATCCTGCATCATCCTGCATCATCCTGCATCATCCTGCATCATCCTGCATCATCCTGCATCATCCTGCATCATCCTGCATCATCCTGCATCATCCTGCATCATCCTG
The DNA here is from genome assembly GCA_030867875.1 of Actinernus sp. WN-2022. NCBI lineage: Eukaryota > Metazoa > Cnidaria > Anthozoa > Actiniaria > Actinernidae > Actinernus > Actinernus sp. WN-2022. The sequence continues at coordinate 127,420,843 of JAOWCC010001589.1, forward strand.
CATCATCCTGCATCATCCTGCATCATCCTGCATCATCCTGCATCATCCTGCATCATCCTGCATCATCCTGCATCATCCTGCATCATCCTGCATCATCCTGCATCATCCTGCATCATCCTGCATCATCCTGCATCATCCTGCATCATCCTGCATCATCCTGCATCAACGTGCATCAACGTGCATCAACCTGCGTCAACGTGCATCAGTCTGCGTCATCCTCCATCATCCTGCTTGATACTGGCCCATCCTGAATCATGCTGTCCAATCCTGGCACATCAAGAACAAAAGAAAGAAAGAAATAGAAATAAATAAAAAGAAATAGAAAAAAGTAGAAAGAAATAGAAAGAAATAGAAATACATAAAGAAATGTGTAAATGAATAAACAAATAAATAAATACAACGCATCCCCCTCTTTCGTCCTACATCATTGTGCATCATCGTGCATCATCCGGCATCATCCTGCATCATCCTGCATCATCCTGCATCATCCTGCATCATCCTGCATCATCCTGCATCATCCTGCATCATCCTGCATCATCCTGCATCATCCTGCATCATCCTGCATCATCCTGCATCATCCTGCATCATCCTGCATCAACGTGCATCAACGTGCATCAACCTGCGTCAACGTGCATCAGTCTGCGTCATCCTCCATCATCCTGCTTGATACTGGCCCATCCTGATTCATGCTGTCCAATCCTGGCACATCAAGAACAAAAGAAAGAAAGAAATAGAAATAAATAAAAAGAAATAGTAAAAAGTAGAAAGAAATAGAAATACATAAAGAAATGTATAAATGAATAAACAAATAAATAAATACAACGCATCCTCCTCTTTCAACCTACATCATCGTGCATCATCGTGCATCATCCTGCATCATCGTGCATCATCCTGCATTATCCTGCATCATCCTTCATCATCCTGCATAACCCTGCATCATCCTGCTTCATTCTGCATCATCCTGCATCATCCTGCATCATCCTGCATCATCCTGCATCATCCTGCATCATCCTGCATCATCCTGCATCATCCTGCATCAGTCTGCGTCCTCCTCCATCATCCTGCTTGATACTGGCCCATCCTGATTCATGCTGTCCAATCCTGGCACATCAAGAACAAAAGAAAGAAATAAATAGAAATAAATAAAAAGAAATAGAAAAAAGTGGAAAGAAATAGAAAGAAATAGAAATACATAAAGAAATGTGTAAATGAATAAACAAATAAATAAATACAACGCATCCCCCTCTTTCATCCTGCATCATCCTGCATCATCCTGCATCATCCTGCATCATCCTGCATCATCCTGCATCATCCTGCATCATCCTGCATCATCCTGCATCATCCTGCATCATCCTGCATCATCCTGCATCATCCTGCATCATCCTGCATCATCCTGCATCATCCTGCATCATCCTGCATCATCCTGCATCATCCTGCATCATCCTGCATCATCCTGCATCATCCTGCATCATCCTGCATCATCCTGCATCAACGTGCATCAACGTGCATCAACCTGCGTCAACGTGCATCAGTCTGCGTCATCCTCCATCATCCTGCTTGATACTGGCCCATCCTGAATCATGCTGTCCAATCCTGGCACATCAAGAACAAAAGAAAGAAAGAAATAGAAAGAAATAAAAAGAAATAGAAAAAAGTAGAAAGAAATAGAAAGAAATAGAAAGAAATAGAAATACATAAAGAAATTTGTAAATGAATAAACAAATAAATAAATACAATGCATCCTCCTCTTTCGTCCTACATCATCGTGCATCATCGTGCATCATCCTGCATCATCCTGCATCATCCTGCATCATCCTGCATCATCCTGCATCATCCTGCATCATCCTGCATGATCCTGCATCATCCTGCATCATCCTGAATCATCCTGCATCACCCTGCATCATCCTGCATCATCCTGCATCATCCTGCAACATCCTGCATCATCCTGCATCATCCTGCATCAACGTGCATCATCCTGCATCAGTATGCGTCATCCTCCATCATCCTGCTTGATACTGGCCCATCCTGAATCATGCTGTCCAATCCTGGCACATCAAGAACAAAAGAAAGAAAGAAATAGAAAAAAATAAAAATAAATAGGAAAAAAGTAGAAAGAAATAGAAAGAAATAGAAAGAAATAGAAATACATAAAGAAATTTGTAAATGAATAAACAAATAAATAAATACAACGCATCCTCCTCTTTCATCCTACATCATCGTGCATAATCGTGCATCATCCTGCATCATCCTGCATCATCCTGCATCATCTTGCATCATCGTGCATCATCCTGCATCATCGTGTATCATCCTGCATCATCCTGCATCATCCTGCATCATCCTGCATCATCCTGCATCATCCTGCATCATCCTGCATCATCCTGCATCATCCTGCATCATCCTGCATCATCCTGCATCATCCTGCATCATCCTGCATCATCCTGCATCATCCTGCATCATCCTGCATCATCCTGCATCATCCTGCATCATCCTGCATCATCCTGCATCATCCTGCGTCAACGTGCATCAGTCTGCGTCATCCTCCATCATCCTGCTTGATACTGGCCCATCCTGAATCATGCTGTCCAATCCTGGCACATCAAGAACAAAAGAAAGAAAGAAATAGAAAGAAATAAAAAGAAATAGAAAAAAGTAGAAAGAAATAGAAAGAAATAGAAAGAAATAGAAATACATAAAGAAATTTGTAAATGAATAAACAAATAAATAAATACAATGCATCCTCCTCTTTCGTCCTACATCATCGTGCATCATCGTGCATCATCCTGCATCATCCTGCATCATCCTGCATCATCGTGCATCATCCTGCATCATCCTGCATCATCCTGCATCATCCTGCATCATCCTGCATCATCCTGAATCATCCTGCATCACCCTGCATCATCCTGCATCATCCTGCATCATCCTGCAACATCCTGCATCATCCTGCATCATCCTGCATCAACGTGCATCATCCTGCATCAGTATGCGTCATCCTCCATCATCCTGCTTGATACTGGCCCATCCTGAATCATGCTGTCCAATCCTGGCACATCAAGAACAAAAGAAAGAAAGAAATAGAAAAAAATAAAAAAAAATAGGAAAAAAGTAGAAAGAAATAGAAAGAAATAGAAAGAAATAGAAATACATAAAGAAATTTGTAAATGAATAAACAAATAAATAAATACAACGCATCCTCCTCTTTCATCCTACATCATCGTGCATAATCGTGCATCATCCTGCATCATCCTGCATCATCCTGCATCATCTTGCATCATCGTGCATCATCCTGCATCATCGTGTATCATCCTGCATCATCCTGCATCATCCTGCATCATCCTGCATCATCCTGCATCATCCTGCATCATCCTGCATCATCCTGCATCATCCTGCATCAACGTGCATCATCCTGCATCAGTATGCGTCATCCTCCATCATCCTGCTTGATACTGGCCCATCCTGAATCATGCTGTCCAATCCTGGCACATCAAGAACAAAAGAAAGAAAGAAATAGAAAAAAAAAAAAAATAGGAAAAAGTAGAAAGAAATAGAAAGAAATAGAAAGAAATAGAAATACATAAAGAAATTTGTAAATGAATAAACAAATAAATAAATACAACGCATCCTCCTCTTTCGTCCTACATCATCGTGCATCATCGTGCATCATCCTGCATCATCCTGCATCATCCTGCATCATCGTGCACCATCCTGCATCATCCTGCATCATCCTGCATGATCCTGCATCATCCTGCATCATCCTGCATCATCCTGCATCACCCTGCATCATCCTGCATCATCCTGCATCATCCTGCATCAGTCTGCGTTATCCTCCATCATCCTGCTTCATACTGGCCCATCGTGATTCATGCTGTCCAATCCTGGCTCATCACGAACTAAAGAAAGAACGAAATAGAAATAAATAAAAAGAAATAGGAAAAAGTAGAAAGAAATAGAAAGAAATAGAAATAAATACATAAAGAAATTTGTAAATGAATAAACAAATAAATAAAAACATAGGATCCTCCTCTTTCATCCTACATCATCGTGCATGATCGTGCATCATCCTGCATCATCCTGCATCATCCTGCATCATCCTGCATCATCCTGCATCATCCTGCATTATCCTGCATCATCCTGCATCATCCTGCATCATCCTGCATCATCCTGCATCATCCTGCATATTCGTGCATCATCCTGCATCATCCTGCATCATCCTGCATCATCCTGCATCATCCTGCATCATCCTGCATCATCCTGCATCATCCTCCATCATCCTGCATTATCCTGCATCATCCTGCATCATCGTGCATCATCTTGCATCATCCTGCATCATCTTGCATCATCCTGCATCATCCTACATCATCCTGCATTATCCTGCATCATCCTGCATCATCCTGCATCAACCTGCATCAACGTGCATCATCCTGCATCATCCTGCATCAGTCTGCGTCATCCTCCATCATCCTGCTTGATACTGGCCCATCCTGATACATGCTGTCCAATCCTGGCACATCAAGAACAAAAGAAAAAAAATATAGAAATAAATAAAAAGAAATAGAAAAAAGTAGAAAGAAATAGAAATACATAAAGAAATGTATAAATGAATAAACAAATAAATAAATACAACGCATCCTCCCCTTTCATCCTACATCATCGTGCATCATCCTGCATCATCCTGCATCATCGTGCATCATCCTGGATTATCCTGCATCATCCTTCATCATCCTGCATAACCCTGCAACATCCTGCTTCATTCTGCATCATCCTGCATCATTCTGCATCATCCTGCATCATCCTGCATCATCCTGCATCATCCTGCATCATCCTGCATCATCCTGCATCAGTCTGCGTCCTCCTCCATCATCCTGCTTGATACTGGCCCATCCTGAATCATGCTGTCCAATCCTGGCACATCAAGAACAAAAGAAAGAAAGAAATATAAATAAATAAAAAGAAATAGGAAAAAGTAGAAAGAAATAGAAAGAAATAGAAAGAAATAGAAAGAAATAGAAATACATAAAGAAATTTGTAAATGAATAAACAAATAAATAAATACAACGCATCCTCCTCTTTCATCCTACATCATCGTGCATCATCCTGCATCATCCTGCATCATCCTGCATCATTCTGCATCATCCTGCATCATCCTGCATCATCCTGCATCATCCTGCATCATCCAGCATCATCCTGCATCATCCTGCCTCATCCTGCCTCATCCTGCATCATCCTGCATCATCCTGCCTCATCCTGCCTCATCCTGCATCATCCTGCCTCATCCTGCATCATCCTGCATCATCCTGCATCATCCTGCATCATCCTGCATCATCCTGCATCATCCTGCATCATCCTGCATCATCCTGCATCATCCTGCATCATCCTGCATCATCCTGCATCATCCTGCATCATCCTGCATCATCCTGCATCATCCTGCATCAACGTGCATCAACCTGCATCAACGTGCATCATCCCGCATCAGTCTGCGTCATGCTCCATCATCCTGCTTCATACTGGCCCATCGTGATTCATGCTGTCCAATCCTGGCACATCACGAACTAAAGAAAGAAATAAATAAAAAGAAATAGAAAAAAGTAGAAAGAAATAGAAATACATAAAGAAATGTATAAATGAATAAACAAATAAATAAATACAACGCATCCTCCTCTTTCATCCTACATCATCGTGCATCATCCTGCATCATCCTGCATCATCGTGCATCATCCTGCATTATCCTGCATCATCCTTCATCATCCTGCATAACCCTGCAACATCCTGCTTCATTCTGCATCATCCTGCATCATTCTGCATCATCCTGCATCATCCTGCATCATCCTGCATCATCCTGCATCATCCTGCATCATCCTGCATCAGTCTGCGTCCTCCTCCATCATCCTGCTTGATACTGGCCCATCCTGAATCATGCTGTCCAATCCTGGCACATCAAGAACAAAAGAAAGAAAGAAATAGAAATAAATAAAAAGAAATAGGAAAAAGTAGAAAGAAATAGAAAGAAATAGAAAGAAATGGAAAGAAATAGAAATACATAAAGAAATTTGTAAATGAATAAACAAATAAATAAATACAACGCATCCTCCTCTTTCATCCTACATCATCGTGCATCATCCTGCATCATCCTGCATCATCCTGCATCATCCTGCATCATCCTGCATCATCCTGCATCATCCTGCATAACCCTGCATCATCCTGCTTCATTCTGCATCATCGTGCATCATCCTGCATCATCCTGCATCATCCTGCATCATCCTGCATCATCCTGCATCAACGTGCATCAACCTGCATCAACGTGCATCATCCCGCATCAGTCTGCGTCATGCTCCATCATCCTGCTTCATACTGGCCCATCGTGATTCATGCTGTCCAATCCTGGCACATCACGAACTAAAGAAAGAAAGAAATAGAAAGAAATAAAAAGAAATAGGAAAACTTAGTAAGACATAGAAAGAAATAGAAAGAAATAGAAATACATAAAGAAATTTGTAAATGAATAAACAAATAAATAAATACAACGCATCCTCCTCTTTCATCCTACATCATCGTGCATCATCCTGCATCATCCTGCATCATCGTGCATCATCCTGCATTATCCTGCATCATCCTTCATCATCCTGCATAACCCTGCAACATCCTGCTTCATTCTGCATCATCCTGCATCATTCTGCATCATCCTGCATCATCCTGCATCATCCTGCATCATCCTGCATCATCCTGCATCAGTCTGCGTCCTCCTCCATCATCCTGCTTGATACTGGCCCATCCTGAATCATGCTGTCCAATCCTGGCACATCAAGAACAAAAGAAAGAAAGAAATAGAAATAAATAAAAAGAAATAGGAAAAAGTAGAAAGAAATAGAAAGAAATAGAAAGAAATAGAAAGAAATAGAAATACATAAAGAAATTTGTAAATGAATAAACAAATAAATAAATACAACGCATCCTCCTCTTTCATCCTACATCATCGTGCATCATCCTGCATCATCCTGCATCATCCTGCATCATCCTGCATCATCCTGCATCATCCTGCATCATCCTGCATAACCCTGCATCATCCTGCTTCATTCTGCATCATCGTGCATCATCCTGCATCATCCTGCATCATCCTGCATCATCCTGCATCATCCTGCATCAACGTGCATCAACCTGCATCAACGTGCATCATCCCGCATCAGTCTGCGTCATGCTCCATCATCCTGCTTCATACTGGCCCATCGTGATTCATGCTGTCCAATCCTGGCACATCACGAACTAAAGAAAGAAAGAAATAGAAAGAAATAAAAAGAAATAGGAAAACTTAGTAAGACATAGAAAGAAATAGAAAGAAATAGAAATACATAAAGAAATTTGTAAATGAATAAACAAATAAATAAATACAACGCATCCTCCTCTTTCATCCTACATCATCGTGCATCATCCTGCATCATCCTGCATCATCGTGCATCATCCTGCATTATCCTGCATCATCCTTCATCATCCTGCATAACCCTGCAACATCCTGCTTCATTCTGCATCATCCTGCATCATTCTGCATCATCCTGCATCATCCTGCATCATCCTGCATCATCCTGCATCATCCTGCATCAGTCTGCGTCCTCCTCCATCATCCTGCTTGATACTGGCCCATCCTGAATCATGCTGTCCAATCCTGGCACATCAAGAACAAAAGAAAGAAAGAAATAGAAATAAATAAAAAGAAATAGGAAAAAGTAGAAAGAAATAGAAAGAAATAGAAAGAAATAGAAAGAAATAGAAATACATAAAGAAATTTGTAAATGAATAAACAAATAAATAAATACAACGCATCCTCCTCTTTCATCCTACATCATCGTGCATCATCCTGCATCATCCTGCATCATCCTGCATCATTCTGCATCATCCTGCATCATCCTGCATCATCCTGCATCATCCTGCATCATCCTGCATCATCCTGCATCATCCTGCCTCATCCTGCCTCATCCTGCATCATCCTGCATCATCCTGCCTCATCCTGCCTCATCCTGCCTCATCCTGCCTCATCCTGCATCATCCTGCATCATCCTGCATCATCCTGCATCATCCTGCATCATCCTGCATCATCCTGCATCATCCTGCATCATCCTGCATCATCCTGCATCATCCTGCATCATCCTGCATCATCCTGCATCATCCTGCATCATCCTGCATCATCCTGCATCATCCTGCATCATCCTGCATCATCCTGCATCATCCTGCATCATCCTGCATCAACGTGCATCAACCTGCATCAACGTGCATCATCCCGCATCAGTCTGCGTCATGCTCCATCATCCTGCTTCATACTGGCCCATCGTGATTCATGCTGTCCAATCCTGGCACATCACGAACTAAAGAAAGAAATAAATAAAAAGAAATAGAAAAAAGTAGAAAGAAATAGAAATACATAAAGAAATGTATAAATGAATAAACAAATAAATAAATACAACGCATCCTCCTCTTTCATCCTACATCATCGTGCATCATCCTGCATCATCCTGCATCATCGTGCATCATCCTGCATCATCCTGCATCATCCTGCATCATCCTGCATCATCCTGCATCATCCTGCATCATCCTGCATCATCCTGCATCATCCTGCATCATCCTGCATCATCCTGCATCATCCTGCATCATCCTGCATCATCCTGCATCAACGTGCATCAACCTGCATCAACGTGCATCATCCCGCATCAGTCTGCGTCATGCTCCATCATCCTGCTTCATACTGGCCCATCGTGATTCATGCTGTCCAATCCTGGCACATCACGAACTAAAGAAAGAAATAAATAAAAAGAAATAGAAAAAAGTAGAAAGAAATAGAAATACATAAAGAAATGTATAAATGAATAAACAAATAAATAAATACAACGCATCCTCCTCTTTCATCCTACATCATCGTGCATCATCCTGCATCATCCTGCATCATCGTGCATCATCCTGCATTACCCTGCATCATCCTTCATCATCCTGCATAACCCTGCAACATCCTGCTTCATTCTGCATCATCCTGCATCATTCTGCATCATCCTGCATCATCCTGCATCATCCTGCATCATCCTGCATCATCCTGCATCATCCTGCATCAGTCTGCGTCCTCCTCCATCATCCTGCTTGATACTGGCCCATCCTGAATCATGCTGTCCAATCCTGGCACATCAAGAACAAAAGAAAGAAAGAAATAGAAATAAATAAAAAGAAATAGGAAAAAGTAGAAAGAAATAGAAAGAAATAGAAAGAAATGGAAAGAAATAGAAATACATAAAGAAATTTGTAAATGAATAAACAAATAAATAAATACAACGCATCCTCCTCTTTCATCCTACATCATCGTGCATCATCCTGCATCATCCTGCATCATCCTGCATCATCCTGCATCATCCTGCATCATCCTGCATCATCCTGCATCATCCTGCATCATCCTGCATCATCCTGCCTCATCCTGCATCATCCTGCATCATCCTGCATCATCCTGCATCATCCTGCATCATCCTGCATCATCCTGCATCATCCTGCATCATCCTGCATCATCCTGCATCATCCTGCATCATCCTGCATCATCCTGCATCATCCTGCATCATCGTGCATCATCCTGCATCATCCTGCATCATCCTGCATCATCCTGCATCATCCTGCATCAACGTGCATCAACCTGCATCAACGTGCATCATCCCGCATCAGTCTGCGTCATGCTCCATCATCCTGCTTCATACTGGCCCATCGTGATTCATGCTGTCCAATCCTGGCACATCACGAACTAAAGAAAGAAAGAAATAGAAAGAAATAAAAAGAAATAGGAAAACTTAGTAAGACATAGAAAGAAATAGAAAGAAATAGAAATACATAAAGAAATTTGTAAATGAATAAACAAATAAATAAATACAACGCATCCTCCTCTTTCATCCTACATCATCGTGCATCATCCTGCATCATCCTGCATCATCGTGCATCATCCTGCATTATCCTGCATCATCCTTCATCATCCTGCATAACCCTGCAACATCCTGCTTCATTCTGCATCATCCTGCATCATTCTGCATCATCCTGCATCATCCTGCATCATCCTGCATCATCCTGCATCATCCTGCATCAGTCTGCGTCCTCCTCCATCATCCTGCTTGATACTGGCCCATCCTGAATCATGCTGTCCAATCCTGGCACATCAAGAACAAAAGAAAGAAAGAAATAGAAATAAATAAAAAGAAATAGGAAAAAGTAGAAAGAAATAGAAAGAAATAGAAAGAAATAGAAAGAAATAGAAATACATAAAGAAATTTGTAAATGAATAAACAAATAAATAAATACAACGCATCCTCCTCTTTCATCCTACATCATCGTGCATCATCCTGCATCATCCTGCATCATCCTGCATCATTCTGCATCATCCTGCATCATCCTGCATCATCCTGCATCATCCTGCATCATCCTGCATCATCCTGCATCATCCTGCCTCATCCTGCCTCATCCTGCATCATCCTGCATCATCCTGCCTCATCCTGCCTCATCCTGCATCATCCTGCCTCATCCTGCATCATCCTGCATCATCCTGCATCATCCTGCATCATCCTGCATCATCCTGCATCATCCTGCATCATCCTGCATCATCCTGCATCATCCTGCATCATCCTGCATCATCCTGCATCATCCTGCATCATCCTGCATCATCCTGCATCATCCTGCATCATCCTGCATCATCCTGCATCAACGTGCATCAACCTGCATCAACGTGCATCATCCCGCATCAGTCTGCGTCATGCTCCATCATCCTGCTTCATACTGGCCCATCGTGATTCATGCTGTCCAATCCTGGCACATCACGAACTAAAGAAAGAAATAAATAAAAAGAAATAGAAAAAAGTAGAAAGAAATAGAAATACATAAAGAAATGTATAAATGAATAAACAAATAAATAAATACAACGCATCCTCCTCTTTCATCCTACATCATCGTGCATCATCCTGCATCATCCTGCATCATCGTGCATCATCCTGCATTATCCTGCATCATCCTTCATCATCCTGCATAACCCTGCAACATCCTGCTTCATTCTGCATCATCCTGCATCATTCTGCATCATCCTGCATCATCCTGCATCATCCTGCATCATCCTGCATCATCCTGCATCAGTCTGCGTCCTCCTCCATCATCCTGCTTGATACTGGCCCATCCTGAATCATGCTGTCCAATCCTGGCACATCAAGAACAAAAGAAAGAAAGAAATAGAAATAAATAAAAAGAAATAGGAAAAAGTAGAAAGAAATAGAAAGAAATAGAAAGAAATAGAAAGAAATAGAAATACATAAAGAAATTTGTAAATGAATAAACAAATAAATAAATACAACGCATCCTCCTCTTTCATCCTACATCATCGTGCATCATCCTGCATCATCCTGCATCATCCTGCATCATTCTGCATCATCCTGCATCATCCTGCATCATCCTGCATCATCCTGCATCATCCTGCATCATCCTGCATCATCCTGCCTCATCCTGCCTCATCCTGCATCATCCTGCATCATCCTGCCTCATCCTGCCTCATCCTGCATCATCCTGCCTCATCCTGCATCATCCTGCATCATCCTGCATCATCCTGCATCATCCTGCATCATCCTGCATCATCCTGCATCATCCTGCATCATCCTGCATCATCCTGCATCATCCTGCATCATCCTGCATCATCCTGCATCAACGTGCATCAACCTGCATCAACGTGCATCATCCCGCATCAGTCTGCGTCATGCTCCATCATCCTGCTTCATACTGGCCCATCGTGATTCATGCTGTCCAATCCTGGCACATCACGAACTAAAGAAAGAAATAAATAAAAAGAAATAGAAAAAAGTAGAAAGAAATAGAAATACATAAAGAAATGTATAAATGAATAAACAAATAAATAAATGCAACGCATCCTCCTCTTTCATCCTACATCATCGTGCATCATCCTGCATCATCCTGCATCATCGTGCATCATCCTGCATTATCCTGCATCATCCTTCATCATCCTGCATAACCCTGCAACATCCTGCTTCATTCTGCATCATCCTGCATCATTCTGCATCATCCTGCATCATCCTGCATCATCCTGCATCATCCTGCATCATCCTGCATCAGTCTGCGTCCTCCTCCATCATCCTGCTTGATACTGGCCCATCCTGAATCATGCTGTCCAATCCTGGCACATCAAGAACAAAAGAAAGAAAGAAATAGAAATAAATAAAAAGAAATAGGAAAAAGTAGAAAGAAATAGAAAGAAATAGAAAGAAATGGAAAGAAATAGAAATACATAAAGAAATTTGTAAATGAATAAACAAATAAATAAATACAACGCATCCTCCTCTTTCATCCTACATCATCGTGCATCATCCTGCATCATCCTGCATCATCCTGCATCATCCTGCATCATCCTGCATCATCCTGCATCATCCTGCATCATCCTGCATCATCCTGCATCATCCTGCCTCATCCTGCATCATCCTGCCTCATCCTGCATCATCCTGCATCATCCTGCATCATCCTGCATCATCCTGCATCATCCTGCATCATCCTGCATCATCCTGCATCATCCTGCATCATCCTGCATCATCCTGCATCATCCTGCATCATCCTGCATCATCCTGCATCATCGTGCATCATCCTGCATCATCCTGCATCATCCTGCATCATCCTGCATCATCCTGCATCATCCTGCATCAACCTGCATCAACGTGCATCATCCCGCATCAGTCTGCGTCATGCTCCATCATCCTGCTTCATACTGGCCCATCGTGATTCATGCTGTCCAATCCTGGCACATCACGAACTAAAGAAAGAAAGAAATAGAAAGAAATAAAAAGAAATAGGAAAACTTAGTAAGACATAGAAAGAAATAGAAAGAAATAGAAATACATAAAGAAATTTGTAAATGAATAAACAAATAAATAAATACAACGCATCCTCCTCTTTCATCCTACATCATCGTGCATCATCCTGCATCATCCTGCATCATCCTGCATCATCCTGCATCATCCTGCATCATCCTGCATCATCCTGCATCATCCTGCATCATCCTGCATCATCCTGCATCATCCTGCATCATCCTGCATCATCCTGCATCATCCTGCATCATCCTGCATCATCCTGCATCATCCTGCATCATCCTGCATCATCCTGCATCATCCTGCATCATCCTGCATCATCCTACATCATCCTGCATTATCCTGCATCATCCTGCATCATCCTGCATCATCCTGCATCATCCTGCATCATCCTGCATCATCCTGCATCATCCTGCATCATCCTTCATCATCCTGCATCATCCTGCATCATCCTGCATCATCCTGCATCATCCTGCATCATCCTGCATCATCCTCCATCATCCTGCATATTCGTGCATCATCCTGCATCATCCTGCATCATCCTGCATCAACCTGCATCATCCTGCATCATCCTGCATCAACGTGCATCAACCTGCATCAACGTGCATCATCCTGCATCAGTCTGCATCATCCTGCATCATCCTGCATCATCCTGCATCATCCTGCATCATCCTGCATCATCCTGCATCATCCTGCATCATCCTGCATCATCCTGCATCATCCTGCATCATCCTGCATCATCCTGCATCATCCTGCATCATCCTGCATCATCCTGCATCATCCTGCATCATCCTGCATCATCCTGCATCATCCTGCATGATCCTGCATCATCCTGCATGATCCTCCATCATCCTGCATATTCGTGCATCATCCTGCATCATCCTGCATCATCCTGCATCAACCTGCATCATCCTGCATCATCCTGCATCAACGTGCATCAACCTGCATCAACGTGCATCATCCTGCATCAGTCTGCGTTATCCTCCATCATCCTGCTTGATACTGGCCCATCCTGAATCATGCTGTCCAATCCTGGCACATCAAGAACAAAAGAAAGAAAGAAATAGAAAAAAATAAAAATAAATAGGAAAAAAGTAGAAAGAAATAGAAAGAAATAGAAAGAAATAGAAATACATAAAGAAATTTGTAAATGAATAAACAAATAAATAAATACAACGCATCCTCCTCTTTCATCCTACATCATCGTGCATCATCCTGCATCATCCTGCATCATCCTGCATCATCCTGCATCATCCTGCATCATCCTGCCTCATCCTGCCTCATCCTGCATCATCCTGCATCATCCTGCATCATCCTGCATCAACGTGCATCATCCTGCATCATCCTGCAGCATCCTGCATCATCCTGCATCATCCTGCATCAACGTGCATCAACCTGCATCAACGTGCATCATCCTGCATCAGTCTGCGTCATCCTACATCATCCTGCTTGATACTGGCCCATCCTGAATCATGCTGTCCAATCCTGGCAAATCAAGAACAAAAGAAAGAAAGAAATAGAAAAAAATAAAAAGAAATAGGAAAAAGTAGAAAGAAATAGAAAGAAATAGAAAGAAATAGAAATACATAAAGAAATTTGTAAATGAATAAAAAAAAAAAAAAAAACAACGGATCCTCCTCTTTCATCCCACATCATCGTGCATCATCGTGCATGATCGTGCATCATCCTGCATCATCCTGCATCATCCTGCATCATCCTGCATCATCCTGCATCATCCTGCATCATCCTGCATCATCCTGCATCATCCTGCATCATCCTGCATCATCCTGCATCATCCTGCATCATCCTGCATCATCCTGCATCATCCTGCATCATCCTGCATCATCCTGCATCATCCTGCATCATCCTGCATCATCCTGCATCAACGTGCATCATCCTGCATCAGTATGCGTCATCCTCCATCATCCTGCTTGATACTGGCCAATCCTGAATCATGCTGTCCAATCCTGGCACATCAAGAACAAAAGAAAGAAAGAAATAGAAAAAAATAAAAAGAAATAGGAAAAAGTAGAAAGAAATAGAAAGAAATAGAAAGAAATAGAAATACATAAAGAAATTTGTAAATGAATAAACAAATAAATAAATACAACGCATCCTCCTCTTTCATCCTACATCATCGTGCATCATCGTGCATCATCCTGCATCATCCTGCATCATCCTGCATCATCTTGCATCATCCTGCATCATCCTGCATAATCCTGCATCATCCTGCATCATCCTGCATCATCCTGCATCATCCTGCATCATCCTGCATCATCCTGCATCATCCTGCATCATCCTGCATCATCCTGCATCATCCTGCATCATCCTGCATCATCCTGCATCATCCTGCATCAGTCTGCGTCATCCTACATCATCCTGCTTGATACTGGCCCATCCTGAATCATGCTGTCCAATCCTGGCACATCAAGAACAAAAGAAAGAAAGAAATAGAAATAAATAAAAAGAAATAGGAAAAAGTAGAAAGAAATAGAAAGAAATAGAAAGAAATAGAAATACATAAAGAAATGTGTAAATGAATAAACAAATAAATAAATACAACGGATCCTCCTCTTTCATCCCACATCATCGTGCATGATCGTGCATCATCCTGCATCATCCTGCATCATCCTCCATCATTCTGCATCATCCTGCATCATCCTGCATCATCCTGCATCAACCTGCATCAACCTGCATCAACCTGCATCATCCTGCATCATCCTGCATCAACGTGCATCAACCTGCATCAACGTGCATCAACGTGCATCATCCTGCATCAGTCTGCGTTATCCTCCATCATCCTGCTTCATACTGGCCCATCGTGATTCATGCTGTCCAATCCTGGCTCATCACGAACTAAAGAAAGAACGAAATAGAAATAAATAAAAAGAAATAGAAAAAAGTAGAAAGAAATAGAAAGAAATAGAAAGAAATAGAAATACATAAAGAAATTTGTAAATGAATAAACAAATAAATAAATACAACGCATCCTCCTCTTTCGTCCTACATCATCGTGCATCATCGTGCATCATCGTGCATCATCGTGCATCATCCTGCATCATCCTGCATCATCCTGCATCATCCTGCATCATCCTGCATATTCGTGCATCATCCTGCATCATCCTGCATCATCCTGCATCATCCTGCATCATCCTGCATCATCCTGCATCATCCTGCCTCATCCTGCATCATCCTGCATCATCCTGCATCATCCTGCATCATCCTGCATCATCCTGCATCATCCTGCATCATCCTGCATCATCCTGCATCATCCTGCATCATCCTGCATCATCCTGCATCATCCTGCATCATCCTGCATCATCCTGCATCATCCTGCATCATCCTGCATCATCCTGCATCATCCTGCATCATCCTGCATCATCCTGCATCAACGTGCATCATCCTGCATCATCCTGCAGCATCCTGCATCATCCTGCATCATCCTGCATCAACGTGCATCAACCTGCATCAACGTGCATCATCCTGCATCAGTCTGCGTCATCCTACATCATCCTGCTTGATACTGGCCCATCCTGAATCATGCTGTCCAATCCTGGCACATCAAGAACAAAAGAAAGAAAGAAATAGAAAAAAATAAAAAGAAATAGGAAAAAGTAGAAAGAAATAGAAAGAAATAGAAAGAAATAGAAATACATAAAGAAATTTGTAAATGAATAAAAAAAAAAAAAAAAAAAACGAATCCTCCTCTTTCATCCCACATCATCGTGCATCATCGTGCATGATCGTGCATCATCCTGCATCATCCTGCATCATCCTGCATCATCCTGCATCATCCTGCATCATCCTGCATCATCCTGCATCATCCTGCATCATCCTGCATCAACGTGCATCATCCTGCATCAGTCTGCGTCATCCTCCATCATCCTGCTTGATACTGGCCCATCCTGAATCATGCTGTCCAATCCTGGCACATCAAGAACAAAAGAAAGAAAGAAATAGAAATAAATAAAAAGAAATAGGAAAAAGTAGAAAGAAATAGAAAGAAATAGAAAGAAATGGAAAGAAATAGAAATACATAAAGAAATTTGTAAATGAATAAACAAATAAATAAATACAACGCATCCTCCTCTTTCATCCTACATCATCGTGCATCATCCTGCATCATCCTGCATCATCCTGCATCATCCTGCATCATCCTGCATCATCCTGCATCATCCTGCATCATCCTGCATCATCCTGCATCATCCTGCCTCATCCTGCATCATCCTGCATCATCCTGCATCATCCTGCATCATCCTGCATCATCCTGCATCATCCTGCATCATCCTGCATCATCCTGCATCATCCTGCATCATCCTGCATCATCCTGCATCATCCTGCATCATCCTGCATCATCGTGCATCATCCTGCATCATCCTGCATCATCCTGCATCATCCTGCATCATCCTGCATCAACGTGCATCAACCTGCATCAACGTGCATCATCCCGCATCAGTCTGCGTCATGCTCCATCATCCTGCTTCATACTGGCCCATCGTGATTCATGCTGTCCAATCCTGGCACATCACGAACTAAAGAAAGAAAGAAATAGAAAGAAATAAAAAGAAATAGGAAAACTTAGTAAGACATAGAAAGAAATAGAAAGAAATAGAAATACATAAAGAAATTTGTAAATGAATAAACAAATAAATAAATACAACGCATCCTCCTCTTTCATCCTACATCATCGTGCATCATCCTGCATCATCCTGCATCATCGTGCATCATCCTGCATTATCCTGCATCATCCTTCATCATCCTGCATAACCCTGCAACATCCTGCTTCATTCTGCATCATCCTGCATCATTCTGCATCATCCTGCATCATCCTGCATCATCCTGCATCATCCTGCATCATCCTGCATCAGTCTGCGTCCTCCTCCATCATCCTGCTTGATACTGGCCCATCCTGAATCATGCTGTCCAATCCTGGCACATCAAGAACAAAAGAAAGAAAGAAATAGAAATAAATAAAAAGAAATAGGAAAAAGTAGAAAGAAATAGAAAGAAATAGAAAGAAATAGAAAGAAATAGAAATACATAAAGAAATTTGTAAATGAATAAACAAATAAATAAATACAACGCATCCTCCTCTTTCATCCTACATCATCGTGCATCATCCTGCATCATCCTGCATCATCCTGCATCATTCTGCATCATCCTGCATCATCCTGCATCATCCTGCATCATCCTGCATCATCCTGCATCATCCTGCATCATCCTGCCTCATCCTGCCTCATCCTGCATCATCCTGCATCATCCTGCCTCATCCTGCCTCATCCTGCATCATCCTGCCTCATCCTGCATCATCCTGCATCATCCTGCATCATCCTGCATCATCCTGCATCATCCTGCATCATCCTGCATCATCCTGCATCATCCTGCATCATCCTGCATCATCCTGCATCATCCTGCATCATCCTGCATCATCCTGCATCATCCTGCATCATCCTGCATCATCCTGCATCATCCTGCATCATCCTGCATCAACGTGCATCAACCTGCATCAACGTGCATCATCCCGCATCAGTCTGCGTCATGCTCCATCATCCTGCTTCATACTGGCCCATCGTGATTCATGCTGTCCAATCCTGGCACATCACGAACTAAAGAAAGAAATAAATAAAAAGAAATAGAAAAAAGTAGAAAGAAATAGAAATACATAAAGAAATGTATAAATGAATAAACAAATAAATAAATACAACGCATCCTCCTCTTTCATCCTACATCATCGTGCATCATCCTGCATCATCCTGCATCATCGTGCATCATCCTGCATTATCCTGCATCATCCTTCATCATCCTGCATAACCCTGCAACATCCTGCTTCATTCTGCATCATCCTGCATCATTCTGCATCATCCTGCATCATCCTGCATCATCCTGCATCATCCTGCATCATCCTGCATCAGTCTGCGTCCTCCTCCATCATCCTGCTTGATACTGGCCCATCCTGAATCATGCTGTCCAATCCTGGCACATCAAGAACAAAAGAAAGAAAGAAATAGAAATAAATAAAAAGAAATAGGAAAAAGTAGAAAGAAATAGAAAGAAATAGAAAGAAATAGAAAGAAATAGAAATACATAAAGAAATTTGTAAATGAATAAACAAATAAATAAATACAACGCATCCTCCTCTTTCATCCTACATCATCGTGCATCATCCTGCATCATCCTGCATCATCCTGCATCATTCTGCATCATCCTGCATCATCCTGCATCATCCTGCATCATCCTGCATCATCCTGCATCATCCTGCATCATCCTGCCTCATCCTGCCTCATCCTGCATCATCCTGCATCATCCTGCCTCATCCTGCCTCATCCTGCATCATCCTGCCTCATCCTGCATCATCCTGCATCATCCTGCATCATCCTGCATCATCCTGCATCATCCTGCATCATCCTGCATCATCCTGCATCATCCTGCATCATCCTGCATCATCCTGCATCATCCTGCATCATCCTGCATCAACGTGCATCAACCTGCATCAACGTGCATCATCCCGCATCAGTCTGCGTCATGCTCCATCATCCTGCTTCATACTGGCCCATCGTGATTCATGCTGTCCAATCCTGGCACATCACGAACTAAAGAAAGAAATAAATAAAAAGAAATAGAAAAAAGTAGAAAGAAATAGAAATACATAAAGAAATGTATAAATGAATAAACAAATAAATAAATGCAACGCATCCTCCTCTTTCATCCTACATCATCGTGCATCATCCTGCATCATCCTGCATCATCGTGCATCATCCTGCATTATCCTGCATCATCCTTCATCATCCTGCATAACCCTGCAACATCCTGCTTCATTCTGCATCATCCTGCATCATTCTGCATCATCCTGCATCATCCTGCATCATCCTGCATCATCCTGCATCATCCTGCATCAGTCTGCGTCCTCCTCCATCATCCTGCTTGATACTGGCCCATCCTGAATCATGCTGTCCAATCCTGGCACATCAAGAACAAAAGAAAGAAAGAAATAGAAATAAATAAAAAGAAATAGGAAAAAGTAGAAAGAAATAGAAAGAAATAGAAAGAAATGGAAAGAAATAGAAATACATAAAGAAATTTGTAAATGAATAAACAAATAAATAAATACAACGCATCCTCCTCTTTCATCCTACATCATCGTGCATCATCCTGCATCATCCTGCATCATCCTGCATCATCCTGCATCATCCTGCATCATCCTGCATCATCCTGCATCATCCTGCATCATCCTGCATCATCCTGCCTCATCCTGCATCATCCTGCCTCATCCTGCATCATCCTGCATCATCCTGCATCATCCTGCATCATCCTGCATCATCCTGCATCATCCTGCATCATCCTGCATCATCCTGCATCATCCTGCATCATCCTGCATCATCCTGCATCATCCTGCATCATCCTGCATCATCGTGCATCATCCTGCATCATCCTGCATCATCCTGCATCATCCTGCATCATCCTGCATCAACGTGCATCAACCTGCATCAACGTGCATCATCCCGCATCAGTCTGCGTCATGCTCCATCATCCTGCTTCATACTGGCCCATCGTGATTCATGCTGTCCAATCCTGGCACATCACGAACTAAAGAAAGAAAGAAATAGAAAGAAATAAAAAGAAATAGGAAAACTTAGTAAGACATAGAAAGAAATAGAAAGAAATAGAAATACATAAAGAAATTTGTAAATGAATAAACAAATAAATAAATACAACGCATCCTCCTCTTTCATCCTACATCATCGTGCATCATCCTGCATCATCCTGCATCATCCTGCATCATCCTGCATCATCCTGCATCATCCTGCATCATCCTGCATCATCCTGCATCATCCTGCATCATCCTGCATCATCCTGCATCATCCTGCATCATCCTGCATCATCCTGCATCATCCTGCATCATCCTGCATCATCCTGCATCATCCTGCATCATCCTGCATCATCCTACATCATCCTGCATTATCCTGCATCATCCTGCATCATCCTGCATCATCCTGCATCATCCTGCATCATCCTGCATCATCCTGCATCATCCTGCATCATCCTTCATCATCCTGCATCATCCTGCATCATCCTGCATCATCCTGCATCATCCTGCATCATCCTGCATCATCCTCCATCATCCTGCATATTCGTGCATCATCCTGCATCATCCTGCATCATCCTGCATCAACCTGCATCATCCTGCATCATCCTGCATCAACGTGCATCAACCTGCATCAACGTGCATCATCCTGCATCAGTCTGCATCATCCTGCATCATCCTGCATCATCCTGCATCATCCTGCATCATCCTGCATCATCCTGCATCATCCTGCATCATCCTGCATCATCCTGCATCATCCTGCATCATCCTGCATCATCCTGCATCATCCTGCATCATCCTGCATCATCCTGCATCATCCTGCATCATCCTGCATCATCCTGCATCATCCTGCATCATCCTGCATCATCCTGCATGATCCTCCATCATCCTGCATATTCGTGCATCATCCTGCATCATCCTGCATCATCCTGCATCAACCTGCATCATCCTGCATCATCCTGCATCAACGTGCATCAACCTGCATCAACGTGCATCATCCTGCATCAGTCTGCGTTATCCTCCATCATCCTGCTTGATACTGGCCCATCCTGAATCATGCTGTCCAATCCTGGCACATCAAGAACAAAAGAAAGAAAGAAATAGAAAAAAATAAAAATAAATAGGAAAAAAGTAGAAAGAAATAGAAAGAAATAGAAAGAAATAGAAATACATAAAGAAATTTGTAAATGAATAAACAAATAAATAAATACAACGCATCCTCCTCTTTCATCCTACATCATCGTGCATCATCCTGCATCATCCTGCATCATCCTGCATCATCCTGCATCATCCTGCATCATCCTGCCTCATCCTGCCTCATCCTGCATCATCCTGCATCATCCTGCATCATCCTGCATCAACGTGCATCATCCTGCATCATCCTGCAGCATCCTGCATCATCCTGCATCATCCTGCATCAACGTGCATCAACCTGCATCAACGTGCATCATCCTGCATCAGTCTGCGTCATCCTACATCATCCTGCTTGATACTGGCCCATCCTGAATCATGCTGTCCAATCCTGGCAAATCAAGAACAAAAGAAAGAAAGAAATAGAAAAAAATAAAAAGAAATAGGAAAAAGTAGAAAGAAATAGAAAGAAATAGAAAGAAATAGAAATACATAAAGAAATTTGTAAATGAATAAAAAAAAAAAAAAAAACAACGGATCCTCCTCTTTCATCCCACATCATCGTGCATCATCGTGCATGATCGTGCATCATCCTGCATCATCCTGCATCATCCTGCATCATCCTGCATCATCCTGCATCATCCTGCATCATCCTGCATCATCCTGCATCATCCTGCATCATCCTGCATCATCCTGCATCATCCTGCATCATCCTGCATCATCCTGCATCATCCTGCATCATCCTGCATCATCCTGCATCATCCTGCATCATCCTGCATCAACGTGCATCATCCTGCATCAGTATGCGTCATCCTCCATCATCCTGCTTGATACTGGCCAATCCTGAATCATGCTGTCCAATCCTGGCACATCAAGAACAAAAGAAAGAAAGAAATAGAAAAAAATAAAAAGAAATAGGAAAAAGTAGAAAGAAATAGAAAGAAATAGAAAGAAATAGAAATACATAAAGAAATTTGTAAATGAATAAACAAATAAATAAATACAACGCATCCTCCTCTTTCATCCTACATCATCGTGCATCATCGTGCATCATCCTGCATCATCCTGCATCATCCTGCATCATCTTGCATCATCCTGCATCATCCTGCATAATCCTGCATCATCCTGCATCATCCTGCATCATCCTGCATCATCCTGCATCATCCTGCATCATCCTGCATCATCCTGCATCATCCTGCATCATCCTGCATCATCCTGCATCATCCTGCATCATCCTGCATCATCCTGCATCAGTCTGCGTCATCCTACATCATCCTGCTTGATACTGGCCCATCCTGAATCATGCTGTCCAATCCTGGCACATCAAGAACAAAAGAAAGAAAGAAATAGAAATAAATAAAAAGAAATAGGAAAAAGTAGAAAGAAATAGAAAGAAATAGAAAGAAATAGAAATACATAAAGAAATGTGTAAATGAATAAACAAATAAATAAATACAACGGATCCTCCTCTTTCATCCCACATCATCGTGCATGATCGTGCATCATCCTGCATCATCCTGCATCATCCTCCATCATTCTGCATCATCCTGCATCATCCTGCATCATCCTGCATCAACCTGCATCAACCTGCATCAACCTGCATCATCCTGCATCATCCTGCATCAACGTGCATCAACCTGCATCAACGTGCATCAACGTGCATCATCCTGCATCAGTCTGCGTTATCCTCCATCATCCTGCTTCATACTGGCCCATCGTGATTCATGCTGTCCAATCCTGGCTCATCACGAACTAAAGAAAGAACGAAATAGAAATAAATAAAAAGAAATAGAAAAAAGTAGAAAGAAATAGAAAGAAATAGAAAGAAATAGAAATACATAAAGAAATTTGTAAATGAATAAACAAATAAATAAATACAACGCATCCTCCTCTTTCGTCCTACATCATCGTGCATCATCGTGCATCATCGTGCATCATCGTGCATCATCCTGCATCATCCTGCATCATCCTGCATCATCCTGCATCATCCTGCATATTCGTGCATCATCCTGCATCATCCTGCATCATCCTGCATCATCCTGCATCATCCTGCATCATCCTGCCTCATCCTGCATCATCCTGCATCATCCTGCATCATCCTGCATCATCCTGCATCATCCTGCATCATCCTGCATCATCCTGCATCATCCTGCATCATCCTGCATCATCCTGCATCATCCTGCATCATCCTGCATCATCCTGCATCATCCTGCATCATCCTGCATCATCCTGCATCATCCTGCATCATCCTGCATCATCCTGCATCATCCTGCATCAACGTGCATCATCCTGCATCATCCTGCAGCATCCTGCATCATCCTGCATCATCCTGCATCAACGTGCATCAACCTGCATCAACGTGCATCATCCTGCATCAGTCTGCGTCATCCTACATCATCCTGCTTGATACTGGCCCATCCTGAATCATGCTGTCCAATCCTGGCACATCAAGAACAAAAGAAAGAAAGAAATAGAAAAAAATAAAAAGAAATAGGAAAAAGTAGAAAGAAATAGAAAGAAATAGAAAGAAATAGAAATACATAAAGAAATTTGTAAATGAATAAAAAAAAAAAAAAAAAAAACGAATCCTCCTCTTTCATCCCACATCATCGTGCATCATCGTGCATGATCGTGCATCATCCTGCATCATCCTGCATCATCCTGCATCATCCTGCATCATCCTGCATCATCCTGCATCATCCTGCATCATCCTGCATCATCCTGCATCAACGTGCATCATCCTGCATCAGTATGCGTCATCCTCCATCATCCTGCTTGATACTGGCCAATCCTGAATCATGCTGTCCAATCCTGGCACATCAAGAACAAAAGAAAGAAAGAAATAGAAAAAAATAAAAAGAAATAGGAAAAAGTAGAAAGAAATAGAAAGAAATAGAAAGAAATAGAAATACATAAAGAAATTTGTAAATGAATAAACAAATAAATAAATACAACGCATCCTCCTCTTTCATCCTACATCATCGTGCATCATCCTGCATCATCCTGCATCATCCTGCATCATCCTCCATCATCCTCCATCATCCTGCATCATCCTGCATCATCCTGCATCATCCTGCATCAACCTGCATCATCCTGCATCATCCTGCATCAACGTGCATCAACCTGCATCAACGTGCATCATCCTGCATCAGTCTGCGTTATCCTCCATCATCCTGCTTCATACTGGCCCATCCTCTTTCGTCCTACATCATTGTGCATCATCGTGCATGATCCTGCATCATCGTGCATGATCCTGCATCATCGTGCATCATCTTGCATCATCCTGCATCATCTTGCATCATCCTGCATCATCCTACATCATCCTGCATTATCCTGCATCATCCTGCATCGTCCTGCATCAACCTGCATCAACGTGCATCATCCTGCATCATCCTGCATCAGTCTGCGTCATCCTCCATCATCCTGCTTGATACTGGCCCATCCTGATACATGCTGTCCAATCCTGGCACATCAAGAACAAAAGGAAAAAAAATAGAAATAAATAAAAAGAAATAGAAAAAAGTAGAAAGAAATAGAAATACATAAAGAAATGTATAAATGAATAAACAAATAAATAAATACAACGCATCGTCCTCTTTCATCCTACATCATCGTGCATCATCGTGCATCATCCTGCATCATCGTGCATCATCCTGCATTATCTTGCATCATCCTTCATCATCCTGCATAACCCTGCAACATCCTGCTTCATTCTGCATCATCCTGCATCATTCTGCATCATCCTGCATCATCCTGCATCATCCTGCATCATCCTGCATCATCCTGCATCGTCCTGCATCAGTCTGCGTCCTCCTCCATCATCCTGCTTGATACTGGCCCATCCTGAATCATGCTGTCCAATCCTGGCACATCAAGAACAAAAGAAAGAAAGAAATAGAAATAAATAAAAAGAAATAGGAAAAAGTAGAAAGAAATAGAAAGAAATAGAAAATACATAAAGAAATGTGTAAATGATCAAACAAATAAAAAAATACAACGCATCCCCCTCTTTCGTCCTACATCATTGTGCATCATCGTGCATCATCCTGCATCATCGTGCATCATCTTGCATCATCCTGCATCATCTTGCATCATCCTGCATCATCCTACATCATCCTGCATTATCCTGCATCATCCTGCATCATCCTGCATCAACCTGCATCAACGTGCATCATCCTGCATCATCCTGCATCAGTCTGCGTCATCCTCCATCATCCTGCTTGATACTGGCCCATCCTGATACATGCTGTCCAATCCTGGCATATCAAGAACAAAAGAAAAAAAATATAGAAATAAATAAAAAGAAATAGAAAAAAGTAGAAAGAAATAGAAATACATAAAGAAATGTATAAATGAATAAACAAATAAATAAATACAACGCATCCTCCTCTTTCATCCTACATCATCGTGCATCATCCTGCATCATCCTGCATCATCGTGCATCATCCTGCATTATCCTGCATCATCCTTCATCATCCTGCATAACCCTGCAACATCCTGCTTCATTCTGCATCATCCTGCATCATTCTGCATCATCCTGCATCATCCTGCATCATCCTGCATCATCCTGCCTCATCCTGCATCAGTCTGCGTCCTCCTCCATCATCCTGCTTGATACTGGCCCATCCTGAATCATGCTGTCCAATCCTGGCACATCAAGAACAAAAGAAAGAAAGAAATAGAAATAAATAAAAAGAAATAGGAAAAAGTAGAAAGAAATAGAAAGAAATAGAAAGAAATAGAAAGAAATAGAAATACATAAAGAAATTTGTAAATGAATAAACAAATAAATAAATACAACGCATCCTCCTCTTTCATCCTACATCATCGTGCATCATCCTGCATCATCCTGCATCATCCTGCATCATTCTGCATCATCCTGCATCATCCTGCATCATCCTGCATCATCCTGCATCATCCTGCATCATCCTGCATCATCCTGCCTCATCCTGCCTCATCCTGCATCATCCTGCATCATCCTGCCTCATCCTGCCTCATCCTGCATCATCCTGCCTCATCCTGCATCATCCTGCATCATCCTGCATCATCCTGCATCATCCTGCATCATCCTGCATCATCCTGCATCATCCTGCATCATCCTGCATCATCCTGCATCATCCTGCATCATCCTGCATCATCCTGCATCATCCTGCATCATCCTGCATCATCCTGCATCATCCTGCATCATCCTGCATCATCCTGCATCATCCTGCATCATCCTGCATCATCCTGCATCATCCTGCATCATCCTGCATCAACGTGCATCAACCTGCATCAACGTGCATCATCCGCATCAGTCTGCGTCATGCTCCATCATCCTGCTTCATACTGGCCCATCGTGATTCATGCTGTCCAATCCTGGCACATCACGAACTAAAGAAAGAAATAAATAAAAAGAAATAGAAAAAAGTAGAAAGAAATAGAAATACATAAAGAAATGTATAAATGAATAAACAAATAAATAAATACAACGCATCCTCCTCTTTCATCCTACATCATCGTGCATCATCCTGCATCATCCTGCATCATCGTGCATCATCCTGCATTATCCTGCATCATCCTTCATCATCCTGCATAACCCTGCAACATCCTGCTTCATTCTGCATCATCCTGCATCATTCTGCATCATCCTGCATCATCCTGCATCATCCTGCATCATCCTGCATCATCCTGCATCAGTCTGCGTCCTCCTCCATCATCCTGCTTGATACTGGCCCATCCTGAATCATGCTGTCCAATCCTGGCACATCAAGAACAAAAGAAAGAAAGAAATAGAAATAAATAAAAAGAAATAGGAAAAAGTAGAAAGAAATAGAAAGAAATAGAAAGAAATAGAAAGAAATAGAAATACATAAAGAAATTTGTAAATGAATAAACAAATAAATAAATACAACGCATCCTCCTCTTTCATCCTACATCATCGTGCATCATCCTGCATCATCCTGCATCATCCTGCATCATTCTGCATCATCCTGCATCATCCTGCATCATCCTGCATCATCCTGCATCATCCTGCCTCATCCTGCATCATCCTGCCTCATCCTGCCTCATCCTGCATCATCCTGCCTCATCCTGCCTCATCCTGCCTCATCCTGCATCATCCTGCCTCATCCTGCATCATCCTGCATCATCCTGCATCATCCTGCATCATCCTGCATCATCCTGCATCATCCTGCATCATCCTGCATCATCCTGCATCATCCTGCATCATCCTGCATCATCCTGCATCATCCTGCATCATCCTGCATCATCCTGCATCATCCTGCATCATCCTGCATCATCCTGCATCATCCTGCATCATCCTGCATCATCCTGCATCATCCTGCATCATCCTGCATCATCCTGCATCAACGTGCATCAACCTGCATCAACGTGCATCATCCCGCATCAGTCTGCGTCATGCTCCATCATCCTGCTTCATACTGGCCCATCGTGATTCATGCTGTCCAATCCTGGCACATCACGAACTAAAGAAAGAAAGAAATAGAAAGAAATAAAAAGAAATAGGAAAACTTAGTAAGACATAGAAAGAAATAGAAAGAAATAGAAATACATAAAGAAATTTGTAAATGAATAAACAAATAAATAAATACAACGCATCCTCCTCTTTCATCCTACATCATCGTGCATCATCCTGCATCATCCTGCATCATCCTGCATCATCCTGCATCATCCTGCATCATCCTGCATCATCCTGCATCATCCTGCATCATCCTGCATCATCCTGCCTCATCCTGCATCATCCTGCCTCATCCTGCATCATCCTGCATCATCCTGCATCATCCTGCATCATCCTGCATCATCCTGCATCATCCTGCATCATCCTGCATCATCCTGCATCATCCTGCATCATCCTGCATCATCCTGCATCATCGTGCATCATCGTGCATCATCCTGCATCATCCTGCATCATCCTGCATCATCCTGCATCATCCTGCATCAACGTGCATCAACCTGCATCAACGTGCATCATCCCGCATCAGTCTGCGTCATGCTCCATCATCCTGCTTCATACTGGCCCATCGTGATTCATGCTGTCCAATCCTGGCACATCACGAACTAAAGAAAGAAAGAAATAGAAAGAAATAAAAAGAAATAGGAAAACTTAGTAAGACATAGAAAGAAATAGAAAGAAATAGAAATACATAAAGAAATTTGTAAATGAATAAACAAATAAATAAATACAACGCATCCTCCTCTTTCATCCTACATCATCGTGCATCATCCTGCATCATCCTGCATCATCCTGCATCATCCTGCATCATCCTGCATCATCCTGCATCATCCTGCATCATCCTGCATCATCCTGCATCATCCTGCATCATCCTGCATCATCGTGCATCATCCTGCATCATCCTGCATCATCCTGCATCATCCTGCATCATCCTGCATCATCCTGCATCATCCTGCCTCATCCTGCATCATCCTGCCTCATCCTGCATCATCCTGCCTCATCCTGCATCATCCTGCATCATCCTGCATCATCCTGCATCATCCTGCATCATCCTGCATCATCCTGCATCATCCTGCATCATCCTGCATCATCCTGCATCATCCTGCATCATCCTGCATCATCCTGCATCATCCTGCATCATCGTGCATCATCCTGCATCATCCTGCATCATCCTGCATCATCCTGCATCATCCTGCATCAACGTGCATCATCCTGCATCATCCTGCATCATCCTGCATCATCCTGCATCATCCTGCATCATCCTGCATCATCC
Source organism: Actinernus sp. WN-2022 (assembly GCA_030867875.1). Taxonomy (NCBI): domain Eukaryota; kingdom Metazoa; phylum Cnidaria; class Anthozoa; order Actiniaria; family Actinernidae; genus Actinernus; species Actinernus sp. WN-2022. The sequence goes on from JAOWCC010001589.1 coordinate 127,450,134, forward strand.
TGCATCATCCTGCATCATCCTGCATCATCCTCCATCATCCTGCATATTCGTGCATCATCCTGCATCATCCTGCATCATCCTGCATCAACTTGCATCATCCTGCATCATCCTGCATCAACGTGCATCAACCTGCATCAACGTGCATCATCCTGCATCAGTCTGCGTTATCCTCCATCATCCTGCTTCATACTGGCCCATCGTGATTCATGCTGTCCAATCCTGGCTCATCACGAACTAAAGAAAGAACGAAATAGAAAGAAATAAAAAGAAATAGAAAAAAGTAGAAAGAAATAGAAAGAAATAGAAAGAAATAGAAATGCATAAAGAAATTTGTAAATGAATAAACAAATAAATAAATACAACGCATCATCCTGCATCATCCTGCATCATCCTGCATCATCCTGCATCATCCTGCATCATCCTGCATCATCCTGCATCATCCTGCATCATCCTCCATCATCCTGCATATTCGTGCATCATCCTGCATCATCCTGCATCATCCTGCATCAACCTGCATCATCCTGCATCATCCTGCATCAACGTGCATCAACCTGCATCAACGTGCATCATCCTGCATCAGTCTGCGTTATCCTCCATCATCCTGCTTGATACTGGCCCATCCTGAATCATGCTGTCCAATCCTGGCACATCAAGAACAAAAGAAAGAAAGAAATAGAAAAAAATAAAAATAAATAGGAAAAAGTAGAAAGAAATAGAAAGAAATAGAAAGAAATAGAAATACATAAAGAAATTTGTAAATGAATAAACAAATAAATAAATACAACGCATCCTCCTCTTTCATCCTACATCATCGTTCATCATCGTGCATCATCCTGCATCATCCTGCATCATCCTGCATCATCTTGCATCATCGTGCATCATCCTGCATCATCCTGCATCATCCTGCATCATCCTGCATCATCCTGCATCATCCTGCATCATCCTGCATCTTCCTGCATCATCCTGCATCATCCTGCATCATCCTGCATCATCCTGCATCATCCTGCATCATCCTGCATCATCCTGCATCATCCTGCATCATCCTGCATCATCCTCCATCATCCTGCATATTCGTGCATCATCCTGCATCATCCTGCATCATCCTGCATCAACTTGCATCATCCTGCATCATCCTGCATCAACGTGCATCAACCTGCATCAACGTGCATCATCCTGCATCAGTCTGCGTTATCCTCCATCATCCTGCTTCATACTGGCCCATCGTGATTCATGCTGTCCAATCCTGGCTCATCACGAACTAAAGAAAGAACGAAATAGAAAGAAATAAAAAGAAATAGAAAAAAGTAGAAAGAAATAGAAAGAAATAGAAAGAAATAGAAATGCATAAAGAAATTTGTAAATGAATAAACAAATAAATAAATACAACGCATCATCCTGCATCATCCTGCATCATCCTGCATCATCCTGCATCATCCTGCATCATCCTGCATCATCCTGCATCAACGTGCATCAACCTGCATCAACGTGCATCATCCCGCATCAGTCTGCGTCATGCTCCATCATCCTGCTTCATACTGGCCCATCGTGATTCATGCTGTCCAATCCTGGCACATCACGAACTAAAGAAAGAAAGAAATAGAAAGAAATAAAAAGAAATAGGAAAACTTAGTAAGACATAGAAAGAAATAGAAAGAAATAGAAATACATAAAGAAATTTGTAAATGAATAAACAAATAAATAAATACAACGCATCCTCCTCTTTCATCCTACATCATCGTGCATCATCCTGCATCATCCTGCATCATCCTGCATCATCCTGCATCATCCTGCATCATCCTGCATCATCCTGCATCATCCTGCATCATCCTGCATCATCCTGCCTCATCCTGCATCATCCTGCCTCATCCTGCATCATCCTGCATCATCCTGCATCATCCTGCATCATCCTGCATCATCCTGCATCATCCTGCATCATCCTGCATCATCCTGCATCATCCTGCATCATCCTGCATCATCCTGCATCATCGTGCATCATCCTGCATCATCCTGCATCATCCTGCATCATCCTGCATCATCCTGCATCAACGTGCATCAACCTGCATCAACGTGCATTATCCCGCATCAGTCTGCGTCATGCTCCATCATCCTGCTTCATACTGGCCCATCGTGATTCATGCTGTCCAATCCTGGCACATCACGAACTAAAGAAAGAAAGAAATAGAAAGAAATAAAAAGAAATAGGAAAACTTAGTAAGACATAGAAAGAAATAGAAAGAAATAGAAATACATAAAGAAATTTGTAAATGAATAAACAAATAAATAAATACAACGCATCCTCCTCTTTCATCCTACATCATCGTGCATCATCCTGCATCATCCTGCATCATCCTGCATCATCCTGCATCATCCTGCATCATCCTGCATCATCCTGCATCATCCTGCATCATCCTGCATCATCCTGCATCATCGTGCATCATCCTGCATCATCCTGCATCATCCTGCATCATCCTGCATCATCCTGCATCATCCTGCATCATCCTGCCTCATCCTGCATCATCCTGCCTCATCCTGCATCATCCTGCCTCATCCTGCATCATCCTGCATCATCCTGCATCATCCTGCATCATCCTGCATCATCCTGCATCATCCTGCATCATCCTGCATCATCCTGCATCATCCTGCATCATCCTCCATCATCCTGCATATTCGTGCATCATCCTGCATCATCCTGCATCATCCAGCATCAACTTGCATCATCCTGCATCATCCTGCATCAACGTGCATCAACCTGCATCAACGTGCATCATCCTGCATCAGTCTGCGTTATCCTCCATCATCCTGCTTCATACTGGCCCATCGTGATTCATGCTGTCCAATCCTGGCTCATCACGAACTAAAGAAAGAACGAAATAGAAAGAAATAAAAAGAAATAGAAAAAAGTAGAAAGAAATAGAAAGAAATAGAAAGAAATAGAAATGCATAAAGAAATTTGTAAATGAATAAACAAATAAATAAATACAACGCATCATCCTGCATCATCCTGCATCATCCTGCATCATCCTGCATCATCCTGCATCATCCTGCATCATCCTGCATCATCCTGCATCATCCTGCATCATCCTGCATCATCCTGCATCATCCTGCATCATCCTGCATCATCGTGCATCATCCTGCATCATCCTGCATCATCCTGCATCATCCTGCATCATCCTCCATCATCCTGCATATTCGTGCATCATCCTGCATCATCCTGCATCATCCTGCATCAACCTGCATCATCCTGCATCATCCTGCATCAACGTGCATCAACCTGCATCAACGTGCATCATCCTGCATCAGTCTGCGTTATCCTCCATCATCCTGCTTGATACTGGCCCATCCTGAATCATGCTGTCCAATCCTGGCACATCAAGAACAAAAGAAAGAAAGAAATAGAAAAAAATAAAAATAAATAGGAAAAAGTAGAAAGAAATAGAAAGAAATAGAAAGAAATAGAAATACATAAAGAAATTTGTAAATGAATAAACAAATAAATAAATACAACGCATCCTCCTCTTTCATCCTACATCATCGTTCATCATCGTGCATCATCCTGCATCATCCTGCATCATCCTGCATCATCTTGCATCATCGTGCATCATCCTGCATCATCCTGCATCATCCTGCATCATCCTGCATCATCCTGCATCATCCTGCATCATCCTGCATCTTCCTGCATCATCCTGCATCATCCTGCATCATCCTGCATCATCCTGCATCATCCTGCATCATCCTGCATCATCCTGCATCATCCTGCATCATCCTGCATCATCCTCCATCATCCTGCATATTCGTGCATCATCCTGCATCATCCTGCATCATCCTGCATCAACTTGCATCATCCTGCATCATCCTGCATCAACGTGCATCAACCTGCATCAACGTGCATCATCCTGCATCAGTCTGCGTTATCCTCCATCATCCTGCTTCATACTGGCCCATCGTGATTCATGCTGTCCAATCCTGGCTCATCACGAACTAAAGAAAGAACGAAATAGAAAGAAATAAAAAGAAATAGAAAAAAGTAGAAAGAAATAGAAAGAAATAGAAAGAAATAGAAATGCATAAAGAAATTTGTAAATGAATAAACAAATAAATAAATACAACGCATCATCCTGCATCATCCTGCATCATCCTGCATCATCCTGCATCATCCTGCATCATCCTGCATCATCCTGCATCAACGTGCATCAACCTGCATCAACGTGCATCATCCCGCATCAGTCTGCGTCATGCTCCATCATCCTGCTTCATACTGGCCCATCGTGATTCATGCTGTCCAATCCTGGCACATCACGAACTAAAGAAAGAAAGAAATAGAAAGAAATAAAAAGAAATAGGAAAACTTAGTAAGACATAGAAAGAAATAGAAAGAAATAGAAATACATAAAGAAATTTGTAAATGAATAAACAAATAAATAAATACAACGCATCCTCCTCTTTCATCCTACATCATCGTGCATCATCCTGCATCATCCTGCATCATCCTGCATCATCCTGCATCATCCTGCATCATCCTGCATCATCCTGCATCATCCTGCATCATCCTGCATCATCCTGCCTCATCCTGCATCATCCTGCCTCATCCTGCATCATCCTGCATCATCCTGCATCATCCTGCATCATCCTGCATCATCCTGCATCATCCTGCATCATCCTGCATCATCCTGCATCATCCTGCATCATCCTGCATCATCCTGCATCATCCTGCATCATCGTGCATCATCCTGCATCATCCTGCATCATCCTGCATCATCCTGCATCATCCTGCATCAACGTGCATCAACCTGCATCAACGTGCATTATCCCGCATCAGTCTGCGTCATGCTCCATCATCCTGCTTCATACTGGCCCATCGTGATTCATGCTGTCCAATCCTGGCACATCACGAACTAAAGAAAGAAAGAAATAGAAAGAAATAAAAAGAAATAGGAAAACTTAGTAAGACATAGAAAGAAATAGAAAGAAATAGAAATACATAAAGAAATTTGTAAATGAATAAACAAATAAATAAATACAACGCATCCTCCTCTTTCATCCTACATCATCGTGCATCATCCTGCATCATCCTGCATCATCCTGCATCATCCTGCATCATCCTGCATCATCCTGCATCATCCTGCATCATCCTGCATCATCCTGCATCATCCTGCATCATCGTGCATCATCCTGCATCATCCTGCATCATCCTGCATCATCCTGCATCATCCTGCATCATCCTGCATCATCCTGCCTCATCCTGCATCATCCTGCCTCATCCTGCATCATCCTGCCTCATCCTGCATCATCCTGCATCATCCTGCATCATCCTGCATCATCCTGCATCATCCTGCATCATCCTGCATCATCCTGCATCATCCTGCATCATCCTGCATCATCCTGCATCATCCTCCATCATCCTGCATATTCGTGCATCATCCTGCATCATCCTGCATCATCCAGCATCAACTTGCATCATCCTGCATCATCCTGCATCAACGTGCATCAACCTGCATCAACGTGCATCATCCTGCATCAGTCTGCGTTATCCTCCATCATCCTGCTTCATACTGGCCCATCGTGATTCATGCTGTCCAATCCTGGCTCATCACGAACTAAAGAAAGAACGAAATAGAAAGAAATAAAAAGAAATAGAAAAAAGTAGAAAGAAATAGAAAGAAATAGAAAGAAATAGAAATGCATAAAGAAATTTGTAAATGAATAAACAAATAAATAAATACAACGCATCATCCTGCATCATCCTGCATCATCCTGCATCATCCTGCATCATCCTGCATCATCCTGCATCATCCTGCATCATCCTGCATCATCCTGCATCATCCTGCATCATCCTGCATCATCCTGCATCATCCTGCATCATCGTGCATCATCCTGCATCATCCTGCATCATCCTGCATCATCCTGCATCATCCTGCATCATCCTGCCTCATCCTGCATCATCCTGCCTCATCCTGCCTCATCCTGCCTCATCCTGCATCATCCTGCATCATCCTGCATCATCCTGCATCATCCTGCATCATCCTGCATCATCCTGCATCATCCTGCATCATCCTGCATCATCCTGCATCATCCTGCATCATCCTGCATCATCCTGCATCATCCTGCATCATCCTGCATCATCGTGCATCATCCTGCATCATCCTGCATCATCCTGCATCATCCTGCATCATCCTGCATCATCCTGCATCATCCTGCATCATCCTGCATCATCCTGCATCATCCTGCATCATCCTGCATCATCGTGCATCATCCTGCATCATCCTGCATCATCCTGCATCATCCTGCATCAACGTGCATCAACCTGCATCAACGTGCATCATCCCGCATCAGTCTGCGTCATGCTCCATCATCCTGCTTCATACTGGCCCATCGTGATTCATGCTGTCCAATCCTGGCACATCACGAACTAAAGAAAGAAAGAAATAGAAAGAAATAAAAAGAAATAGGAAAACTTAGTAAGACATAGAAAGAAATAGAAAGAAATAGAAATACATAAAGAAATTTGTAAATGAATAAACAAATAAATAAATACAACGCATCCTCCTCTTTCATCCTACATCATCGTGCATCATCCTGCATCATCCTGCATCATCCTGCATCATCCTGCATCATCCTGCATCATCCTGCATCATCCTGCATCATCCTGCATCATCCTGCATCATCCTGCATCATCCTGCATCATCCTGCATGATCCTGCATCATCCTGCATCATCCTGCATCATCCTGCATCATCCTGCATCATCCTGCATCATCCTGCATCATCCTGCATCATCCTGCATCATCCTGCATCATCCTGCATCATCCTGCATCATCCTGCATCATCCTGCATCATCCTGCATCATCCTGCATCATCCTGCATCATCCTCCATCATCCTGCATATTCGTGCATCATCCTGCATCATCCTGCATCATCCTGCATCAACCTGCATCATCCTGCATCATCCTGCATCAACGTGCATCAACCTGCATCAACGTGCATCATCCTGCATCAGTCTGCATCATCCTGCATCATCCTGCATCATCCTGCCTCATCCTGCCTCATCCTGCATCATCCTGCATCATCCTGCATCATCCTGCATCATCCTGCATCATCCTGCATCATCCTGCATCATCCTGCATCATCCTGCATCATCCTGCATCATCCTGCATCATCCTGCATCATCCTGCATCATCCTGCATCATCCTGCATCATCCTGCATCATCCTGCATCATCCTGCATCATCCTGCATCATCCTGCATCAACGTGCATCAACCTGCATCAACGTGCATCATCCCGCATCAGTCTGCGTCATGCTCCATCATCCTGCTTCATACTGGCCCATCGTGATTCATGCTGTCCAATCCTGGCACATCACGAACTAAAGAAAGAAAGAAATAGAAAGAAATAAAAAGAAATAGGAAAACTTAGTAAGACATAGAAAGAAATAGAAAGAAATAGAAATACATAAAGAAATTTGTAAATGAATAAACAAATAAATAAATACAACGCATCCTCCTCTTTCATCCTACATCATCGTGCATCATCCTGCATCATCCTGCATCATCCTGCATCATCCTGCATCATCCTGCATCATCCTGCATCATCCTGCATCATCCTGCATCATCCTGCATCATCCTGCATCATCCTGCATCATCCTGCATCATCCTGCATCATCCTGCATCATCCTGCATCATCCTGCATCATCCTGCATCATCCTGCATCATCCTGCATCATCCTGCATCATCCTGCATCATCCTGCATCATCCTGCATCATCCTGCATCATCCTGCATCATCCTGCATCATCCTGCATCATCCTGCATCATCCTGCATCATCCTGCATCATCCTGCATCATCCTGCATCATCCTGCATCATCCTGCATCATCCTGCATCATCCTCCATCATCCTGCATATTCGTGCATCATCCTGCATCATCCTGCATCATCCTGCATCAACCTGCATCATCCTGCATCATCCTGCATCAACGTGCATCAACCTGCATCAACGTGCATCATCCTGCATCAGTCTGCATCATCCTGCATCATCCTGCATCATCCTGCATCATCCTGCATCATCCTGCATCATCCTGCATCATCCTGCATCATCCTGCATCATCCTGCATCATCCTGCATCATCCTGCATCATCCTGCATCATCCTGCATCATCCTGCATCATCCTGCATCATCCTGCATCATCCTGCATCATCCTGCATCATCCTGCATCATCCTGCATCATCCTGCATCATCCTGCATCATCCTGCATCATCCTGCATCATCCTGCATCATCCTGCATCATCCTCCATCATCCTGCATATTCGTGCATCATCCTGCATCATCCTGCATCATCCTGCATCAACCTGCATCATCCTGCATCATCCTGCATCAACGTGCATCAACCTGCATCAACGTGCATCATCCTGCATCAGTCTGCGTTATCCTCCATCATCCTGCTTGATACTGGCCCATCCTGAATCATGCTGTCCAATCCTGGCACATCAAGAACAAAAGAAAGAAAGAAATAGAAAAAAATAAAAATAAATAGGAAAAAGTAGAAAGAAATAGAAAGAAATAGAAAGAAATAGAAATACATAAAGAAATTTGTAAATGAATAAACAAATAAATAAATACAACGCATCCTCCTCTTTCATCCTACATCATCGTTCATCATCGTGCATCATCCTGCATCATCCTGCATCATCCTGCATCATCTTGCATCATCGTGCATCATCCTGCATCATCCTGCATCATCCTGCATCATCCTGCATCATCCTGCATCATCCTGCATCATCCTGCATCTTCCTGCATCATCCTGCATCATCCTGCATCATCCTGCATCATCCTGCATCATCCTGCATCATCCTGCATCATCCTGCATCATCCTGCATCATCCTGCATCATCCTGCATCATCCTGCATCATCCTGCATCATCCTGCATCATCCTCCATCATCCTGCATATTCGTGCATCATCCTGCATCATCCTGCATCAACCTGCATCAACTTGCATCATCCTGCATCATCCTGCATCAACGTGCATCAACCTGCATCAACGTGCATCATCCTGCATCAGTCTGCGTTATCCTCCATCATCCTGCTTCATACTGGCCCATCGTGATTCATGCTGTCCAATCCTGGCTCATCACGAACTAAAGAAAGAACGAAATAGAAAGAAATAAAAAGAAATAGAAAAAAGTAGAAAGAAATAGAAAGAAATAGAAAGAAATAGAAATGCATAAAGAAATTTGTAAATGAATAAACAAATAAATAAATACAACGCATCATCCTGCATCATCCTGCATCATCCTGCATCATCCTGCATCATCCTGCATCATCCTGCATCATCCTGCATCATCCTGCATCATCCTGCATCATCCTGCATCATCCTGCATCATCCTGCATCAACGTGCATCAACCTGCATCAACGTGCATCATCCTGCATCAGTCTGCGTTATCCTCCATCATCCTGCTTGATACTGGCCCATCCTGAATCATGCTGTCCAATCCTGGCACATCAAGAACAAAAGAAAGAAAGAAATAGAAAAAAATAAAAATAAATAGGAAAAAGTAGAAAGAAATAGAAAGAAATAGAAAGAAATAGAAATACATAAAGAAATTTGTAAATGAATAAACAAATAAATAAATACAACGCATCCTCCTCTTTCATCCTACATCATCGTTCATCATCGTGCATCATCCTGCATCATCCTGCATCATCCTGCATCATCTTGCATCATCGTGCATCATCCTGCATCATCCTGCATCATCCTGCATCATCCTGCATCATCCTGCATCATCCTGCATCATCCTGCATCTTCCTGCATCATCCTGCATCATCCTGCATCATCCTGCATCATCCTGCATCATCCTGCATCATCCTGCATCATCCTGCATCATCCTGCATCATCCTGCATCATCCTGCATCATCCTGCATCATCCTGCATCATCCTGCATCATCCTCCATCATCCTGCATATTCGTGCATCATCCTGCATCATCCTGCATCATCCTGCATCAACTTGCATCATCCTGCATCATCCTGCATCAACGTGCATCAACCTGCATCAACGTGCATCATCCTGCATCAGTCTGCGTTATCCTCCATCATCCTGCTTCATACTGGCCCATCGTGATTCATGCTGTCCAATCCTGGCTCATCACGAACTAAAGAAAGAACGAAATAGAAAGAAATAAAAAGAAATAGAAAAAAGTAGAAAGAAATAGAAAGAAATAGAAAGAAATAGAAATGCATAAAGAAATTTGTAAATGAATAAACAAATAAATAAATACAACGCATCATCCTGCATCATCCTGCATCATCCTGCATCATCCTGCATCATCCTGCATCATCCTGCATCATCCTGCATCATCCTGCATCATCCTGCATCATCCTGCATCATCCTGCATCATCCTGCATCATCCTGCATCATCCTGCATCATCCTCCATCATCCTGCATATTCGTGCATCATCCTGCATCATCCTGCATCATCCTGCATCAACCTGCATCATCCTGCATCATCCTGCATCAACGTGCATCAACCTGCATCAACGTGCATCATCCTGCATCAGTCTGCGTTATCCTCCATCATCCTGCTTGATACTGGCCCATCCTGAAACATGCTGTCCAATCCTGGCACATCAAGAACAAAAGAAAGAAAGAAATAGAAAAAAATAAAAATAAATAGGAAAAAGTAGAAAGAAATAGAAAGAAATAGAAAGAAATAGAAATACATAAAGAAATTTGTAAATGAATAAACAAATAAATAAATACAACGCATCCTCCTCTTTCATCCTACATCATCGTGCATCATCGTGCATCATCCTGCATCATCCTGCATCATCCTGCATCATCCTGCATCATCCTGCATCATCCTGCATCATCCTGCATCATCCTGCATCATCCTGCATCATCCTGCATCATCCTGCATCATCCTGCATCATCCTGCATCATCCTGCATCATCCTGCATCATCCTGCATCATCCTCCATCATCCTGCATATTCGTGCATCATCCTGCATCATCCTGCATCATCCAGCATCATCCTTCATCATCCTGCATAACCCTGCAACATCCTGCTTCATTCTGCATCATCCTGCATCATTCTGCATCATCCTGCATCATCCTGCATCATCCTGCATCATCCTGCATCATCCTGCATCGTCCTGCATCAGTCTGCGTCCTCCTCCATCATCCTGCTTGATACTGGCCCATCCTGAATCATGCTGTCCAATCCTGGCACATCAAGAACAAAAGAAAGAAAGAAATAGAAATAAATAAAAAGAAATAGGAAAAAGTAGAAAGAAATAGAAAGAAATAGAAATACATAAAGAAATGTGTAAATGATCAAACAAATAAAAAAATACAACGCATCCCCCTCTTTCGTCCTACATCATTGTGCATCATCGTGCATCATCCTGCATCATCGTGCATCATCTTGCATCATCCTGCATCATCTTGCATCATCCTGCATCATCCTACATCATCCTGCATTATCCTGCATCATCCTGCATCATCCTGCATCAACCTGCATCAACGTGCATCATCCTGCATCATCCTGCATCATCCTGCATCATCCTGCATCATCCTGCATCATCCTGCATCATCCTGCATCATCCTGCATCATCCTGCATCATCCTGCATCAACGTGCATCAACCTGCATCAACGTGCATCATCCCGCATCAGTCTGCGTCATGCTCCATCATCCTGCTTCATACTGGCCCATCGTGATTCATGCTGTCCAATCCTGGTACATCACGAACTAAAGAAAGAAATAAATAAAAAGAAATAGAAAAAAGTAGAAAGAAATAGAAATACATAAAGAAATGTATAAATGAATAAACAAATAAATAAATACAACGCATCCTCCTCTTTCATCCTACATCATCGTGCATCATCCTGCATCATCCTGCATCATCGTGCATCATCCTGCATTATCCTGCATCATCCTTCATCATCCTGCATAACCCTGCAACATCCTGCTTCATTCTGCATCATCCTGCATCATTCTGCATCATCCTGCATCATCCTGCATCATCCTGCATCATCCTGCATCATCCTGCATCAGTCTGCGTCCTCCTCCATCATCCTGCTTGATACTGGCCCATCCTGAATCATGCTGTCCAATCCTGGCACATCAAGAACAAAAGAAAGAAAGAAATAGAAATAAATAAAAAGAAATAGGAAAAAGTAGAAAGAAATAGAAAGAAATAGAAAGAAATAGAAAGAAATAGAAATACATAAAGAAATTTGTAAATGAATAAACAAATAAATAAATACAACGCATCCTCCTCTTTCATCCTACATCATCGTGCATCATCCTGCATCATCCTGCATCATCCTGCATCATTCTGCATCATCCTGCATCATCCTGCATCATCCTGCATCATCCTGCATCATCCTGCATCATCCTGCATCATCCTGCCTCATCCTGCCTCATCCTGCATCATCCTGCATCATCCTGCCTCATCCTGCCTCATCCTGCATCATCCTGCCTCATCCTGCATCATCCTGCATCATCCTGCATCATCCTGCATCATCCTGCATCATCCTGCATCATCCTGCATCATCCTGCATCATCCTGCATCATCCTGCATCATCCTGCATCATCCTGCATCATCCTGCATCATCCTGCATCATCCTGCATCATCCTGCATCATCCTGCATCATCCTGCATCATCCTGCATCATCCTGCATCATCCTGCATCATCCTGCATCATCCTGCATCATCCTGCATCAACGTGCATCAACCTGCATCAACGTGCATCATCCCGCATCAGTCTGCGTCATGCTCCATCATCCTGCTTCATACTGGCCCATCGTGATTCATGCTGTCCAATCCTGGCACATCACGAACTAAAGAAAGAAAGAAATAGAAATAAATAAAAAGAAATAGGAAAACTTAGTAAGACATAGAAAGAAATAGAAAGAAATAGAAATACATAAAGAAATTTGTAAATGAATAAACAAATAAATAAATACAACGCATCCTCCTCTTTCATCCTACATCATCGTGCATCATCCTGCATCATCCTGCATCATCCTGCATCATCCTGCATCATCCTGCATCATCCTGCATCATCCTGCATCATCCTGCATCATCCTGCATCATCCTGCCTCATCCTGCATCATCCTGCCTCATCCTGCATCATCCTGCATCATCCTGCATCATCCTGCATCATCCTGCATCATCGTGCATCATCCTGCATCATCCTGCATCATCCTGCATCATCCTGCATCATCCTGCATCATCCTGCATCATCGTGCATCATCGTGCATCATCCTGCATCATCCCGCATCAGTCTGCGTCATGCTCCATCATCCTGCTTCATACTGGCCCATCGTGATTCATGCTGTCCAATCCTGGCACATCACGAACTAAAGAAAGAAAGAAATAGAAAGAAATAAAAAGAAATAGGAAAACTTAGTAAGACATAGAAAGAAATAGAAAGAAATAGAAATACATAAAGAAATTTGTAAATGAATAAACAAATAAATAAATACAACGCATCCTCCTCTTTCATCCTACATCATCCTGCATCATCCTGCATCATCCTGCATCATCCTGCATCATCCTGCATCATCCTGCATCATCCTCCATCATCCTGCATATTCGTGCATCATCCTGCATCATCCTGCATCATCCTGCATCAACCTGCATCATCCTGCATCATCCTGCATCATCCTCCATCATCCTGCATATTCGTGCATCATCCTGCATCATCCTGCATCATCCTGCATCAACCTGCATCATCCTGCATCATCCTGCATCAACGTGCATCAACCTGCATCAACGTGCATCATCCTGCATCAGTCTGCGTTATCCTCCATCATCCTGCTTGATACTGGCCCATCCTGAATCATGCTGTCCAATCCTGGCACATCAAGAACAAAAGAAAGAAAGAAATAGAAAAAAATAAAAATAAATAGGAAAAAGTAGAAAGAAATAGAAAGAAATAGAAAGAAATAGAAATACATAAAGAAATTTGTAAATGAATAAACAAATAAATAAATACAACGCATCCTCCTCTTTCATCCTACATCATCGTTCATCATCGTGCATCATCCTGCATCATCCTGCATCATCCTGCATCATCTTGCATCATCGTGCATCATCCTGCATCATCCTGCATCATCCTGCATCATCCTGCATCATCCTGCATCATCCTGCATCATCCTGCATCTTCCTGCATCATCCTGCATCATCCTGCATCATCCTGCATCATCCTGCATCATCCTGCATCATCCTGCATCATCCTGCATCATCCTGCATCATCCTGCATCATCCTCCATCATCCTGCATATTCGTGCATCATCCTGCATCATCCTGCATCATCCTGCATCAACTTGCATCATCCTGCATCATCCTGCATCAACGTGCATCAACCTGCATCAACGTGCATCATCCTGCATCAGTCTGCGTTATCCTCCATCATCCTGCTTCATACTGGCCCATCGTGATTCATGCTGTCCAATCCTGGCTCATCACGAACTAAAGAAAGAACGAAATAGAAAGAAATAAAAAGAAATAGAAAAAAGTAGAAAGAAATAGAAAGAAATAGAAAGAAATAGAAATGCATAAAGAAATTTGTAAATGAATAAACAAATAAATAAATACAACGCATCATCCTGCATCATCCTGCATCATCCTGCATCATCCTGCATCATCCTGCATCATCCTGCATCATCCTGCATCAACGTGCATCAACCTGCATCAACGTGCATCATCCCGCATCAGTCTGCGTCATGCTCCATCATCCTGCTTCATACTGGCCCATCGTGATTCATGCTGTCCAATCCTGGCACATCACGAACTAAAGAAAGAAAGAAATAGAAAGAAATAAAAAGAAATAGGAAAACTTAGTAAGACATAGAAAGAAATAGAAAGAAATAGAAATACATAAAGAAATTTGTAAATGAATAAACAAATAAATAAATACAACGCATCCTCCTCTTTCATCCTACATCATCGTGCATCATCCTGCATCATCCTGCATCATCCTGCATCATCCTGCATCATCCTGCATCATCCTGCATCATCCTGCATCATCCTGCCTCATCCTGCATCATCCTGCCTCATCCTGCATCATCCTGCCTCATCCTGCATCATCCTGCATCATCCTGCATCATCCTGCATCATCCTGCATCATCCTGCATCATCCTGCATCATCCTGCATCATCCTGCATCATCCTGCATCATCCTGCATCATCCTGCATCATCCTGCATCATCGTGCATCATCCTGCATCATCCTGCATCATCCTGCATCATCCTGCATCATCCTGCATCAACGTGCATCAACCTGCATCAACGTGCATTATCCCGCATCAGTCTGCGTCATGCTCCATCATCCTGCTTCATACTGGCCCATCGTGATTCATGCTGTCCAATCCTGGCACATCACGAACTAAAGAAAGAAAGAAATAGAAAGAAATAAAAAGAAATAGGAAAACTTAGTAAGACATAGAAAGAAATAGAAAGAAATAGAAATACATAAAGAAATTTGTAAATGAATAAACAAATAAATAAATACAACGCATCCTCCTCTTTCATCCTACATCATCGTGCATCATCCTGCATCATCCTGCATCATCCTGCATCATCCTGCATCATCCTGCATCATCCTGCATCATCCTGCATCATCCTGCATCATCCTGCATCATCCTGCATCATCGTGCATCATCCTGCATCATCCTGCATCATCCTGCATCATCCTGCATCATCCTGCATCATCCTGCATCATCCTGCCTCATCCTGCATCATCCTGCCTCATCCTGCATCATCCTGCCTCATCCTGCATCATCCTGCATCATCCTGCATCATCCTGCATCATTCTGCATCATCCTGCATCATCCTGCATCATCCTGCATCATCCTGCATCATCCTGCATCATCCTGCATCATCCTGCATCATCCTGCATCATCCTGCATCATCGTGCATCATCCTGCATCATCCTGCATCATCCTGCATCATCCTGCATCATCCTGCATTAACGTGCATCAACCTGCATCAACGTGCATCATCCCGCATCAGTCTGCGTCATGCTCCATCATCCTGCTTCATACTGGCCCATCGTGATTCATGCTGTCCAATCCTGGCACATCACGAACTAAAGAAAGAAAGAAATAGAAAGAAATAAAAAGAAATAGGAAAACTTAGTAAGACATAGAAAGAAATAGAAAGAAATAGAAATACATAAAGAAATTTGTAAATGAATAAACAAATAAATAAATACAACGCATCCTCCTCTTTCATCCTACATCATCGTGCATCATCCTGCATCATCCTGCATCATCCTGCATCATCCTGCATCATCCTGCATCATCCTGCATCATCCTGCATCATCCTGCATCATCCTGCATCATCCTGCATCATCCTGCATCATCCTGCATCATCCTGCATCATCCTGCATCATCCTGCATCATCCTGCATCATCCTGCATCATCCTGCATCATCCTGCATCATCCTGCATCATCGTGCATCATCCTGCATCATCCTGCATCATCCTGCATCATCCTGCATCATCCTGCATCATCCTGCATCATCCTGCATCATCCTGCATCATCCTGCATCATCCTGCATCATCCTGCATCATCCTGCATCATCCTGCATCATCCTGCATCATCCTGCATCATCCTGCATCATCCTGCATCATCCTGCATCATCCTGCATCATCCTGCATCATCCTGCATCATCCTGCATCATCCTCCATCATCCTGCATATTCGTGCATCATCCTGCATCATCCTGCATCATCCAGCATCAACTTGCATCATCCTGCATCATCCTGCATCAACGTGCATCAACCTGCATCAACGTGCATCATCCTGCATCAGTCTGCGTTATCCTCCATCATCCTGCTTCATACTGGCCCATCGTGATTCATGCTGTCCAATCCTGGCTCATCACGAACTAAAGAAAGAACGAAATAGAAAGAAATAAAAAGAAATAGAAAAAAGTAGAAAGAAATAGAAAGAAATAGAAAGAAATAGAAATGCATAAAGAAATTTGTAAATGAATAAACAAATAAATAAATACAACGCATCATCCTGCATCATCCTGCATCATCCTGCATCATCCTGCATCATCCTGCATCATCCTGCATCATCCTGCATCATCCTGCATCATCCTGCATCATCCTGCATCATCCTGCATCATCGTGCATCATCCTGCATCATCCTGCATCATCCTGCATCATCCTGCATCATCCTGCATCATCCTGCCTCATCCTGCATCATCCTGCCTCATCCTGCCTCATCCTGCCTCATCCTGCATCATCCTGCATCATCCTGCATCATCCTGCATCATCCTGCATCATCCTGCATCATCCTGCATCATCCTGCATCATCCTGCATCATCCTGCATCATCCTGCATCATCCTGCATCATCCTGCATCATCCTGCATCATCCTGCATCATCCTGCATCATCGTGCATCATCCTGCATCATCCTGCATCATCCTGCATCATCCTGCATCAACGTGCATCAACCTGCATCAACGTGCATCATCCCGCATCAGTCTGCGTCATGCTCCATCATCCTGCTTCATACTGGCCCATCGTGATTCATGCTGTCCAATCCTGGCACATCACGAACTAAAGAAAGAAAGAAATAGAAAGAAATAAAAAGAAATAGGAAAACTTAGTAAGACATAGAAAGAAATAGAAAGAAATAGAAATACATAAAGAAATTTGTAAATGAATAAACAAATAAATAAATACAACGCATCCTCCTCTTTCATCCTACATCATCGTGCATCATCCTGCATCATCCTGCATCATCCTGCATCATCCTGCATCATCCTGCATCATCCTGCATCATCCTGCATCATCCTGCATCATCCTGCATCATCCTGCATCATCCTGCATCATCCTGCATCATCCTGCATCATCCTGCATCATCCTGCATCATCCTGCATCATCCTGCATCATCCTGCATCATCCTGCATCATCCTGCATCATCCTGCATCATCCTGCATCATCCTGCATCATCCTGCATCATCCTGCATCATCCTGCATCATCCTGCATCATCCTGCATCATCCTGCATCATCCTGCATCATCCTGCATCATCCTGCATCATCCTGCATCATCCTGCATCATCCTGCATCATCCTGCATCATCCTGCATCATCCTGCATCATCCTGCATCATCCTCCATCATCCTGCATATTCGTGCATCATCCTGCATCATCCTGCATCATCCTGCATCAACCTGCATCATCCTGCATCATCCTGCATCAACGTGCATCAACCTGCATCAACGTGCATCATCCTGCATCAGTCTGCATCATCCTGCATCATCCTGCATCATCCTGCATCATCCTGCATCATCCTGCATCATCCTGCATCATCCTGCATCATCCTGCATCATCCTGCATCATCCTGCATCATCCTGCATCATCCTGCATCATCCTGCATCATCCTGCATCATCCTGCATCATCCTGCATCATCCTGCATCATCCTGCATCATCCTGCATCATCCTGCATCATCCTGCATCATCCTGCATCATCGTGCATCATCCTGCATCATCCTCCATCATCCTGCATATTCGTGCATCATCCTGCATCATCCTGCATCATCCTGCATCAACCTGCATCATCCTGCATCATCCTGCATCAACGTGCATCAACCTGCATCAACGTGCATCATCCTGCATCAGTCTGCGTTATCCTCCATCATCCTGCTTGATACTGGCCCATCCTGAATCATGCTGTCCAATCCTGGCACATCAAGAACAAAAGAAAGAAAGAAATAGAAAAAAATAAAAATAAATAGGAAAAAGTAGAAAGAAATAAAAAGAAATAGAAAGAAATAGAAATACATAAAGAAATTTGTAAATGAATAAACAAATAAATAAATACAACGCATCCTCCTCTTTCATCCTACATCATCGTTCATCATCGTGCATCATCCTGCATCATCCTGCATCATCCTGCATCATCTTGCATCATCGTGCATCATCCTGCATCATCCTGCATCATCCTGCATCATCCTGCATCATCCTGCATCATCCTGCATCATCCTGCATCTTCCTGCATCATCCTGCATCATCCTGCATCATCCTGCATCATCCTGCATCATCCTGCATCATCCTGCATCATCCTGCATCATCCTGCATCATCCTGCATCATCCTGCATCATCCTGCATCATCCTGCATCATCCTGCATCATCCTCCATCATCCTGCATATTCGTGCATCATCCTGCATCATCCTGCATCATCCTGCATCAACTTGCATCATCCTGCATCATCCTGCATCAACGTGCATCAACCTGCATCAACGTGCATCATCCTGCATCAGTCTGCGTTATCCTCCATCATCCTGCTTCATACTGGCCCATCGTGATTCATGCTGTCCAATCCTGGCTCATCACGAACTAAAGAAAGAACGAAATAGAAAAAAATAAAAATAAATAGGAAAAAGTAGAAAGAAATAGAAAGAAATAGAAAGAAATAGAAATACATAAAGAAATTTGTAAATGAATAAACAAATAAATAAATACAACGCATCCTCCTCTTTCATCCTACATCATCGTGCATCATCGTGCATCATCCTGCATCATCCTGCATCATCCTGCATCATCTTGCATCATCGTGCATCATCCTGCATCATCCTGCATCATCCTGCATCATCCTGCATCATCCTGCATCATCCTGCATCATCCTGCATCATCCTGCATCATCCTGCATCATCCTGCATCATCCTGCATCATCCTGCATCATCCTGCATCATCCTGCATCATCCTGCATCATCCTGCATCATCCTGCATCATCCTGCATCATCCTGCATCATCCTGCATCATCCTCCATCATCCTGCATATTCGTGCATCATCCTGCATCATCCTGCATCATCCAGCATCAACTTGCATCATCCTGCATCATCCTGCATCAACGTGCATCAACCTGCATCAACGTGCATCATCCTGCATCAGTCTGCGTTATCCTCCATCATCCTGCTTCATACTGGCCCATCGTGATTCATGCTGTCCAATCCTGGCTCATCACGAACTAAAGAAAGAACGAAATAAAAAGAAATAAAAAGAAATAGAAAAAAGTAGAAAGAAATAGAAAGAAATAGAAAGAAATAGAAATGCATAAAGAAATTTGTAAATGAATAAACAAATAAATAAATACAACGCATCATCCTCCATCATCCTGCATCATCCTGCATCATCCTGCATCATCCTGCATCATCCTGCATCATCCTGCATCATCCTGCATCATCGTGCATCATCGTGCATCATCGTGCATCATCCTGCATCATCCTGCATCATCCTGCATCATCCTGCATCATCCTGCATCATCCTGCATCATCCTGCATCATCCTGCATCATCCTGCATCATCCTGCCTCATCCTGCATCATCCTGCCTCATCCTGCATCATCCTGCATCATCCTGCATCATCCTGCATCATCCTGCATCATACTGCATCATCCTGCATCATCCTGCATCATCCTGCATCATCCTGCATCATCCTGCATCATCCTGCATCATCCTGCATCATCCTGCATCATCCTGCATCATCGTGCATCATCCTGCATCATCCTGCATCATCCTGCATCATCCTGCATCATCCTGCATCAACGTGCATCAACCTGCATCAACGTGCATCATCCCGCATCAGTCTGCGTCATGCTCCATCATCCTGCTTCATACTGGCCCATCGTGATTCATGCTGTCCAATCCTGGCACATCACGAACTAAAGAAAGAAAGAAATAGAAAGAAATAAAAAGAAATAGGAAAACTTAGTAAGACATAGAAAGAAATAGAAAGAAATAGAAATACATAAAGAAATTTGTAAATGAATAAACAAATAAATAAATACAACGCATCCTCCTCTTTCATCCTACATCATCGTGCATCATCCTGCATCATCCTGCATCATCCTGCATCATCCTGCATCATCCTGCATCATCCTGCATCATCCTGCATCATCCTGCATCATCCTGCATCATCCTGCATCATCCTGCATCATCCTGCATCATCCTGCATCATCCTGCATCATCCTGCATCATCCTGCATCATCCTGCATCATCCTGCATCATCCTGCATCATCCTGCATCATCCTGCATCATCCTGCATCATCCTGCATCATCCTGCATCATCCTGCATCATCCTGCATCATCCTGCATCATCCTGCATCATCCTGCATCATCCTGCATCATCCTGCATCATCCTGCATCATCCTGCATCATCCTCCATCATCCTGCATCATCCTCCATCATCCTGCATATTCGTGCATCATCCTGCATCATCCTGCATCATCCTGCATCAACCTGCATCATCCTGCATCATCCTGCATCAACGTGCATCAACCTGCATCAACGTGCATCATCCTGCATCAGTCTGCATCATCCTGCATCATCCTGCATCATCCTGCATCATCCTGCATCATCCTGCATCATCCTGCATCATCCTGCATCATCCTGCATCATCCTGCATCATCCTGCATCATCCTCCATCATCCTGCATATTCGTGCATCATCCTGCATCATCCTGCATCATCCTGCATCAACTTGCATCATCCTGCATCATCCTGCATCAACGTGCATCAACCTGCATCAACGTGCATCATCCTGCATCAGTCTGCGTTATCCTCCATCATCCTGCTTCATACTGGCCCATCGTGATTCATGCTGTCCAATCCTGGCTCATCACGAACTAAAGAAAGAACGAAATAGAAAGAAATAAAAAGAAATAGAAAAAAGTAGAAAGAAATAGAAAGAAATAGAAAGAAATAGAAATGCATAAAGAAATTTGTAAATGAATAAACAAATAAATAAATACAACGCATCATCCTGCATCATCCTGCATCATCCTGCATCATCCTGCATCATCCTGCATCATCCTGCATCATCCTGCATCATCCTGCATCATCCTGCATCATCCTGCATCATCCTGCATCATCCTGCATCATCCTGCATCATCCTGCATCATCCTGCATCATCCTCCATCATCCTGCATATTCGTGCATCATCCTGCATCATCCTGCATCATCCTGCATCAACCTGCATCATCCTGCATCATCCTGCATCAACGTGCATCAACCTGCATCAACGTGCATCATCCTGCATCAGTCTGCGTTATCCTCCATCATCCTGCTTGATACTGGCCCATCCTGAATCATGCTGTCCAATCCTGGCACATCAAGAACAAAAGAAAGAAAGAAATAGAAAAAAATAAAAATAAATAGGAAAAAGTAGAAAGAAATAGAAAGAAATAGAAAGAAATAGAAATACATAAAGAAATTTGTAAATGAATAAACAAATAAATAAATACAACGCATCCTCCTCTTTCATCCTACATCATCGTTCATCATCGTGCATCATCCTGCATCATCCTGCATCATCCTGCATCATCTTGCATCATCGTGCATCATCCTGCATCATCCTGCATCATCCTGCATCATCCTGCATCATCCTGCATCATCCTGCATCATCCTGCATCTTCCTGCATCATCCTGCATCATCCTGCATCATCCTGCATCATCCTGCATCATCCTGCATCATCCTGCATCATCCTGCATCATCCTGCATCATCCTGCATCATCCTGCATCATCCTCCATCATCCTGCATATTCGTGCATCATCCTGCATCATCCTGCATCATCCTGCATCAACTTGCATCATCCTGCATCATCCTGCATCAACGTGCATCAACCTGCATCAACGTGCATCATCCTGCATCAGTCTGCGTTATCCTCCATCATCCTGCTTCATACTGGCCCATCGTGATTCATGCTGTCCAATCCTGGCTCATCACGAACTAAAGAAAGAACGAAATAGAAAGAAATAAAAAGAAATAGAAAAAAGTAGAAAGAAATAGAAAGAAATAGAAAGAAATAGAAATGCATAAAGAAATTTGTAAATGAATAAACAAATAAATAAATACAACGCATCATCCTGCATCATCCTGCATCATCCTGCATCATCCTGCATCATCCTGCATCATCCTGCATCATCCTGCATCATCCTGCATCATCCTGCATCATCCTGCATCATCCTGCATCATCCTGCATCATCCTGCATCATCCTGCATCATCCTGCATCATCCTGCATCATCCTGCATCATCCTGCATCATCCTGCATCATCCTGCATCATCCTGCATCATCCTGCATCATCCTGCATCATCCTGCATCATCCTGCATCATCCTGCATCATCCTGCATCATCCTCCATCATCCTGCATATTCGTGCATCATCCTGCATCATCCTGCATCATCCTGCATCAACCTGCATCATCCTGCATCATCCTGCATCAACGTGCATCAACCTGCATCAACGTGCATCATCCTGCATCAGTCTGCATCATCCTGCATCATCCTGCATCATCCTGCATCATCCTGCATCATCCTGCATCATCCTGCATCATCCTGCATCATCCTGCATCATCCTGCATCATCCTGCATCATCCTGCATCATCCTGCATCATCCTCCATCATCCTCCATCATCCTGCATATTCGTGCATCATCCTGCATCATCCTGCATCATCCTGCATCAACTTGCATCATCCTGCATCATCCTGCATCAACGTGCATCAACCTGCATCAACGTGCATCATCCTGCATCAGTCTGCGTTATCCTCCATCATCCTGCTTCATACTGGCCCATCGTGATTCATGCTGTCCAATCCTGGCTCATCACGAACTAAAGAAAGAACGAAATAGAAAGAAATAAAAAGAAATAGAAAAAAGTAGAAAGAAATAGAAAGAAATAGAAAGAAATAGAAATGCATAAAGAAATTTGTAAATGAATAAACAAATAAATAAATACAACGCATCATCCTGCATCATCCTGCATCATCCTGCATCATCCTGCATCATCCTGCATCATCCTGCATCATCCTGCATCATCCTGCATCATCCTGCATCATCCTGCATCATCCTGCATCATCCTCCATCATCCTCCATCATCCTGCATATTCGTGCATCATCCTGCATCATCCTGCATCATCCTGCATCAACCTGCATCATCCTGCATCATCCTGCATCAACGTGCATCAACCTGCATCAACGTGCATCATCCTGCATCAGTCTGCGTTATCCTCCATCATCCTGCTTGATACTGGCCCATCCTGAATCATGCTGTCCAATCCTGGCACATCAAGAACAAAAGAAAGAAAGAAATAGAAAAAAATAAAAATAAATAGGAAAAAGTAGAAAGAAATAGAAAGAAATAGAAAGAAATAGAAATACATAAAGAAATTTGTAAATGAATAAACAAATAAATAAATACAACGCATCCTCCTCTTTCATCCTACATCATCGTTCATCATCGTGCATCATCCTGCATCATCCTGCATCATCCTGCATCATCTTGCATCATCGTGCATCATCCTGCATCATCCTGCATCATCCTGCATCATCCTGCATCATCCTGCATCATCCTGCATCATCCTGCATCTTCCTGCATCATCCTGCATCATCCTGCATCATCCTGCATCATCCTGCATCATCCTGCATCATCCTGCATCATCCTGCATCATCCTGCATCATCCTGCATCATCCTCCATCATCCTGCATATTCGTGCATCATCCTGCATCATCCTGCATCATCCTGCATCAACTTGCATCATCCTGCATCATCCTGCATCAACGTGCATCAACCTGCATCAACGTGCATCATCCTGCATCAGTCTGCGTTATCCTCCATCATCCTGCTTCATACTGGCCCATCGTGATTCATGCTGTCCAATCCTGGCTCATCACGAACTAAAGAAAGAACGAAATAGAAAGAAATAAAAAGAAATAGAAAAAAGTAGAAAGAAATAGAAAGAAATAGAAAGAAATAGAAATGCATAAAGAAATTTGTAAATGAATAAACAAATAAATAAATACAACGCATCATCCTGCATCATCCTGCATCATCCTGCATCATCCTGCATCATCCTGCATCATCCTGCATCATCCTGCATCATCCTGCATCATCCTGCATCATCCTGCATCATCCTGCATCATCCTGCATCATCCTGCATCATCCTGCATCATCCTGCATCATCCTGCATCATCCTCCATCATCCTGCATATTCGTGCATCATCCTGCATCATCCTGCATCATCCTGCATCAACCTGCATCATCCTGCATCATCCTGCATCAACCTGCATCAACCTGCATCAACGTGCATCATCCTGCATCAGTCTGCGTTATCCTCCATCATCCTGCTTGATACTGGCCCATCCTGAATCATGCTGTCCAATCCTGGCACATCAAGAACAAAAGAAAGAAAGAAATAGAAAAAAATAAAAATAAATAGGAAAAAGTAGAAAGAAATAGAAAGAAATAGAAATACATAAAGAAATGTGTAAATGATCAAACAAATAAAAAAATACAACGCATCCCCCTCTTTCGTCCTACATCATTGTGCATCATCGTGCATCATCCTGCATCATCGTGCATCATCTTGCATCATCCTGCATCATCTTGCATCATCCTGCATCATCCTACATCATCCTGCATTATCCTGCATCATCCTGCATCATCCTGCATCAGCCTGCATCAACGTGCATCATCCTACATCATCCTGCATCAGTCTGCGTCATCCTCCATCATCCTGCTTGATACTGGCCCATCCTGATACATGCTGTCCAATCCTGGCACATCAAGAACAAAAGGAAAAAAAAAAGAAATAAATAAAAAGAAATAGAAAAAAGTAGAAAGAAATAGAAATACATAAAGAAATGTATAAATGAATAAACAAATAAATAAATACAACGCATCCTCCTCTTTCATCCTACATCATCGTGCATCATCGTGCATCATCCTGCATCATCGTGCATCATCCTGCATTATCCTGCATCATCCTTCATCATCCTGCATAACCCTGCAACATCCTGCTTCATTCTGCATCATCCTGCATCATTCTGCATCATCCTGCATCATCCTGCATCATCCTGCATCATCCTGCATCATCCTGCATCAACGTGCATCAACCTGCATCAACGTGCATCATCCTGCATCAGTCTGCGTTATCCTCCATCATCCTGCTTCATACTGGCCCATCGTGATTCATGCTGTCCAATCCTGGCTCATCACGAACTAAAGAAAGAACGAAATAGAAAGAAATAAAAAGAAATAGAAAAAAGTAGAAAGAAATAGAAAGAAATGGAAAGAAATAGAAATACATAAAGAAATTTGTAAATGAATAAACAAATAAATAAATACAACGCATCCTCCTCTTTCGTCCTACATCATCGTGCATCATCGTGCATCATCCTGCATCATCCTGCATCATCCTGCATCATCCTGCATCATCCTGCATCATCCTGCATCATCCTGCATCATCCTGCATCATCCTGCATCATCCTGCATCATCCTGCATCATCCTGCATCATCCTGCATCATCCTGCATCATCCTGCATCATCCTGCATCATCCTGCATCATCCTGCATCAACGTGCATCATCCTGCATCAGTATGCGTCATCCTCCATCATCCTGCTTGATACTGGCCCATCCTGAATCATGCTGTCCAATCCTGGCACATCAAGAACAAAAGAAAGAAAGAAATAGAAATAAATAAAAAGAAATAGGAAAAAGTAGAAAGAAATAGAAAGAAATAGAAATACATAAAGAAATGTGTAAATGATCAAACAAATAAAAAAATACAACGCATCCCCCTCTTTCGTCCTACATCATTGTGCATCATCGTGCATCATCCTGCATCATCGTGCATCATCTTGCATCATCCTGCATCATCTTGCATCATCCTGCATCATCCTACATCATCCTGCATTATCCTGCATCATCCTGCATCATCCTGCATCAACCTGCATCAACGTGCATCATCCTACATCATCCTGCATCAGTCTGCGTCATCCTCCATCATCCTGCTTGATACTGGCCCATCCTGATACATGCTGTCCAATCCTGGCACATCAAGAACAAAAGGAAAAAAAATAGAAATAAATAAAAAGAAATAGAAAAAAGTAGAAAGAAATAGAAATACATAAAGAAATGTATAAATGAATAAACAAATAAATAAATACAACGCATCTTCCTCTTTCATCCTACATCATCGTGCATCATCGTGCATCATCCTGCATCATCGTGCATCATCCTGCATTATCCTGCATCATCCTTCATCATCCTGCATAACCCTGCAACATCCTGCTTCATTCTGCATCATCCTGCATCATTCTGCATCATCCTGCATCATCCTGCATCATCCTGCATCATCCTGCATCATCCTGCATCATCCTGCATCATCCTGCATCAGTCTGCGTCCTCCTCCATCATCCTGCTTGATACTGGCCCATCCTGAATCATGCTGTCCAATCCTGGCACATCAAGAACAAAAGAAAGAAAGAAATAGAAATAAATAAAAAGAAATAGGAAAAAGTAGAAAGAAATAGAAAGAAATAGAAATACATAAAGAAATGTGTAAATGATCAAACAAATAAAAAAATACAACGCATCCCCCTCTTTCGTCCTACATCATTGTGCATCATCGTGCATGATCCTGCATCATCGTGCATCATCTTGCATCATCCTGCATCATCTTGCATCATCCTGCATCATCCTACATCATCCTGCATTATCCTGCATCATCCTGCATCGTCCTGCATCAACCTGCATCAACGTGCATCATCCTGCATCATCCTGCATCAGTCTGCGTCATCCTCCATCATCCTGCTTGATACTGGCCCATCCTGATACATGCTGTCCAATCCTGGCACATCAAGAACAAAAGGAAAAAATATAGAAATAAATAAAAATAAATAGAAAAAAGTAGAAAGAAATAGAAATACATAAAGAAATGTATAAATGAATAAACAAATAAATAAATACAACGCATCCTCCTCTTTCATCCTACATCATCGTGCATCATCGTGCATCATCCTGCATCATCGTGCATCATCCTGCATTATCCTGCATCATCCTTCATCATCCTGCATAACCCTGCAACATCCTGCTTCATTCTGCATCATCCTGCATCATTCTGCATCATCCTGCATCATCCTGCATCATCCTGCATCATCCTGCATCATCCTGCATCAACGTGCATCAACCTGCATCAACGTGCATCATCCTGCATCAGTCTGCGTTATCCTCCATCATCCTGCTTCATACTGGCCCATCGTGATTCATGCTGTCCAATCCTGGCTCATCACGAACTAAAGAAAGAACGAAATAGAAAGAAATAAAAAGAAATAGAAAAAAGTAGAAAGAAATAGAAAGAAATGGAAAGAAATAGAAATACATAAAGAAATTTGTAAATGAATAAACAAATAAATAAATACAACGCATCCTCCTCTTTCGTCCTACATCATCGTGCATCATCGTGCATCATCCTGCATCATCCTGCATCATCCTGCATCATCCTGCATCATCCCTGCATCATCCTGCATCATCCTGCATCATCCTGCATCATCCTGCATCATCCTGCATCATCCTGCATCATCCTGCATCATCCTGCATCAACGTGCATCATCCTGCATCAGTATGCGTCATCCTCCATCATCCTGCTTGATACTGGCCCATCCTGAATCATGCTGTCCAATCCTGGCACATCAAGAACAAAAGAAAGAAAGAAATAGAAATAAATAAAAAAGAAATAGGAAAAAGTAGAAAGAAATAGAAAGAAATAGAAATACATAAAGAAATGTGTAAATGATCAAACAAATAAAAAAATACAACGCATCCCCCTCTTTCGTCCTACATCATTGTGCATCATCGTGCATCATCCTGCATCATCGTGCATCATCTTGCATCATCCTGCATCATCTTGCATCATCCTGCATCATCCTACATCATCCTGCATTATCCTGCATCATCCTGCATCATCCTGCATCATCCTGCATCATCCTGCATCATCCTGCATCAGTCTGCGTCATCCTCCATCATCTGCTTGATACTGGCCCATCCTGATACATGCTGTCCAATCCTGGCACATCAAGAACAAAAGAAAAAAAAATAGAAATAAATAAAAAGAAATAGAAAAAAGTAGAAAGAAATAGAAAGAAATAGAAAGAAATAGAAAGAAATAGAAAGAAATAGAAATACATAAAGAAATTTGTAAATGAATAAACAAATAAATAAATACAACGCATCCTCCTCTTTCATCCTACATCATCGTGCATCATCCTGCATCATCCTGCATCATCCTGCATCATTCTGCATCATCCTGCATCATCCTGCATCATCCTGCATCATCCTGCATCATCCTGCATCATCCTGCATCATCCTGCATCATCCTGCATCATCCTGCCTCATCCTGCCTCATCCTGCCTCATCCTGCCTCATCCTGCATCATCCTGCCTCATCCTGCATCATCCTGCATCATCCTGCATCATCCTGCATCATCCTGCATCATTCTGCATCATCCTGCATCATCCTGCATCATCCTGCATCATCCTGCATCATCCTGCATCATCCTGCATCATCCTGCATCATCCTGCATCATCCTGCATCATCCTGCATCATCCTGCAGCATCCTGCATCATCCTGCATCATCCTGCATCATCCTGCATCATCCTGCATCATCCTGCATCATCCTGCATCATCCTGCATCATCCTGCATCATCCTGCATCATCCTGCATCATCCTACATCATCCTGCATTATCCTGCATCATCCTGCATCATCCTGCATCAACCTGCATCAACGTGCATCATCCTGCATCATCCTGCATCAGTCTGCGTCATCCTCCATCATCCTGCTTGAAACTGGCCCATCCTGATACATGCTGTCCAATCCTGGCACATCAAGAACAAAAGAAAAAATATAGAAATAAATAAAAAGAAATAGAAAAAAGTAGAAAGAAATAGAAATACATAAAGAAATGTATAAATGAATAAACAAATAAATAAATACAACGCATCCTCCTCTTTCATCCTACATCATCGTGCATCATCGTGCATCTTCCTGCATCATCGTGCATCATCCTGCATTATCCTGCATCATCCTTCATCATCCTGCATAACCCTGCAACATCCTGCTTCATTCTGCATCATCCTGCATCATTCTGCATCATCCTGCATCATCCTGCATCATCCTGCATCAGTCTGCGTCCTCCTCCATCATCCTGCTTGATACTGGCCCATCCTGAATCATGCTGTCCAATCCTGGGCACATCAAGAACAAAAGAAAGAAAGAAATAGAAATAAATAAAAAGAAATAGGAAAACTTGGTAAGACATAGAAAGAAATAGAAAGAAATAGAAATACATAAAGAAATTTGTAAATGAATAAACAAATAAATAAATACAACGCATCCTCCTCTTTCGTCCTACATCATCGTGCATCATCGTGCATCATCCTGCATCATCGTGCATCATCCTGCATCATCCTGCATCATCCTGCATCATCCTGCATTATCCTGCATCATCCTGCTTCATTCTGCATCAAACTGCATCATTCTGCATCATCCTGCATCATCCTGCATC
Organism: Actinernus sp. WN-2022; assembly: GCA_030867875.1. Classification (NCBI taxonomy): domain Eukaryota; kingdom Metazoa; phylum Cnidaria; class Anthozoa; order Actiniaria; family Actinernidae; genus Actinernus; species Actinernus sp. WN-2022. The sequence goes on from JAOWCC010001589.1 coordinate 127,480,485, forward strand.
ATCCTGCATCATCCTGCATCATCCTGCATCAGTCTGCGTCCTCCTCCATCATCCTGCTTGATACTGGCCCATCCTGAATCATGCTGTCCAATCCTGGCACATCAAGAACAAAAGAAAGAAATAAATAGAAATAAATAAAAAGAAATAGGAAAAAGTAGAAAGAAATAGAAAGAAATACATAAAGAAATTTGTAAATGAATAAACAAATAAATAAATACAACGGATCCTCCTCTTTCATCCTACATCATCGTGCATCATCGTGCATCATCCTGCCTCATCCTGCATCATCCTGCATCATCCTGCATCACCCTGCATCATCCTGCATCATCCTGCATCATCCTGCATCATCCTGCATCATCCTGCATCATCCTGCATCATCCTGCATCATCCTGCATTATCCTGCATCATCCTCCATCATCCTGCATCATCCTCCATCATCCTGCATATTCGTGCATCATCCTGCATCATCCTGCATCATCCTGCATCATCCTGCATCAACCTGCATCATCCTGCATCATCCTGCATCAACCTGCATCAACCTGCATCAACGTGCATCATCCTGCATCAGTCTGCGTTATCCTCCATCATCCTGCTTCATACTGGCCCATCGTGATTCATGCTGTCCAATCCTGGCTCATCACGAACTAAAGAAAGAACGAAATAGAAAGAAATAAAAAGAAATAGGAAAAAGTAGAAAGAAATAGAAAGAAATAGAAAGAAATAGAAATACATAAAGAAATTTGTAAATGAATAAACAAATAAATAAATACAACGGATCCTCCTCTTTCATCCCACATCATCGTGCATGATCGTGCATCATCCTGCATCATCCTGCATCATCGTGCATCATCTTGCATCATCCTGCATACATCCTGCATCATCCTGCATCATCCTGCATCAACCTGCATCATGCTGCATCATCCTGCATCAACGTGCATCAACCTGCATCAACGTGCATCATCCTGCATCAGTCTGCGTTATCCTCCATCATCCTGCTTCATACTGGCCCATCGTGATTCATGCTGTCCAATCCTGGCTCATCACGAACTAAAGAAAGAACGAAATAGAAATAAATAAAAAGAAATAGGAAAAAGTAGAAAGAAATAGAAAGAAATAGAAAGAAATACATAAAGAAATTTGTAAATGAATAAACAAATAAATAAAAACATAGGATCCTCCTCTTTCATCCTACATCATCGTGCATGATCGTGCATCATCCCTGCATCATCCTGCATCATCCTGCATCATCCTGCATCATCCTGCATCATCCTGCATCATCCTGCATCATCCTGCATCATCCTGCATCATCCTGCATCATCCTGCATCATCCTGCATCATCCTGCATCATCCTGCATCATCCTGCATCATCCTGCATCATCCTGCATCAACGTGCATCATCCTGCATCAGTATGCGTCATCCTCCATCATCCTGCTTGATACTGGCCCATCCTGAATCATGCTGTCCAATCCTGGCACATCAAGAACAAAAGAAAGAAAGAAATAGAAATAAATAAAAAGAAATAGGAAAAAGTAGAAAGAAATAGAAAGAAATAGAAATACATAAAGAAATGTGTAAATGATCAAACAAATAAAAAAAATACAACGCATCCCCCCTCTTTCGTCCTACATCATTGTGCATCATCGTGCATCATCCTGCATCATCGTGCATCATCTTGCATCATCCTGCATCATCTTGCATCATCCTGCATCATCCTACATCATCCTGCATTATCCTGCATCATCCTGCATCATCCTGCATCAACCTGCATCAACGTGCATCATCCTACATCATCCTGCATCAGTCTGCGTCATCCTCCATCATCCTGCTTGATACTGGCCCATCCTGATACATGCTGTCCAATCCTGGCACATCAAGAACAAAAGGAAAAAAAAATAGAAATAAATAAAAAGAAATAGAAAAAAGTAGAAAGAAATAGAAATACATAAAGAAATGTATAAATGAATAAACAAATAAATAAATACAACGCATCTTCCTCTTTCATCCTACATCATCGTGCATCATCGTGCATCATCCTGCATCATCGTGCATCATCCTGCATTATCCTGCATCATCCTTCATCATCCTGCATAACCCTGCAACATCCTGCTTCATTCTGCATCATCCTGCATCATTCTGCATCATCCTGCATTCATCCTGCATCATCCTGCATCATCCTGCATCATCCTGCATCATCCTGCATCATCCTGCATCAGTCTGCGTCCTCCTCCATCATCCTGCTTGATACTGGCCCATCCTGAATCATGCTGTCCAATCCTGGCACATCAAGAACAAAAGAAAGAAAGAAATAGAAATAAATAAAAAGAAATAGGAAAAAGTAGAAAGAAATAGAAAGAAATAGAAATACATAAAGAAATGTGTAAATGATCAAACAAATAAAAAAATACAACGCATCCCCCTCTTTCGTCTACATCATTGTGCATCATCGTGCATGATCCTGCATCATCGTGCATCATCTTGCATCATCCTGCATCATCTTGCATCATCCTGCATCATCCTGCATCATCCTGCATCATTCTGCATCATCCTGCATCATCCTGCATCATCCTGCATCATCCTGCATCATCCTGCATCATCCTGCATCATCCTGCATCATCCTGCATCATCCTGCATCATCCTGCATCATCCTGCAGCATCCTGCATCATCCTGCATCATCCTGCATCATCCTGCATCATCCTGCATCATCCTGCATCATCCTGCATCATCCTGCATCATCCTGCATCATCCTGCATCATCCTGCATCATCCTACATCATCCTGCATTATCCTGCATCATCCTGCATCATCCTGCATCAACCTGCATCAACGTGCATCATCCTGCATCATCCTGCATCAGTCTGCGTCATCCTCCATCATCCTGCTTGAAACTGGCCCATCCTGATACATGCTGTCCAATCCTGGCACATCAAGAACAAAAGAAAAAATATAGAAATAAATAAAAAGAAATAGAAAAAAGTAGAAAGAAATAGAAATACATAAAGAAATGTATAAATGAATAAACAAATAAATAAATACAACGCATCCTCCTCTTTCATCCTACATCATCGTGCATCATCGTGCATCATTCCTGCATCATCGTGCATCATCCTGCATTATCCTGCATCATCCTTCATCATCCTGCATAACCCTGCAACATCCTGCTTCATTCTGCATCATCCTGCATCATTCTGCATCATCCTGCATCATCCTGCATCATCCTGCATCAGTCTGCGTCCTCCTCCATCATCCTGCTTGATACTGGCCCATCCTGAATCATGCTGTCCAATCCTGGCACATCAAGAACAAAAGAAAGAAAGAAATAGAAATAAATAAAAAGAAATAGGAAAACTTGGTAAGACATAGAAAGAAATAGAAAGAAATAGAAATACATAAAGAAATTTGTAAATGAATAAACAAATAAATAAATACAACGCATCCTCCTCTTTCGTCCTACATCATCGTGCATCATCGTGCATCATCCTGCATCATCGTGCATCATCCTGCATCATCCTGCATCATCCTGCATCATCCTGCATTATCCTGCATCATCCTGCTTCATTCTGCATCAAACTGCATCATTCTGCATCATCCTGCATCATCCTGCATCATCCTGCATCATCCTGCATCATCCTGCATCATCCTGCATCAGTCTGCGTCCTCCTCCATCATCCTGCTTGATACTGGCCCATCCTGAATCATGCTGTCCAATCCTGGCACATCAAGAACAAAAGAAAGAAATAAATAGAAATAAATAAAAAGAAATAGGAAAAAGTAGAAAGAAATAGAAAGAAATACATAAAGAAATTTGTAAATGAATAAACAAATAAATAAATACAACGGATCCTCCTCTTTCATCCTACATCATCGTGCATCATCGTGCATCATCCTGCCTCATCCTGCATCATCCTGCATCATCCTGCATCATCCTGCATCATCCTGCATCATCCTGCATCATCCTGCATCATCCTGCATCATCCTGCATCATCCTGCATCATCCTGCATCATCCTGCATTATCCTGCATCATCCTCCATCATCCTGCATCATCCTCCATCATCCTGCATATTCGTGCATCATCCTGCATCATCCTGCATCATCCTGCATCATCCTGCATCAACCTGCATCATCCTGCATCATCCTGCATCAACCTGCATCAACCTGCATCAACGTGCATCATCCTGCATCAGTCTGCGTTATCCTCCATCATCCTGCTTCATACTGGCCCATCGTGATTCATGCTGTCCAATCCTGGCTCATCACGAACTAAAGAAAGAACGAAATAGAAAGAAATAAAAAGAAATAGGAAAAAGTAGAAAGAAATAGAAAGAAATAGAAAGAAATAGAAATACATAAAGAAATTTGTAAATGAATAAACAAATAAATAAATACAACGGATCCTCCTCTTTCATCCCACATCATCGTGCATGATCGTGCATCATCCTGCATCATCCTGCATCATCGTGCATCATCTTGCATCATCCTGCATCATCCTGCATCATCCTGCATCATCCTGCATCAACCTGCATCATGCTGCATCATCCTGCATCAACGTGCATCAACCTGCATCAACGTGCATCATCCTGCATCAGTCTGCGTTATCCTCCATCATCCTGCTTCATACTGGCCCATCGTGATTCATGCTGTCCAATCCTGGCTCATCACGAACTAAAGAAAGAACGAAATAGAAATAAATAAAAAGAAATAGGAAAAAGTAGAAAGAAATAGAAAGAAATAGAAAGAAATACATAAAGAAATTTGTAAATGAATAAACAAATAAATAAAAACATAGGATCCTCCTCTTTCATCCTACATCATCGTGCATGATCGTGCATCATCCTGCATCATCCTGCATCATCCTGCATCATCCTGCATCATCCTGCATCATCCTGCATCATCCTGCATCATCCTGCATCATCCTGCATCATCCTGCATCATCCTGCATCATCCTGCATCATCCTGCATCATCCTGCATCATCCTGCATCATCCTGCATCATCCTGCATCAACGTGCATCATCCTGCATCAGTATGCGTCATCCTCCATCATCCTGCTTGATACTGGCCCATCCTGAATCATGCTGTCCAATCCTGGCACATCAAGAACAAAAGAAAGAAAGAAATAGAAATAAATAAAAAGAAATAGGAAAAAAGTAGAAAGAAATAGAAAGAAATAGAAATACATAAAGAAATGTGTAAATGATCAAACAAATAAAAAAATACAACGCATCCCCCTCTTTCGTCCTACATCATTGTGCATCATCGTGCATCATCCTGCATCATCGTGCATCATCTTGCATCATCCTGCATCATCTTGCATCATCCTGCATCATCCTACATCATCCTGCATTATCCTGCATCATCCTGCATCATCCTGCATCAACCTGCATCAACGTGCATCATCCTACATCATCCTGCATCAGTCTGCGTCATCCTCCATCATCCTGCTTGATACTGGCCCATCCTGATACATGCTGTCCAATCCTGGCACATCAAGAACAAAAGGAAAAAAAATAGAAATAAATAAAAAGAAATAGAAAAAAGTAGAAAGAAATAGAAATACATAAAGAAATGTATAAATGAATAAACAAATAAATAAATACAACGCATCTTCCTCTTTCATCCTACATCATCGTGCATCATCGTGCATCATCCTGCATCATCGTGCATCATCCTGCATTATCCTGCATCATCCTTCATCATCCTGCATAACCCTGCAACATCCTGCTTCATTCTGCATCATCCTGCATCATTCTGCATCATCCTGCATCATCCTGCATCATCCTGCATCATCCTGCATCATCCTGCATCATCCTGCATCATCCTGCATCAGTCTGCGTCCTCCTCCATCATCCTGCTTGATACTGGCCCATCCTGAATCATGCTGTCCAATCCTGGCACATCAAGAACAAAAGAAAGAAAGAAATAGAAATAAATAAAAAGAAATAGGAAAAAGTAGAAAGAAATAGAAAGAAATAGAAATACATAAAGAAATGTGTAAATGATCAAACAAATAAAAAAATACAACGCATCCCCCTCTTTCGTCCTACATCATTGTGCATCATCGTGCATGATCCTGCATCATCGTGCATCATCTTGCATCATCCTGCATCATCTTGCATCATCCTGCATCATCCTACATCATCCTGCATTATCCTGCATCATCCTGCATCGTCCTGCATCAACCTGCATCAACGTGCATCATCCTGCATCATCCTGCATCAGTCTGCGTCATCCTCCATCATCCTGCTTGATACTGGCCCATCCTGAATCATGCTGTCCAATCCTGGCACATCAAGAACAAAAGAAAGAAATAAATAGAAATAAATAAAAAGAAATAGGAAAAAGTAGAAAGAAATAGAAAGAAATACATAAAGAAATTTGTAAATGAATAAACAAATAAATAAATACAACGGATCCTCCTCTTTCATCCTACATCATCGTGCATGATCGTGCATCATCCTGCCTCATCCTGCATCATCCTGCATCATCCTGCATCATCCTGCATCATCCTGCATCATCCTGCATCATCCTGCATCATCCTGCATCATCCTGCATCATCCTGCATCATCCTGCATCATCCTGCATCATCCTGCATTATCCTGCATCATCCTCCATCATCCTGCATCATCCTCCATCATCCTGCATATTCGTGCATCATCCTGCATCATCCTGCATCATCCTGCATCATCCTGCATCATCCTGCATCAACCTGCATCATCCTGCATCATCCTGCATCAACCTGCATCAACCTGCATCAACGTGCATCATCCTGCATCAGTCTGCGTTATCCTCCATCATCCTGCTTCATACTGGCCCATCGTGATTCATGCTGTCCAATCCTGGCTCATCACGAACTAAAGAAAGAACGAAATAGAAAGAAATAAAAAGAAATAGGAAAAAGTAGAAAGAAATAGAAAGAAATAGAAAGAAATAGAAATACATAAAGAAATTTGTAAATGAATAAACAAATAAATAAATACAACGGATCCTCCTCTTTCATCCCACATCATCGTGCATGATCGTGCATCATCCTGCATCATCCTGCATCATCGTGCATCATCTTGCATCATCCTGCATCATCCTGCATCATCCTGCATCATCCTGCATCAACCTGCATCATG